>JAWDJE010000005.1:59012500-59377500 GCA_035047345.1 Bradypodion ventrale | reverse complement strand
TACTTATTAAGCCACTTAATGATATTGACAGGAGCCATTTCCATGCGAACAGTCAGGCTTGATTAGATTGCTCTAATTAAGCCTGACCATTTCAAAGCAGCCTACACTAGCTCACTCCTGCTGCTAGTATCGCCATGCCCACAGCAGAGATTTGAACTCCCAGTCTCTGGCTTTGCACCCAGTCAGTAAGAACAGTACTAAAGAGAATTTAACCATACTTTTCTGGTCTACTGTTTTGTTTTGTTTTTAAACTGATATTTTTACTGTTCTAATTGACACAGCACAACAGTGAACAATAGGAGAAAAATAATTACATTTCCCCTCCCCCTCCACAGATAAGCAGGGAAAGTGTTTAATACATACCTGTCAAGTATCCCAGATTGGCCGGGATTTCCTGTATTTCGGCGCCGATTTTTGTCCTTTCCTGCCCGGAGCTGCCGCTATCCCGGATCTTGGCAGCGGGGGGAAAGAAGTTACTGTGCACCCCTTCTGCGCAGATCCTTTCTACGCATGCGTAGAACTTTTCTATGCATGCGTAGAAGGGTTCTGTGCAGAAGGGGATGCGTAGAACCCTTCTACGCATACGTAGAACCGACCAGCGCAGAATGGTTTTGCGCAGGTCCATTGTAAGCATGTGTAAAAGCCTTCTATGCATGCATAGAATGGACTTGCGCAGAACCGTTCTGCGCATGTCTGTTGTACGCATGCATAAACGGCTTTTACGTATGCATAAAATGGACCTGCGCAGAACCGTTCTGCGCAGGTCCCGTATTGTCCAGAGCCGCACTTGACAGGTACGGTTTAATATGCTGGAATTGTGAAGCAACCCATCAGCCACTTCGCAATACCAACAATTACAGTGTTGTTGCTGTTTGAACAGGAGTGGACTAACTTCATTTGCCTTCTCCCCCACTTCTAGTGTGACCTCAGTAACTATGATCCCAGACAAGAGGCAATCTGGGCAGGCCCTACCTGGACAGACCCTCTGATCTGGACTGAGCTACATCACTTGAGTAGAGATTTAATCCTTCCAAAGCCATAGTGATACTGAAAAAAGAAAGCACACATTCTCAATCATTGCAAATAGAAAGAATAAAATATGTACCCCAATGGCCCCAAAAATATGATTCACCATGATTGTTAAATCGCTGCCCTCCATATGAACAGTGATTCATGCTGTTTTAGTAATGAAAGAAAAACATAGTGCTGCTTCAAGTAAGACATTAAAACTAGTATATATAGTTAAACATGTTTATCATTGTCTCTGCAGCGGGGCTTGAAAAAGCCGCTGCCAGTGCACCAGAGATGCCCACACCATCTTGCCCCCCCTCTTGCCCAGCTGGTCAGGGGAGGGAAGAGGAGCCCAGCTGAGCCTCTCCCCTTGGCCCGTCCGGGCGGGGAATATAAAGGACGCCGGAGACGCTGCCCCGCCAATGCTGCAGCTGGAGAACTTGCGAGCCTCTCCCGGGGCCTTGGGATGGGAGGAAGCTTCGCCTGGCGCCCCTCCCCTTGGCCCACCTGGGAGGGGAGTCAAAAGGAGACACAGCAGAATGGGAGTTAGGTGCTGTCGGTTTGATGGTAGACCTGCGGCTGGACTATAGAGGGGGGTTTGATGTTGTTCTCTTATCTCTCCTGTGTTTTTGATGTAGATCATTTTGTATTGATGTATTTTTTACTGTATTTATTGTATATTTAAGGAAGCTGATATGTATTCTTGATTTTTTAATGATTTATCTACCTTGTATTATTGTATAGTTCTGTATTGCTTTGCCACTGTTGTTTTTGCCACTTCGAGTCACCCTTGGGTTGAGGGAAGCAGGGTACAAATAAAACTGTGATGATGATGATTATGAACATTATGTATGTTATGAGCTTTTTTTTCTCCAAGAGGCCATATACAATTTCATTGTAGGCTCACCCTTGGAACAATATAGCCATATGGATTTTGTGCATCCTTCCTCTTTGTACAGTTTGGAAGCCATATATTGTTACAAAATTATGCAATAAAGATTGAAATATAAATGTATTTGGATGCTGCAGTTCATAGCTTGGTCATGCATTTACTGTATATCACTAAATGAAGGTGCCCTTGTAAACGAATATTGATTTCCTGAAACTAAATGAGGCACTGAGATTTACACCAGGTACTGATTTGCCAAATGACTTTTAATCTGTTTAATAACTCTTTTGATGCAGTAGAGCTCTTTTATAGCATACCACTTTTGTAGAAAAATAGCTGGTGTTATTCTTAGTCATCGGAAACAATTATGATGTCCAGGCTTCTTCCTTGACTGTATTGGCTTCTTTTAGATGTGGAGTATGACCACATTAACCAAAGGAAGTAAAGTCATTGCTAGTTTTAGATTTTTCCTCTACCACATCTTTAAAATATCTTTCTCTTAACCTGTGCTGTTAACTACAACGATTTTAGAAAATGTTGAAAGAGGGGATGAGGTTTAGGACTCTTTAGTGCACTGCACAAGTATGCTAATGTTTCTCTTTGATCTTCTTTTCTTTCACATGAGATGATCAACCATGTCCTGTTGTTCTTTGGGATCCTTCCTTGGCTATAACAGACAGTGAGACACACTCCTCACTGAAGCTCAACTGGGGACTTTATCAGCAACAACTAAAGCAGAAGTGCTGGCAAAATGGCAGAGTGCCCAAAGTGGAGTGGGGGTGTACAGATGTACATCACTACGAGTGGTCCAAGATGGCAATTCTCGATTTTCTTTTACAGGTGAGATAATTAAATGCAAATTATATGCAAATATACCTACCTTTCAGTGTGGTGTATTAAATTCCATAACACATTTCACTGTGTTAGTGTGAAGACCTCCAACCAGGCGTGTGAGGACTCTTCTTTCACACAAATGATTGCAGTCACTGTTCCAAAACTTAATCGAGTTCTTAGTTATGGCCACATCTATGACATCAACAGTCCATGAGGAATGTAGAGGGGCAGGTATTTCTTTTTGTGGTTTACTTGATATTTGCACAAAAATACCTGAAGTTCTTCAAGTATCCCTGAAATTTATTTATTTGATTCATAGCTCTCTCTCCCCCCCCTAAATCTGGAACTCATCACAATTAGCTACAAGATTAGTTAGATAACAAACCCACAAATTTTTACAATATTTTGGTGTATGAGAACCAAGACACAGGAAACAGCCACGGGCTGGTTTAACTCAGGTTTATTGCATGGTGGTCAGAGGGAACATGAGGTAATGGCGGATGCATAGCTCTATATATACAGTAGTAAACATTTGAACGTGGCTCCACGATAGCCCATTGGCTATTGTCCGCGTGACGACATTGCTGGTCACGCCCTTCTTGTCCAGGTGTAGGTAGTGGCGGGAAACTCCGCGCTATGGCCTTTGATGAGTATGGACCAAGAGAGCTTGGACGCTCGCCGCTGCCCACTGGTGGTCATTAGCTCGCGTCCTCATACAGAGTTTATAGTGATACAGCTGGAGGCTATATTGTTACTGGTAGGACATGTTACATTGTTAAGATACATTGTTATCACATGAATATGGTTACATTATTCGAACACAACACTCCTCCCCCCTAGGATGAGACGAAGTCTCTCAGCCAAGATGGCTTGTTTCGAACACGCTGGGGTCTCGGTGCGGGCTGCCCTGCCCCGGGTTTGCTACCTTCTCTTTGTCCCCTGGCTTCCTGCCCTGTAATTGGAGAGGGAGACTTGTTAGTGACTTGCCGCGGCTCTGCGGCTTTGTTGGGAGGTGTGTGCTTTATTTGGGAAGAACCGGGGGCACTGGGGGCTAACGAAAAACCCCTCTTCTCGCTTGGATGGGTGGGGGAACACTCCAACCCCCCCCCCCGGCTCGCAAAATCAAATTCGGGGCTCGCAAAATCAAATTCGGGGGCAGCAGTCGCAAACTCCTCTCCCTCTTCCCCGGGTCCGGATAGAGCTGGCGTATCAAAAGGATATGAGTCGGGACCGCTGCTTCCCCCCCTTGTTTGGGGCCGTTGCCCTTCGTTGTCTCCCCCTTGGGATAAACGGGTGGAGGAGAACCCTAACGCTGAGGCATCCTCCGTGCCGTCCGTGGATTGCTTCCTGGGAACCCGGCTCCGGAGCTGATCCGCATGCCGCCTCCAAAGTAGACCGGTGCTCGTTTCCACCCGATAGGACACTGGCCCCGTCTGTTCTACAACTCTCCCTGGTACCCAGGCTGGCCCTGCGCTGGCGTAGTTCCTGCAATGCACAGGATCGCCGGCGGCGAAACCTTTCGACACCGCTACCCCTACGTTCTTCCCTCTATCCTCGACCCTCGTCGGGTCTAATCTGGTCAGAAGCGTGGTCAGCTTCCTCCGCATCAGCAGCTCTGCCGGCGAGTATCCGGATGCTAAGGGGGTCACCCTATACGCTAATAAAAACTGACATACTTGGTGATTCAGGTCCCCCGAGCCCATGCGCCGCAGCGCATCCTTTGTTGTACGCACCAGCCGCTCCACTTGGCCATTCGTGGCCGGGTGAAACGGCGCGGATGTGACGTGCCGAATGGCGTTTGCCTCCGTGAATGCCCTGAACTCAGCGGACGTGAAACAACTAGCGTTATCGCTGACCAGAGTGTCGGGTAAACCGAACGTGGAAAATACCCTCCTTAGATGGCTGATTGTAGTGGCGGAGGATGTGCTCTTTACCGGGATCACCTCCAGCCACTTGGAGTACGCATCCACTACCAGGAGAAAAATGGTTCCACGGAACGGGCCAGCGAAATCTATGTGCACTCTGGACCACGGGCCCCTTGCTGCGTCCCATTCCCTATGCGGGAGACGAGCCGCCTCCGGTCGGGATCCCTGGCATGCCTCACAAGTGCCGATCATGTGCTCTATGTCTGCGTCCAGCTGGGGCCACCAGAAGTAACTCCGGGCCAGCGCCTTGGAACGGACGATCCCCGGGTGGCTGACGTGCAACAGTTTGAGCACCCTCGGTCGCAGGGACGTAGGGACCACCACCCGTTGGCCCCACAAAAGGCACCCCCTCTCTAGGGACAACTCTATTTTTTTCCGAAAAAATGGGTCGAATTCCGTACCTGGGGAGGACGCCGGCCACCCCTTCTGTACCCATGAGCTTACTTTCTCCAGCGTCCTATCCTTGCCTGTTGCCCTGGCAATATCGGCTGGTACTATTGGGGGTGAATCTAAGACCTCTATTAACAATACCTGGTGGTCTCTCTCTACCCCTGCCTTTTGGTCGCCCGACAAGGGCAAAGGAGACCTTGAGAGTGCGTCTGCATGGCTGATCTCCTTTCCGGGCCGGTATTCCAACTCATGTTGGTATGCGTTGAGAAAGATAGCCCACCGCAGCATCCTCGGGGACAGGATCTGTGGCGTGGGCTTATTTGCAGTGAAAATTCCTAACAGGGGCTTGTGATCTGTCACGATCTTGAACGGGCGACCATACAGAAAATCGTGAAATTTTTTGGTTCCCGCTACTATCGCTAATGCCTCCCTGTCGGTCTGTGCGTAATTCCGCTCTGCTTGGGACAGGGACCTTGAGTAAAACGCTATCGGGGCCTCCCTTCCGTCGTCCAACACGTGGCAAAGCACCGCCCCCACCCCCACTGGGGATGCGTCACAGACTAAGACCACTGGCCGTTTGGGATCGAAATGAGTCAGGATTGCCTCGGATGTTAGGAGTTGCTTTAACTCTTTAAACGCCCTCTCTTGCTCGTCGCCCCACAGCCATGTTTCCTCCTTTTTAAGCAACCGATGGAGCGGTTCGGCCACAGACGCCTTCTGTGGAAGGAAGGTATGGTAAAAATTGAGGAGCCCCAGGAATGACTGTAATTCGGTTTTGGAAGTGGGGCGAGGAGCCTTCTTGATGGCGGCTACTTTGGATTTGGACGGCATAATTCCCTCGGGTGTGACCCGGAACCCTAAAAACTCAACCTCTGTTTCGAAAAAAACGCATTTGTCTTTTCTCAGTCGCAGCCCCGCTTTCTCGAACACAGTCAGTACTTTATCCAATCTCTTTGCCAGTTCGGCCTCACTCCCCCCTGTTATCAATACGTCATCAAAATAAGGCAACACCCCCTCCAGCCCCTTCAGGAGGCATTCCACAAGCGACTGAAAAAGGCCGGGTGCCGAGTTCACGCCGAACTGTAAACGCGACACCTGGAACGCCCCTTTATGTGTAACTATTGTTTGTGCCGCTGCCGTGGCGGGAGTTACAGGGAGTTGCTGGTAGGCTTGTGCTAAATCGAGCTTCGCAAAACATTTTCCCCCATTCAGCCTGGCCAGAAGGTGGCTGACCACCGGCACCGGGTATGCATTAGGGCGGATCGCCTTGTTAATTGTACACTTATAATCAGCGCAAATGCGCACCTCCCCGTTAGCCTTTAGTGCTGTTACAATTGGAGTTTCCCACTCCGCGGAATCAACAGGAACAAGAATCCCCTGGCCCACCAGTTTGTCCAGTTCCGCCTCTATTTTGTCCTTTAGTGCGAACGGCACCCTGCGTGGTTTGAGTCTTATCGGGCGGACCTCCGGGTCTAGGTCGAAGGCTACAGGGGGTCCCTTGAACTTTCCCAGTCCTTTTTTAAAAACGTCGGGGTGCGCGTCGCACACGGCTTGTATTGGATCCGCACCCACGGCGTGCACCCCCCCTATGAATAAACCCAAAGGCTGAAACCACTGAGTCCCGAGGAGGCTACAACTTCCCCCTTTGAGAACAACTAGGGGGAGTTCCGCAGAATGTCTCTTATAACGGACCCGAAATTTCCCGACCCCCAACACTGGAATGCTGTTCCCCTGTACGTCTCGTAGCGTGGACCTCAACGTTTTAAGTTTGGGCCGCACTTGGGGGTCGATTTTCAAGAACTCTCTCTGGGGAATTATAGAATAGGAGGACCCCGAGTCAATTTCCATCCTAATAGGGGCCCCTTGTACTAGTACCTCAACGAAGTAATGGGGTTGTCCCGCGGACACGCTGAACACGGGGGCGTCGTCCTCGCTGTCGTCCGAGATGCGGCCCACGCCGTCCTGCTTCCTCGTGGTCCGGGCGCCATCTTTGGACCTCGCTGGACGGTCCGGTCTGGCCGCGTGGTCTTGTGAATGTCTCCGGCCCTCTTTCCGCTTTCTGCACGCCTTGGCGATGTGCCCCCGACGGCCGCAGTTGTAGCACTCGGTTTTTCTGAATGGGCACTTCGCGCGCTCATGGGCCGCTCCGCAACCATCGCAGCGGCGCCCTCCTTTTCGGACCTTCTGGACCTCCTCGCCGTCGCTGCCTTCCGTGGACGACTTCGAGGTTCGTCGGGTTGCGTGCACCGACTGTCCGGACTTTCCGTGCACCGAATTCTCCGCTTTGCCGGCCCTCGGACGCCACTCACGCCACTGGTGCATTTCGTCTACTCCAGCATTCGTGGATTCCGCGGCTTCCGCGGCCTCTACAACCTCTGTCAGCGTGGGAGGTGGCTCCTTGTTCATCAGGCTGCGCTGCACTTCCTTGTCCTTCAGGCCACACAGAACTCCGTCCCTGAGGGCCATTTCTAGGTTGTCCCATCTGCAGGGGGCGGCGGCTATTCTCATGGCTGTTACGAAGGCCTCGACCGACTCGTCCGGCGCTTGGACTCGCCTCCAAAACGCGCTCCGAGCGGGAAACATTGCCCTCGAGGGTCGGAAACGCTCACGCAGCAGTTTCATGATGTCATCGGCTTTGAAATCACTCATCTTCTTCGGTGCAATAATGCCCACCAGCGTTCGCTTGGTTTCTATCCCAAGCATGCGGGTGAGGATGGCCCTCTTCCTTTCCTCGTCGTCCTCTTTGACTTTGAGTTCCACCAGTGCCGCCTGGAAGTCCATCTCAAAAAGCTCCCAGTCTTGCGGTGTGGTGATGTTGAACCCGCTCTGTGCCCTGGCTCCTTGGGGATCCATAATCCCACCTTCGTCGCCAATTTGGTGTATGAGAACCAAGACACAGGAAACAGCCACGGGCTGGTTTAACTCAGGTTTATTGCATGGTGGTCAGAGGGAACATGAGGTAATGGCGGATGCATAGCTCTATATATACAGTAGTAAACATTTGAACGTGGCTCCACGATAGCCCATTGGCTATTGTCCGCGTGACGACATTGCTGGTCACGCCCTTCTTGTCCAGGTGTAGGTAGTGGCGGGAAACTCCGCGCTATGGCCTTTGATGAGTATGGACCAAGAGAGCTTGGACGCTCGCCGCTGCCCACTGGTGGTCATTAGCTCGCGTCCTCATACAGAGTTTATAGTGATACAGCTGGAGGCTATATTGTTACTGGTAGGACATGTTACATTGTTAAGATACATTGTTATCACATGAATATGGTTACATTATTCGAACACAACAAATATTAAGGCACTAATGGCTTTTAAAAGCATGTTAATAAAGAAAATAGCTGGTTGGATAGCTCAATGATTCATTTGTTTGACTGGGGAGACAGAGGCTGGGAGTTTAGTTCCTCACTGTGCCTCCTGGGACAACAGCCTGCCTGTGTAGTCATAGGCAAACTTCATAGTCCCAGGACAGAGGTTCCCAACCTTTGGCCTGCAGGCCGGATCCAGCCCCTGGGCTGAATTCATCCGGCCCCCTGGGCCAAATTGCCACCAACGCTGGAAGTGACCTGCTGTCACTGGAAGTGGCGAAATCACCATGTTTTTGCACTGAAACGCTGCAAAAATTTGGTACAAAATAAAATAAAAATGGTGTGGAAATGTTTTTCCCTCACTCACTCCTCCAAGGGAAATGGGGGAGGTGGGAAAGATGCCAGGAAACGCTGCACAAATGCTGCTGCTGCCGCCAGGAAGAACCATGTGACCGGCCCCTCAGCTGACTGGGTGGGGCGTGATCAGGGCCCTGGCAGGAAAAGGTTGAGAACCCCTGTCCCAGGGGGGTCCCAGAACAAGGAAATAGTAAACTACTTCTGTGTATCCTCTACCCAGGAAACCCTTAAAAGGGTTGCTGTAAGTCAGAATCAACTTGACAGCACACAATCATTATTTATTAATGAAGAAAACACAGCACCTCCCTCTGTCTTTGAACTAAATTTAATTGTTGATCTTCCATACACCCACTCACCCCCTACACCCACACCCTTACAGGACTGATCAATGGCTGTGATATTCTATATCCAGACATATTTTAGTGGCTACCTATAATGTTCTGAAACTGCTTTTAAAAAACAAACAAACACTGTTTATTTTATTGTGGTGATCAACTTTTATTCATTTTCAGATCCATCATCGCTTGGACAAGAACTGTTGTGGGTTCAAACCATGGAAGGAGGATTCCTGTGTACAGAAAGGACTGAGTGGGAATTGTGATGACCAGGATAATATTGCTTTAACACACATTGTCCAAAGAAAGGATGACCCAGGCCATTTGGTCTTTATAAACAATAAGGGTTTCTTTGATAGAAGTGAAGACAATCTGGATTTCAAAATATTGCAAGGCATAAATGAGTAAGTTTCATGATATATGAAGAAAGGTATAGAAGAGATGTATAATTTCCCTATATGCTTCATTTCAGTTCAGCAATACTTTTTTGCATAATTCCTCCACACTGGGATAAACTGAAAAACCATTTAACTTCTTTCATCTCTGAAACTTTCAAAGCCTATTCCTTGCAATGGAATTGTGTGTGACATTGCACTTGAACCTAAGCTTGCTCCCTCATCCTCAAACCTATCTTAAGCAACCAGAGTTATAGTGGTGTAGAAGCCATGGGGCATTTCCTGTTCAGAGATGTGGCCCCATTCAGGGCCAGCTCCTGATTAGTCACATTGATGTGTTTGCCTCAGGTGTCAGCTACGTACAGATGGCAACAAGGGGATTGAGAGTGCATTGTTTGCTATGCAGTCTGTCCTGTGCCTAAACTAGCCTGCTGCCACCAAGTGTGACAAAGCAGTAGTTTTCAACATTTAGCTCTCCAGATATTTTAACTTTATCTCCCAGAAACTGCAGTCAGCGTGGTTAATGGTTATTTAAAAGTTATACTATTTGTGTAACTGTGCAACAGGATTTTAGCCATTGTACACTACAGCTCCAAAAAGTATTTATATGCATTTATATCAAGTGAATGTGTTTGTTCACTTTCAGGTTCCCCGAATCGGCTATCTCTGTGCTGAAGAGCCAGCGTTTGCGAGAAAAACTTCTTCAGTCTTTGTTCCTTGACAGGACTTTTTGGGATAGCCAAGGTGGGCGTCATGGAATTGAAAAATTAATTGATGTGATTGAACAGAGGGCCAAAATTCTTCTCACCTACATTAATGCACATGGGGCCAAAGTGCTCCCAATGAATGACTGAAGCTGTAATCTTATGCATACTTCCCTAGGAGTAAGCCACATTTTATACCAGGCTTCCTCAATCTTGGCCCTCCAGCTGTTCTTGAACTTCAATTTCTAGAAGCCCTGATCAGCAGGAATGCTGACTTAGGCCTCTGGGAATTGAAGTCCAAGAACAGCTGGAGGGGAAAGATTGAGGAAGCCTGTTTTATACTGTAGGACCTACTTCTAAGTGAATATGCAAATAAGTATGCTGAAAATGTGTGGCTAAAATAAATGAGTTTGAAAGGACTTAGGTTTTTCTTAATTGAATAAGAAAACCTGCATAAATAAACATATTTCTGTTGTGTTTTAAATCAATCATATGCATATTGAACTTGATGGGAATTGCTTATGGATAGACATTTATAGTACTGCTCTGTCATTTCCCAAAGCACATATGAACAAATAGTAAAACAAGTATTTTTAAATTATATCCTTTGCAAAAGTAATCAGAGGTGGTAGCAGCATTCCACATCTCTTGTTTTACAAGTCATAGATGTTTGTTCCCAGCTTGAAAAAAGAAAAGCTAAATCCAAATTTAAGTTTGTGAAGTTAGAATGGTGGAGGCAAAGTTCCTCATCAATCTTCTCCATGGCTATGAAAATAATTCTACAAAGAAACTACTGAATGGTTTTA
This sequence comes from Bradypodion ventrale, assembly GCA_035047345.1. Classification (NCBI taxonomy): domain Eukaryota; kingdom Metazoa; phylum Chordata; class Lepidosauria; order Squamata; family Chamaeleonidae; genus Bradypodion; species Bradypodion ventrale. The sequence continues at coordinate 59,366,543 of JAWDJE010000005.1, read as the reverse complement.
GCTAGGCATATCCTGTGAGCAAATCTCTGTCAATGGAAGGTGAGAATCCTATTCCACAGTCCATCAGGTTCTACAAGATCCCCTAACCCTCTGTGTAGCATTTTTAGGGGATTGGAGGAACTACAATGGAGAAGAAATCCTGCACTGAGTTGTTTCTTGTATTGCTGTAATATTTGCTCAAGGAATACATATATAGAGAGGCATTTCATTTGTTTTTGTTTCATTTTGCAATGTCAATGATTGACATTACCTGTTGTTGAGCTTGCTGAAAATCTCTAAGAATGTTGAGCAAAACAGGAGCAAAACTGCATGTAATTAGTAGCATATTGTTACATTTCTATATAACGAGTGTGGCTTCAACAGGATTAAGTAAATGTTTCATGGAAATGTTTCAATATTTGCTTTCTTTGTTCTGTCAATAATCATTCACCATCTGTTTTTTTTTTTAAAAAAAATCAATTAGAAACTTCATAGAAAATTAGAAGCTTGTAACCTAAATAATGACTGGTTACTCCTGCTGCCTTTCTTCAGCATAATTGTTCCATTAAGACATTGTTCAATTCCATCTATGTCACACTACACTTTTATTTAGGAAATGAACAAAATTAGTGGTATGATAGTAATGCTGAGTAAGCTTTATCTTCTTCACCACTGAAGATTCAATTTCTGCTCTGATTTTATACCGTGTGGTATCACAGATAGAGTAATGGACTAGGACTCAGTTGGCCATGGAAACTCACTGGAGGAGTGGTGTAAAAAAGAGGGACAAGACTCCCCATTCAGTGCCTAACAGGGAGCCATTTATTATAGTGTCAAGGCAGGCATAAACCAACCCTTCACTGCAGCCTGTCGACGACCTTTTGGCCTTAAAAGGGCTGTTTCTTCTTCAGAGGTTTTACTGCTTTTGCAGATAGCGTTTTGAGATGCACTGACCTCTCTCCTTCCAGAAATATCTGGCAATTAAAATGGCGATGGACTTATAGGAATGTCCAGTATTCCCAAATAACTGTTTTATGCCTCCTCCCTTTTTATGACACTTTCAGAGTCTAGCTAACCAGGGGTTAGATAAAAATTACCTCACCAGGAAGAGACTCCAGCAAAACTTGATAACGCTCCTTTGCAAAGAACGGAACCTTAATGACGTCGTCTTCTCTTCTCTGGAATTCACTCCTCCTGACAAAAACCTAATTTATGGCCTCCATCTCCCTTGGCTTTTGTATGCTGGATTCTAAGAATTCCCCTCTTTAAGGTTTGAGGAGAATAAAAGTACGCTACTACAATTCTTCAAATATAGCAGCTTTTTATTGGTACAAAAATGAAGTAAAATAGCATATGGATAAAGGCAGTTCAAATACAAACATAAAAGAATAGAAATGGCTAGGCTAGCTAAGTAGATAAAAAGTTGGGCCCCAATGAGCCCCCATAAATATTAGACTGGCAGTCTAACATTTAAGACATATTGAAAAAGAAAGTGGGCAGAGTCACCCCAGGCCGTGGGGTGTCTGCTGCTGAGGAGCTAAATCTCTCAGTTTATATACATTTTCCCCCACTCACATCTCCCCTCTCAAGTATGTGGAAATTCCCCAAATATGATGTGAGGAGACAAACGGCTGGACACCTGGACATCCAGCTGTGTGTTATGTACCTGAATCTTATGTGAGATGGTTATCTTAGATTCCATCTTGGTATCTTCATGTGATAGATCAAATTGTCAGATTCCCAGACTAAGTGTCCTTGGAACTGGTCCATGAGCATGTGGGAGCATGGGGGTCTAACTAACACCTGGGCATGCAGCAATCTACAATTGGCATTATATCATAAGCACTAATTGACGAAAACATTCCTTTACTTCACACAGAAATAAATGAAAATTAATGGCATCCTTTGAATTCCCATTACAAGTGGAACTGGTAAAACCATTCCTTAAATATCTCACTTATCTTGAAAGCCCTGTTAGGATTACTATAACCTGAAGGAACATAACGAGCATATGTATACACAGCAAATTTGGCAGCAATCCATAAATCATTATTGTTAAACTTATTTTATATCTGTAAAAATTTAAAAATGTTTCTACTGTTGTCTAAGAAAATAAAGCAAAACATTTAAGAAAGCATCTTCTTTTAAAATTAGAAAACTACTCACATAGTTCTTGCATAGTTGGAAATATTTGAATTAACACTCCATCTGCGTTGTTCAACAGCTTTGTATGTGTAGATAATTTTTTAAACACTGCTTTACTGAAAAAAGATAAAATATATTCAAAGTCAGGTTATAAAAGTTCTTTTGATAGAAACATTTTAGTTGTTTATTCACAAGCCATGTAATAGTTGCAAGTATTTTGCCTCTATTTTTCAGCTTTGGAGTGCCAGATGGATTTCATGCCAAAGCTATTCTGTCTTCATGCATATTGTGCATTTGAAAAGGAACAACAATATCCATCTCTTAACACCTGAAGGGGAGATGCTACATATACAAATTACACAGTACAACATTAAGTGAGAAGTACCACTTTGGAATTGGGGAGGGGGGGGGGGGGAGATTCATGACATTTTCTTTCCTGAGAAAATCAGAAAATCACCTTCCCATGAAGATACTTAGCACCTTATTTGGATACATGAGGAGAAAAATTCACAAGCTGCTCACCTTCTAGCTCAAAGTACAGCAAAATTAGTGGTGGACTTCAGTAGGCTCATACCAGTTCACCAGAACCGGTATTAGAAATTCTGGCTGGCCCCGCCAGATTAGTCCTAATTCAGAATCAATGCAGGGCTATCCCCCTGGCCACGCCCACCATACCACTCCCACAGAGTAGGCAGTAATTTTTTTTGAATCCCACCAAAGGGAAGGCATGACTAGATCGCCCACCCAATCACATGGCCACACCCACAAAGTAGGCCACACCCACAGTGTGGTAGTAATTTTTTTTTGGGAGCTCACCACTGAGTAAAATCCCTACTTATGTAAAAAGTAAATTCTGTAGGCTTTTGCTTAAATGGTTTTTTTTTATGTAACTCGAAGCTAACCCATAGGAAAAATATTTTTTACATAACTCAAAACAAACCCATAGGAAAAATGATTTTTTTGTGGAAATTGAAGCAAACCCATAGGGAAATGAACTTTTACGTAACTCAAAGCAAACTCATAGGATATCATGTTATGTAAATTGGGACATTTACGTAAATCGGGACATGGTTTTAGCACAAAATCATTATGTAAGTCGAATTTTATGTAACTCAAGGCATATGTAAGTTGGGGATTTACTGTAATACATAAAAGTTACTCTTTCACGATATCTGAAATCAGCTTATTGAAGTGGGTGCTGGTCTGTATCATAGTAGGCTAACTCATTTTTAAGAATGCTTGACATTTTGTACTTCCTGAGGTCAACAGATTAATGTTGGGCTTGTGACTACTGAATAGTAATGCTTAGTCTGGTTTAGCAAAATGAAAATATATTGTACTTTCTAATGAGAAATTTTGGATTTCCCCCTTTATAGCTGAGTATGAGGTAGCAAAAGGCCACAACAGAGAAAATGTGGAGAGAGAAGCCTAGTCTCATCACTGCCCCTCCACTTCATTCCTCCCACACAAATTAATACTTTGTATGATCAATGTACTCTAGAAGCATTTAAAGAAAAAAAGAGGTTTCTTTACTTACAGTTTCCATTTGTAGTTACAGTCAGAAGAAATTAAAAAGAGGAAAATGGAGTCTCCAGCAGAAACTCCTTGTTTGTTGCTTGGCCAGCAGTCAGAGAGAAAGAAGATTGCAATTTTGTTGTAATTGACAAAAACTGTGAAAGCACAAACAGGAAGAGGTGGTGGGGGTTGCCCCAAATGCTAGAGGTGAGGAAGAACATTTTACCAAACAAGTTAGTGGCAAAGGTAGAGTTGCCATATGTTACGGAAAACAGTGAACTTCATGTTTTATAACTGTCCTGCATGGTTCCATTAAAAACATTGAAAATTCACGGATTTAAAACCACTTGATTTGGAGAGAAAAAAATCCACATTTTTCATGCACTTCCATTGAAACCACCAGTAGGTGGCAGCAGTGAGCAGCAGGGAACATGGAAGAAAGAAGGGGGGGCACCGCATGCCTTTTCTTGTGGTGTCATTACACAAACAGGACGGAATCAGCTCCCGTCTTTGTCCCAGTTCCTGCAAACCTAGCAGTTCGAAAGCAAGAAAAGGCAAGTAGATAAATAAGGACCACTTGGGTGGGAAAGTAAACAGCATTCCGTGTGCTCCGGTGTCTAGTCGTGCCTGACAGATGACCACGGAAACGAATGCAGAAGCAGACAGAGCTGACACTTTGGCTTTGAAACAGAGATGAGCACTGAACCCTAGAGTCAGATATGACTGGCTTTTGAGCAAGGAAACCTTCACTCCTGTCCCGTTTTTGTGAGAGGGAAATATGGTAACCCTAGGCAAAGGACAATCACAGTAGGTTAAAAAGCTCCTTCCCAATGATGCCAAGAGTTAGTGCATGCAAGATTATTATCACAAGTATTCTGTTTAAAAATATCTATTTATTGACTACAGCAGGGATTCTCAACTTGTGGTCTGTGGGCCAGATGTCGCCCGTGGCACCAATTCATATGGTCCACCACCACCTCCACCACACAAGGGAGTGCCATTTGGTGGAGGAAGGACAAAATGGCCCTCCAGCCCCCAAAGCTGTCTGAGGGAGCATGGCCCTGCCCCCAGTTTTAAAAGGTTGAGAACTTCTGGACTACAGGATGAAAAGTATTCCATAACATTAACACAGAAGCTTCAAAATCTGGCTTCATTGTCTAGAAATCTGCCTCTAACTAAGATGGAAAAAAGGAAGAACTATCTCTGTCCACAAAAGAAGGAAAGAAGCCTAAGACCACCAATCCACATGCAATTCTGGAAAAGATAAAGGGTAAAACACCAGGGATTTATTCTGTCTATCATTTCCTCCCTGATTAAGGACTCTTGCTGCATTCATTTGTGCTCTATTCAAAGTCTTGAACTAAGAGGTCAAATATTTGGATTTTTCCCACAGTAAAATGTAAAACAATTTCCTCTACATAGGAAATGAAGTTGTGTAACCTAACTGAAGATTTTCATTATCCACTATACCACGCTGGCTTGTAAGCTTCACCAGAGTCCTTCTCACTCCTACACAATTGGCCTACTACCAGGACACACACAGCCAGAGTTTTTCCTCTCTTACAGAAAAGCTAACATCTGCAAGCAGCTGTGTAACTAAAAACCCAAATTATATATCTCAAGTCATTAAAGCCTGTGTCTCTGGAGTCTATTCTTATTGAACATCCAAATTATACTATATGAAGCTCAATACTATTGGAAAGCAGAAGTACAATCTATATTCTTCCTCTAGCTCTACAAAACCCGATTTAGGAAGTTACACAAAATCAGATCTTGAATAGACTGTAACAATTCTAAGTGGTTGGAATTAACAACCTTTTGCAAATGAGGTACTTGTGAAATCTCTGCCACATTTAGAAAAACAAAAGCAAAGTAGGAAAAAGCAAAAACCATACCAGTCTAAGACAATAACTCAGTATGTCCAATATGGCAATAAAATGATCTGTTAAAATGAATCTAAAGAGTAAATATTTTCTGGCTCTCTAGAACTTTTCATTAGGTGGTTTAAAAGCAAGAGGCAATGGGAGCTGGAAAAAAAGAGGAATAAAATAAATCCAAAAATTTAGCCAGATAATAATTTCATGTCAGAAATTGTTTTAGGTTGCATGGATTTTTGCTGGAGAAACTCTGTTTGGGGGACACCTAAATGAGGCTCCTTTCATGTCCCCAAGATCTTTTCCCACCGAAGTGGTCCCTAATGATCTGCTTGCAATTTCTGCTTTTGAACTGTTAGGTTGGCAGGAGCTGGGACAGAGATGGGCGCTCATTCAATCATACAGTACCCAGGTCTTGACTTGCCGACTGTCCCAAGAAAGAGACAGCAGACTGAATAAACCACAGGTATCAGTTTACTCCAACCAATGTATATGGATAGTTTCCATTTCTGAAAATGCAAAGACTGACTGCAATTTAGGACAAAAATAGATGTTGTAGATTGCTCATTGTTAGAGCTAAAAGTACCTTTGTACAGGAGGAGGTGGCTGAAAGAGCCCTTTTTGTTTTAGTAGCCAGATTTTTTTTAAAAAAAAATCCCATGATTAAATCATGAAGAACAATCACAAAACAATGTAATCTGCAAAGCTAGTCTGCAAAGACCAAGTATTGAGTAAGGTTCCTGCTTGGTATGCCTATATTACTAGCCTTTATGGAATTTCCTCCTTCAATCCTAGACTAAATAAAACATCAGTGTCTGCCTTTGGAGATAAGTCCATTGACCAGTGTGAAATACACACTTCTGAATTGGCAAAGATCACCACCTAAAACGAGGCAAAGTTCTAGAGAATTCAAAAGGCTTGCAAAATGTACAACATTTAGGTTACAATAAAAATATACATTACTTGCCCTTTTCTTTCTAAACTGGTTTTTAAGATTCTTTATGCTAACAGTTGGGCTTCTGTGGCTGCTTGAACAGTCTACATGTGATGAATATAAGCTTGCTAACTTCACCAGCCAGCATAGACAAGTCTATCCTCCCTCTCTCACAACACTGCACAACAATAATTTTGCTACTGGGAATAACACATAATATTGAGTGTGCTGATTCCAAATCTGAACTCAGAATTTGCCTATCACGTACAGATTTTAAGGTGTGCTATAGCTGTTCAAATGGTTGGCAATTGGGTAATGTATTTTTTTACATGGGGAACATTATAAACAGTTGCAGCCACCACTATGCCTGCCGCCGCCTCAGCTGAATCACATCCCCTAGTGGCATGCATATTCCACCAGCAGCTGGGCAAGTCAGTGAGCTGATGTCAGAAATCTATACCTATAAGAAGGGCATTGCGTGGTACGTGTCCAGCATGCACATCCACACCTGGCCCAACCATCCTGTACTGAGCTACCCACACTTACCTAATGACCCTGTGAGCATCGCCGCAAGAGTCCGACCACCAAGATGAATACTAACAAAAAATAAAACTACAAGGCCCAGTGTCCTCCATGCCGCGCCACCCCTCAGCCAATCAGGCTGAAGGGCGCGAGTGCAGAGAACGCTGGGAAGCCGGCGCGCACATTTAAAAAAAAACACTGACATGCCAGCTAACCAACCACTTCCCCGCAGCCCCAGTGATGAAGTCTGGCACTGACCTTGCTGCAGCTTTGGTGGGGTTGCGGAGAGAAGAGGGGGAGACCATCTTCTCCCCATGGCCCCAGCGATGAAAGCCAGTGCTGGCCTCACCGTGACTTTGGTGGGGTAGCAGGGAGAAGAGGGGGAGATGATTTTCACCCTGCATGCCTGCCGCTTCCCTCAGGGAGAAAAAAGGCTGAGAATGGCGCTCCGTTCTTTGCCTTTGCCTCCCGGAGGAAAGCCACCGGTTTCTGTGGGGGGCGGGGTGTGAAGACACTGGTGCCTTCGTCCCCCTCCCAGTGAGGAAAGCGAAACACTTCCATGGGAAGCAAAGGCAGTGAATGGCACTCCATTCACTACCTTTGCCTCCCAGAGGGAAGCCATAGAAACCACCCCAACCACCCACTCACAGATAATAACTGCCTGGCAGGGCTGGGCAAAAAAATGCTAGTCGGTATATAAGATGATACGGACCAAAGGCTTGTTTCTAGTGTGAAACCATCTTATTGGATGGTACAGCTAGTCCATAGTGAGTCTGTTTTGAGCTAAAGATGAGTAAGTGCAACTGTGTTAATAAACCAGACAATTTTTGCTACATTTGTGGCAAATATACCCCATGTGATCAATGCAAGAACCTAACCAAGAGGGTGAGATTTGCTAACTTAAGATCCTGACATCCTAGGCAGAATCGGACTCCAGATTTGGATTTTGCACACTTGATTTAGTTAAGGGCAAATGGATTAGACCAAGTAGCAGACAATATTTATTTTTTTGTGATGCATTGTAATATGCTATTTAGTCTGCCCCACCCCCCATAGCATGTTGGTAAGGCCTTTAACAATGTATAAGCTGCTGCTGTTTAGTGTAAGTAAATCAGTAAATATACATTCTAGTATATTTTATACATCAGACTTGAATGGAATTAATACTGTATGCAGTACTTCTTGCTTTCACCAAAGCAGGTGAACAAGGTGAATAGTATAACTATAGCTAGGTGTAGCTTCTTTCAAAAATAATTGCATCTTCTCAAGTTATTGCTTCGATGATACTTGTACACAGGAGGAACATGAAAATTATCCCTGTTAGTTTGCTAAATGGAAGAGTTATTTCATCTGTGTGAAGGGAGAGAAGGTGAGGAGGGGGGGGGAATTTGAACTCTGATTAGCAAATCATCTTGAAGGGTCCTGAAGGGGAAGCTTTTGTTTAAAAAGGGGGTCAAAAGATACTCTGCCAGCTTAGTTATTCTTATGGGATAATATGCTTATTTCTTGTCTGCCACACTGTGATGAACTTTGTGTTTGCCCTGAGACTATGCTGAAGCTATGCTAGAATTTAAGTACTATATAGTTTAGGTAACCTTTTACTGTTTTCTTATTTTTTTGCTGAGGTTTTCCTTCTGTCTCAGATTCTTTGCTTATGCTCCAATTTTTTTATTGACTTTTGGATTTAGTTTGAACTTTTAGTCTTTTTCATACTTTTTACTATCTTTAATAAAATATAAAACACAATCCCACTCTTTTCTCGACATTTTGCTTGAAAGGGATTGCGGTACTTAAATCTAGTCCTTGTCTTGACTATTTACCAGTGTCCTGTTTATTTTAGGGGTGACTTGGCTGTACTACATTGCACGGTTGGTGTGGAAGTCAAAAGCACTCAACCTTGAGTATTTTTGACACTCTCTGGAAATTTGCTTAGTCAAGGAAGACTAAGGTGTTAGGAGGTTGATGGGTCAGGAAGATTACCCCAGCCATCACCACATAGACCAGAAGTTATCAACCTTTTAAAGCTGGGGGTCAGGTCATGCTCCCTCAGACAGCTTTGGAGGCAGGACAGCCATTTTGCCCTTCCGCTACATGGCACTTCCTTGTGTAGTGGAGGTGGGCCACATGAAATGGTGCTACAGGCCGCATCCGGCCCATGGACTGCAGGTTGAGAATCCCTGACACAGACTATCCTGGATCATGCTAGTAGGGTAGTGTGACTCATTGGTTAGTATGGGCCTCTTTGCACCCAGTGATATCTGGACAAAAGTATGATTGAATAAATGAACTCTTTAGCTTATTGGAAACCCTCAATAATCCAGTAAAACGGATCAATCCTTTTGGGTGCTTCAAAGTGGATTTTAAACTCAATATATGCACAAATTGCACACTTCCAAAACCGATCCAAAATAAATTTCTATATTAAAAAAACAGCCTACAGACTTTCTGCCAGCAGATTTTTTTAGCTCCAGTTCAGGGAAAGGATGCCAGTGTTTCAGCATGGCCTGAAAAAAATTAAAAGAAGGAAATAAAGGCAGCTGTTGTTTTCTATAAAGTGTCAACATTTTTTCTTTCCCACTTCTCTGTGGAAAATAAAAGTATTTCACATTCTCAGATCTGTTTGGTTCTATGGAGTTCAAAACAGCCAAGTACTGCTTTCCTTGTTTGTTGTTTCAGAGTAATCATTTATGAGCAGCACATCTAGTTTGATTGGTTTTGTCTAAATGTGAAATGTTAGATCAAATATGGCAGTGAGACAAATTAGGTCTGTGAGAAATTTTTATATCAGAATGTCAGGTAGATGAATGCCCATGGGATTTTGCTACCAGAAGCAATCAACAAGATAACACATCCTCACTAAAGGCGACTGAACTAGCAGTTGAGAATCTGATGGGGAAGTACCATCCACTGCCACTCAAGCCAGCAGATTACTTCATAGGGCACAGAGCAAGCTTTTTATTGCCCAACTCCCATCATCAGCACCATCATACTTGTTATTAAGTTATTAATCATGTTTATAATCTTGGTATGTGGACTACATTCCTCTTAGTATCTTTCAGTCCCCTGTCAGTTCAGCTTTTTGTTGCCAGTACCTGTTGCCAATCATACACTACCATATACTTCATATACTTTATACCATCAACTGGATCAGTTTGCCATCCTGGATTCTGCCCAAAGCTTTCTAATAGTCTATTGACTATAGACATATGTATCCTCATTCATGTTATAGTATTTCTATCTAAGAACCCGCATGTCTCAAATCCAAATCCTCCTCTGAACCCAATTGGTATGTCTTTTGCCCATTCTTCGCACATTTTTGTAAACTGAGTTGTTCAGATCTCCTTAAGTAAATAGTTCTTTAAGCCTACTGTTCTGTAATTGCTACATGTTTTGACATTTGGCCACTGAAATGCCTCTAAAATGCTTCAACATTAAAATGACACTTTAAATACTTTTGAAGGTACTGTAGCTAATAATGTTACACATTATAAGAAATCCAGTACTAGGTTGCAGCTAGTGTATCAATGGAATTTACATAGGTGCTGACTTATTAAATCCCCAATGATTCAATTAGTCTAGTTGTGATTCACTGCTAGATTTCAGCCAGTATACTCCTCAGATATGTTAGTTACACCAACATTGTCCAAAATGTAACTAGTTACATGCAACAACCTTACTTTTAACTACAGTAGACCCTTGCATAACGATGTTACTTGGTTCCCCAAGTAGCATTGCTAAGCCATTTTTGTTGTTATGCGGGTTTCTATGGAGTTTCCCCGCATAACTACATTTTTAGTTTCTTTGTCCCATTATTTTAGCGTTGTTGTCAAGACAACGACTCTAAAAACTTTGTTATGTGGGGGAACATGTGGTGCATAATGACATGTTGTTAAGCAAAAATGATGTTATCCGAACGCATTGTTATGTGAGGGTTGACTATACCTACTTCTGCCATTGTCTTTCTACCTCCCTTTGCAGCAAGAAACTCTACAACAAATTTTCATGAAAGTTTCTTTTCTTTTAACCCCCCCCTAAGGTTACTGATTATTTCATTATCATTTGTTTATAGAGGTAACAAGTACTCTTTGGTATCTAGTTATTTATTTATTTATTTATTTATTTGTATAGCCTCCTTCCTCGCCTCAGCATCCCAAGGCAGCTCACATTGGTTAAAAGCACATCCCCCATACTATAAAACCAAATATTAAAACTATAAAACATTAAAACATCCCTAAAAACATCCCTGATACCAATTAAAACCCTTTAAAACCCTGGATAGGGCTAAATAAGCCAGAAAGGCTGGGTTGTGGTGCTAGATGCACTCCACACCTGCTGGCAAAGCCATGTTTTTTAAGCCTTCCTGAAAGGGGGCAATTCCGGCTGGAGGCGCAATTCTGTGATGGAAGGAGGTTCCAAAGGGCTGGGCCAGATACCAAGAAGGCTCTCCTCCTGGTCCCAATGATGTGTGCCTCCCTAGCTGATGGGACCACTAGGGAGCCCCTACGGTCCGCTCTTGTAGGATGGGTTAAAAACCTTAAGGCAATGCGGTCTCTTAGGTATCATGCTTGCCACATGTCCACAGAAATGTCTGCATATGCAGACAGTACTGGCTCTTTGGCTATAGATGGAAATGAACATGAAACCCTAGAGTTAGATATGACTGGATATGACTGTCATCACAGGCAAGCCCTGCTGCACCCCACCAATGCCAATGGCAGCACCAATTCCGCACCCACCCCTCTCTCACACACACAAAGAGGGGAGGTTGAAATCCCTCCTGGGCAGCAGCAGCAGGGATGAGGTGAGGCAACCAAATACTCCCCCACCCCTTCTAGGAGGTGAAGGAGGCAACACACGTGTGAGGGGGATAGGCGCACATGCAGGGGGAGGGTGCACATGTGGGGGGGGGGGAAAGAGCTGCAGGGTATGTGTGCGTGTGCCCACGTGACATCACCGGCATGGCTTGAGTAGTGTGCATGCACATGCCTCCTCTTCTTTGGGCACTCGGGCTCTAAAAGTTCACTATCACTGAGCTAGATAATTCTGTTATTTTCCTCTTTCTCCTCCCTTGCAATGATACTTAATGTTCAACATCTAACTGAATTGAAGATTAGTCTCTTGTGTTGATTCAAGGTGTGATTACATGAGAAGGTGAATCAAAGCAATTTGGCTTTGTTGCATTCTGATTCACATCCTATCTTCCATTTGAATTCTCAGTTAGTGATTATACAGAGGCCACAGATTGATTTGGAGCCAATGTCCAAACATAAACTAGATGTACTGTACTCCTAGGTATCTTGGATTTGGTGTCAACTGCATTTCAGCAGTGTTGTGTTCTAAGGGTTTTACCTTCCACATGGATTACAATGTATCTGAGCCAATGTAACCTTGCCTATAGCAACAATGTAACCTTCAGCTGTATCATATAAACCCTGTAAGAGGACGCGAGCTAATGACCACCAGCTGGCAGTGGCGAGCGTCCAAGCTCTCTTGGTCCGAACTCATCAAAGGCAACAGCGCGGGAAGCTTTCCCGCCACCACCTACACCTGGACAAGAAGGGCGTGACTCGCGATGACGTCACGCAGGCAATAGCCAATGGGCTACCATGGCACCACGTTCAAATGTATTACTCCTGTATATAAAGAGCTATCGATCCGCCATTACCTCATGTTCCCTCTGTCCACGATGCAATAAACCTGAGTTAACCCAGCCCCAGGCTGTGTCCAGTGTCTTGGTTTTCATACACCAAATTGGCGACGAAGGTGGGATAATGGATCCCCAAGGAGCAGCCAGGGCACAGAGCGGGTTCAACATCACCAAACCGCAAGACTGGGAGCTGTTTGAGATGGACTTCCATGCGGCGCTGGTGGAGCTCAAAGTCAAGGAAGACGATGAGGAGACGAAGAGGGCCATCCTCACCAGAATGCTCGGGATGGACACCAAGCGGACGCTGGTGGGCATCATCACCCCGAAGAAGGTGAGCGAATTTAAGGCGGACGACATCATGAAGCTGCTACGGGAGCGCTTCCGACCCGCGAGGGCGATGTTTCCCGCTCGGAGCGCGTTTTGGAGGCGAGTCCAAGCGCCGGACGAGTCGGTTGAGGCATTCGTGGCCGCCATGAGGGTAGCCGCCGTCCCCTGTAAATGGGGCAATATCCAAGAAATGGCCCTCAGGGACGGCGTGCTGTGCGGCCTGAAAGACAAGGAGGTGCAGCGCAGTTTGATGAACAAGGAGCCGCCACCCACGCTGGCAGAGGTCGTTGAGGCCGCAGAAGCCGCAGAGTCCACGAATGCCGGAGTGGACGAGATGCACCAGTGGCGTGAGTGGCGTCCCAGAGCCGGCAAAGCGGAAAAACCGGTGCACGCGACTCGACGGGCCTCAAAATCGTCCTCGGAAGGCAGCGACGGCGAAGAAGTCCAGAAGGTCCGAAAGGGGGGGCGCCGCTGCGATGGCTGCGGAGCGGCCCACGAGCGCGCGAGGTGCCCATTTAGAAAGGCCGAATGTTACACCTGCGGCCGGCGGGGGCACATCGCCAGGGCATGCAGAAAACGGAAGGAGGGCCGGAGGCAGTCATCAGACCGTTCGACCAGGCCGGACCGTCCAGCGAGGCCCAAAGATGGCGTCCAGACCACGAAGAAGCAGGACGGCGTGGGCCGCGTCTCGGACGGCAGCGAGGACGACGCCCCAGTGTTCAGCGTGTCCGCGGGACAGTCCCATTACTTTGTTGAGGTACAAGTACAAGGGGCCCCTATCAGGATGGAAATTGACTCGGGGTCCTCCTATTCTATAATTCCCCAGAGGGAGTTTTTGAAAATCGACCCCCACGTGCGGCCCAAACTTAAAGCATTGAGGTCCACGCTACGTGATGTACAGGGAAACAGCATTCCGGTGTTGGGGGTCGGGAAATTTCAGGTTAAGTTTAGGAGACATTCTGCGGAACTGCCCCTAGTTGTCCTCAAGGGGGGAAGTTGTAGCCTCCTAGGGACACAGTGGTTTCAGCCCTTGGGCCTGTTCATAGGGGGAGTACATTCAGTGGGGGCGGATCCAATACAAGCGGTGTGCGATGCGCACCCCGCCGTTTTTAAAAAAGGACTTGGGAAATTCAACGGACCCCCTGTAGCCTTCGACCTAGACCCGGAGGTCCGCCCGATAAGACTCAAACCGCGCAGGGTGCCTTTCGCACTAAAGGACAAAATAGAGGCGGAACTGGACAAATTGGTGGGCCAGGGGATTCTTATTCCTGTTGATTCCGCGGAGTGGGAAACTCCAATTGTAACAGCTCTGAAGGCTAACGGGGAGGTGCGCATTTGCGCTGATTATAAGTGTACAATTAACAAGGCGATTCGCCCTAATGCATATCCGGTGCCAGTGGTCAGCCACCTTTTGGCCAGGCTAAATGGGGGAAAGTGTTTCGCTAAGCTCGACCTGGCACAAGCCTATCAGCAACTCCCCGTAACTCCCGCCACGGCCGCGGCACAAACGATAGTCACACATAAAGGAGCGTTCCAGGTGTCGCGTTTACAGTTCGGCGTGAACTCGGCACCCGGCCTTTTTCAGTCGCTTGTGGAACGCCTCCTGAAGGGGCTGGAGGGGGTGTTGCCTTATTTTGATGACGTATTGATAACAGGGGGGAGTGAGGCCGAACTAGCAAGGAGATTGGATAAAGTGCTAACTGTGTTCGAGAAAGCGGGGCTGAGACTGAGGAAGGACAAATGTGTTTTTTTCGAGACCGAGGTCGAGTTTTTAGGGTTTCGGATCACACCCGAGGGTATTAAGCCGTCCAAATCCAAAGTAGCAGCCATCAAGAAGGCCCCTCGCCCCACATCCAAAACCGAACTACAGTCATTCCTGGGGCTCCTCAATTTTTACCATACATTCCTTCCGCGGAAAGCCTCCGTGGCCGAACCGCTTCATCGGTTACTTAAAAAGGAGGAGACATGGATGTGGGGTGACGAGCACGAGAGGGCGTTCAACGAACTAAAGCAACTTTTAACATCGGACGCAATCCTTACGCACTTCGACCCCAAACGGCCGGTGGTCTTAGTCTGTGATGCATCACCGGTGGGGGTGGGGGCGGTGCTTTGCCACGTGTTGGATGACGGTCGGGAGGCCCCAGTTGCGTTTTATTCAAGGTCCCTGTCCCAAGCGGAGCGAAATTACGCACAAACCGACAGGGAGGCATTAGCAATAGTAGCGGGGACCAAAAAGTTTCACGATTTTCTGTATGGCCGCCCGTTCAAAATCGTGACGGATCACAAGCCCCTGTTAGGGATTTTCACGGCAGGCAAGCCCACGCCGCAGATACTATCCCCGAGAATGTTGCGATGGGCCATTTTTCTTAACGCATACCAACACGAGTTGGAGTACCGGCCCGGAAAGGAGATCAGCCATGCTGATGCACTTTCGAGATCCCCTTTGCCCTTGTCGGACGACCAAAAAGCCAGATTAGGGAGAGACCGCCAGGTGTTGCTAATCGAGGTTTTAGACGAACCCCCAATAGTACCAGCCGATATAGCTAGGGCGACAGGCAAGGACAGAACGCTGGAGAAAGTCAGCTCATGGGTGCAGAAAGGGTGGCCAGCATCGTCCCCAAGCAAGGAATTCGACCCATTCTTTCGGAAGAAGCTAGAGTTGTCCCTAGAAAGGGGGTGCCTGTTGTGGGGCCAACGGGTGGTGGTCCC
This sequence comes from Bradypodion ventrale, assembly GCA_035047345.1. Classification (NCBI taxonomy): domain Eukaryota; kingdom Metazoa; phylum Chordata; class Lepidosauria; order Squamata; family Chamaeleonidae; genus Bradypodion; species Bradypodion ventrale. Next base: position 59,350,891 of record JAWDJE010000005.1, on the reverse strand, counting down.
AACACCCATGCGGCCGAGGGTGCTCAAACTGCTGCACGTCAGCCACCCGGGCATCGTTCGCTCCAAAGCGCTGGCCCGCAGCTACTTTTGGTGGCCACAGCTGGACGAGGACATTGAGCACATGGTCGGCACTTGTGAGGCATGCCAGGGGTCCCGACCAGAGGCGGCCCGCCTCCCGCACAGGGAATGGGACACAGCAAGGGGGCCATGGTCCAGAGTGCACGTAGATTTCGCTGGCCCTTTCCGAGGAACCATGTTTCTCCTGGTGGTGGATGCATTCTCAAAGTGGCTGGAGGTCATCCCGGTAAAGAGCACGTCCTCCACCACTACAATTAGCCAACTACGGAGAGTCTTTTCAACGTTCGGCTTACCCGACACTTTAGTCAGCGATAACGCGAGTTGTTTCACCTCCTCAGAGTTCGGGGCATTCATGGAGGCAAACGCCATTCGGCATGTCACATCCGCGCCGTTTCACCCGGCCACGAATGGCCAAGTGGAACGGTTGGTGCGTACAACAAAGGAGGCGCTCCGGCGCATGGGCCCCGGGGACCTAAATCACCAAGTATGTCAGTTCTTATTAGCGTATAGGGTGACCCCCTTAGCGTCGGGTTACTCGCCGGCAGAGCTATTGATGCGGCGAAAACTGACTACGCTCCTGTCCAGGCTAGACCCCACAAGAATTGAGGATAAAGGGAAAAACGTAGGGTTGGCAGTCTCGAAAGGTTTCGCCGCCGGCGACCCTGTTCATTGCAGGAACTATGCCAGCGCGGGGCCAGCCTGGGTGCCGGGGACAGTTGTAGAACAGACGGGGCCAGTCTCGTACCGGGTCGAAACCCACACCGGTCTCCTCTGGAGGAGGCACGCAGACCAACTGAGGCACCGAGTAAGTGGGCCAGTCAGTGAGGATCAGCAACAAGATTCAGCGTTAGGGCTCTCCCCCAACCGCTTCACCCAAGGGGGAGACAGCAGCGGACAACAGTCCCAAGCAAGGGGGGAAGGAAGAAGCAGCGGCCCCGACTCATATCCTTTTGATAAACCAGTCCGATCAGAGGCCCGGGAAGGGGGAGAGGAGTTCGCGACCGCTGCCCCCGAATGGAATTTAGATTTTGATTTAGCGAGCCGGGGGGGGGTTTCAGGAGTGTTCCCCCACCCATCCAAGCGAGAAGAGGGGTTTTTCGTTAGCCCCCAGTGCCCCCGGTTCCTCCCTAAGAAAGAGCACACCTCCCAACAACGCCGCGGAGCCGCGGCAAGTCACTAACGAGTCTCCCTCTCAAATTACAGGACAGGAAACCGGGGGACAAAGAGAAGGTAGCAAACCCGGGGAAAGGCAGCCCGCATCGAGACCCCAGCGTGTTCGAAACAAGCCATCTTGGCTGAGAGATTTTGTCTCCTAGGGGGGGGAGTGTTTAGAAGTATGGGCGCGAGACGTTGTCTCGTCCTAGGGGGGAGGAGTGTTGTGTTCTAAGGGTTTTACCTTCCACATGGATTACAATGTATCTGAGCCAATGTAACCTTGCCTATAGCAACAATGTAACCTTCAGCTGTATCATATAAACCCTGTAAGAGGACGCGAGCTAATGACCACCAGCTGGCAGTGGCGAGCGTCCAAGCTCTCTTGGTCCGAACTCATCAAAGGCAACAGCGCGGGAAGCTTTCCCGCCACCACCTACACCTGGACAAGAAGGGCGTGACTCGCGATGACGTCACGCAGGCAATAGCCAATGGGCTACCATGGCACCACGTTCAAATGTATTACTCCTGTATATAAAGAGCTATCGATCCGCCATTACCTCATGTTCCCTCTGTCCACGATGCAATAAACCTGAGTTAACCCAGCCCCAGGCTGTGTCCAGTGTCTTGGTTTTCATACACCAAAAGCAGACAGCATTCTTTCCTTCCTTCACCAACCTTGTTATCATTCACTATCAAGCCTCTGGCTTTTTAAAGGGTTACACAGCATTAGAGAAAAGGCAGCAGCTTTCCAAAGCTCTTCACGTCATGCAGAGAAATATACATACCACAGAAACATAAGCAGCCACCCCCAAAAAAATTCACAGATGTGCCCCTCCATCCTTTCGGAGAGGACAACTGATCACATGGGGAAAAGTCTGTTTGAAGCATTCTGGCTTAAAAATTAAAAATAGAAGCTCCCAGCGGCAGAGAAGAAAAGTCTGTGTCAGGAGCAAAAGAGACCAGACTGATTCCAATTGGCTTTCCCATCAGCCGATCAGCAAAAAATTAATTGAAGAATTAATTAAATGCAATTACAGTGGTACCTCATACAACAATTTTAATCCGTTCCATAGGCTTGTAGTTGTACGAATCAATTGCTATATGATGCATGCATTGTATAGAGATTTCCCCTTTGGGATGTACCGCATGATTTTTTTTGCTAAGTGGTATTTCCCATTGAAAAAGTGTTGTATGATTTTTCCATAGAGAAAATTGTTATGCGGGACACCATCCCCCACCCCCCCAAACCTAATTGTTATACGATTTCGTTGCTATACGGGGTGATTGTTTTATGAGGTTCCACTGTAATTTGTTTTATAAGAACAGCAAACCCTGCAGTATTTGACCATGTAGTCACAGCCTCAGTAAGGTTTCAAAACTATGATTTTTGCTTTTCAGTTGAAGAAGAAGAAAATGGTCTCTACCACCCTTTCTAGCTAAAGTTATTAAGCTATTTCTATAGAGCTTTAGTATAATGTGTTGTCTGGACTATATGTTCAAGACTATACTGTTGCCATGGCCATTGCATAAGCACAGAGACAGAGATGAGTGGCTATAATCCCTCACCACCAATTATGCTGACTTGAAATCATGCAGGTTATAGGTCAGCGATGGTGAAACTTGGCACTCCAGATGTTCTTTGACTTCAATTCCCAGAAGCCCAAGCCCTCAATGAATCCACACGATTGGGTTTGCTGCGATTCATCCAGCTCATGCCACCCTGTTGTTCCTGGAAGTGGAAGTAAAACACACGCATATGGGCACGTTTTACTTCCACTTCCAGGAACAATGGGGTGGCATGGGCTGGATGAATCGCAGCAAACCCCATTGTGTGGATTCATGGGGGCTTTGGCTTCTGGGAAATGAAGTCAAAGAACACCTGGAGTGCCAAGGTTCACCATCATGGTTATAGGTGAAGAAGTACCAAGAGGGACACAACTGCCCACTGCTGGTCTGTGGAATGGTTCCCTCATTCACTAGGCATTTTAGGCCCCTGTTGTTGACTCTGCCTGGCTTCAGGCAGAGAGCTTTTACAGTGTTTGTCATGCGACCCTTCTAAATGTGGATATCAGAGTGTGAATCTAGGAACATGAGCACACAAAGCATATGTTCTACCATGGAACGTGCAAGATTCCATCTCCACCCTGCCGCTGTGAGCTCATTTTGTGGTGTTTGCATCATCCGAGGAAAATTTTCGTGCTCAGAATCAGTCTGGCATTCCTGAGAGGCTGTTCATCTAGGCAGCATGAGCACTTGTTATTGGTAATAGTCTGACAAGTCAAATGGAACATGTCCACGTTTGGCAGCAATTCACAACATACACTTAAGGAGGACAGTGTGCCAGAGTTAAAGGCAGTTGTATAGTGTGTGAGAACTATGTCTGACAGAGGGTGAAATCTGGCTCCTATTTGAAGTCTCCTTGATTTGGGAATGTTAAAATACAGAGAAATCCTTTTAAAGCCTCTCACAGGCCCTAAATAGCAGAAGGAAATGCACTACACTTCAGGTTGGGAATAATAATAATCTAGAAAAAAATGATGGACCGCTTGTTTCCTCTGCTTCCACAAAAGGAAACACAAACCCATACAACTAAAAATATCAGGAACCTAAAATTACTTTCAGAACAACAACAGCAGCAAACAAGAGATAAAAGAACTCAATCTTTTCTTCACCTAAGAACTCAGCCTTTATTGTTTGTTTCAAAATTGTGAAAATATTATAGCTATGGTATGGAACCCCCCAATACTTTCACAAATGTTTTTAAAGAGGTTATGGTTTCCCCATGCCCACCGGGCATGGAAACGGCCCTTGCAGAGGCCGCTTCGGGAGAACGCTCCTTGAGCCGCGGGCTCTGCGGGCAGACAAATTAAGGGGTGGTGGTGGATAAATGATAGGGTTTGATTCACCCAATTCTTTGACCTGACCAGCGGACCTGCTGAGAGAGCGAATATCTAACCCGGTTACCCATTAGAGTAAATCACTCATCTCCAGGTCTCAGTGTAATCTTCGGCACAAATAGATGCCATGTTTACCCCTGCCTAATCCCTACACAATGGTGCTTCCTATGTCAATGTTTATCCCTGTTAATTAACTTCCCCAGAGAGGTTCCCAATTAACCCGAGTAAACAAGTGATGTGATTTCTGCCTGATGACGGTTTTGCCACCGTTGCGCTTTTCCTTATATATATGTTGAAGATTCCCCTCAATAAAACTACTGATCATATCCTCCTCCATACTGCCTCGTATCGTTCTTTGATCAGTCTCCTCCGGGACCTACGGCCCTCAGCGGCCCCGATTCCTACAAGAGGTGAACTATGTAACTACGCAAATGAATAAAGTTGTTTCTCCAGATTACTCCAAACTATTAATTTTAGTCAGCATTGTTTTTTTTTCCATGGCAGTGCTGTATACCTCAGTCTTCCCAGCTTGGTGTTCTATTACACATCCCGTCTTTGAAACCAGTAATGGCTGAGGATAATGGAAGTTATAATTCAGCAGTCTAGAGCAGGACCCCTGAAGTCATTCCATCAGGCCCGCAACACCCTCGCCAAACCAGGAAGTGAATATGAATGCTTCTGTGCATGTGTGGATGCATCCGTAATTACTTCCTGGTTCAGCGCGGACGTCCTTATGCAGGGTTTGCTCCAAATACTGGAGGGTTTGCTGTTCTTATAAAACAAACCAGGAAAGGGACCTTGGTGTCCTGGTGGACAGCTCAATGAAGGTGTCAACCCATTGTGCCTCAGCAGTGAAAAAAGCAAACTCAATGCTAGGGATCATTAGGAAGGGTATAGAAAATAAGTCAGCAAGTGTCATTTTGCCTCTTTATAAATCTATGGTGAGGCCCCATCTGGAATACTGTGTACAGTTCTGGTCGCCATACCTCCAGAAGGATATTATGGAGCTGGAAAAAGTGCAGAGGAGGGCAACCAGAATGATTAGGGGACTGGAACACCTTCCTTACCATCTGAGGCTGCAACGGTTGGGCCTCTTCACTCTTGAACGACGACGTCTAAGAGGTGACCTGATTGAAGTTTATAAAATCATGCACGGTGTGGACAAAGTAGATAAGGAAAAACTGTTTTCCCTATCGCATAACACTAGAACTAGGGGACACTCCATGAAACTTTTGGGTACTAGTTCTCAAACAAATAAGAGAAAGTACTTTTTCACCCAGAGGATTACTGGTCTATGGAACTCCCTGCCAGAAGAAGTGGTGACAGCTGTCAGTCTTGACAGCTTCAAGAAAGGATTAGACAAGTTCATGGAGGACAAGGGTATCAATGGCTATAATTATGGATACTTAAGGACAACCTACGGGTTGGAGAGATAGGCAGGATATCTCTCAATGCCATTTCCAGGGAATCCTAAACAGGTGAAGAAGGCATCTGCTTGGGAATAATACCCTGAAGGAAATGGTGAGCCACTGTGTGAGACAGAATGCTGGACTGGATGGGCTGTGGCCTGTTCCAGCAAGGCTGTTCTTATGTTCAGAGGCATCCATATTTATTTCCTGGTTTGGCGCGGATGTGCTCGTGCATGTGCAGAAGCATCCCCGCTGAACCAGGAAGTAAACATGGCCACTTTTACACATGTGCAGAAGTGTGTGCACTGAACCAGGAAGTAAATATGACTGCTTTCACGCATGTGCAGAAGCATCCGTGCTGAACCAGGAAGTGAATATGGATGTGCATGCACAAACATGCCCTATTACATTTTACTGGGAGTATAAATTCAGGTTGAATTATGTGATATCTGTAGTCTGGGCACTGTTCCAATATATCATAGGACATCTTCTGGGAAAGGAGAAACTATTGCCTATAAATAATCATGTACAGTATTTGCAACATTCTTTTCATAGAGATGGATTCTTGGAGGACTTATTTCCCATTCACCTGCATTGGACTGCAGAGTAACATATTTTGCTTTGGTATTTAATCTATTCTTTTTAATAAGCCCAAGATAGTTCAATATTCAAATGTTGCTAGGAATTCATGTGCCCCAATGGGTTACAAAAGATCTATGCATGGAAACATATTTCATGGCAGATCATTCCTTTCTGTATCTAATTTTGTAACTTGCTAGGGGTTGCTAGGGGTTGTAGCTTCTGCATCTGTTTGGAACATAAACCAATAGAAGATATATGTAGTACAGTACCTGTATATGAGATATGCAGACGATACCACCCTAATGGCAGAAAGTGAGGAAGACCTAAAGAATCTCTTGATTGGGCTGAAGGAGGAGAGTGCAAAAGCTGGCTTGAGACTCAATATCAAGAAAACCAAGATAATGGCAACAGGCCTGTTATGTATGCATGTTCTCTGTACTGATAAGAATGTAACCATTCCAAATACAATGTATCTCAGCTGTAAAGGAACGCGAGCAAGCAGCCCAGAGAGGGCAGCTGCGAGCGTTCAGTCTCACATGGTTCACATTGCTCAATCACGGACAGCCGCGGGAAAACCTTCCCCGCATTCAGCAGCAGGAGAAAGAACTACTGAAGAGAGGCGTGCCTGGGCGAGGCCACGCCGGTAGCGGCCAATGAGCTACCGTGCTACAAGATTCAAATGTATAATGCTACTGTATATATAGAGATGTATCACCGCCATTACCTCATGCTCCACCGGATCATCATGCAATAAACCTGTGTTAAGCCAACCCTTCGGCTGTTCTGTTGTCTTTGGTCCCATACAGTAAACTGGCGACGAAGGTGGGATGATGGCTGCCCACGGGACCAAGACATGCGCCGGCTACGAGATCAGGAAGCCGGGAGACTTGGAGCTGTTTGAGATAGACTTCAATGGAGCGCTGGTGGAGCTCGAAGTCTCAGATGAGGACAAGACGAGGGCCATCTTCGTCCGCATGCTCGGACACAAGACCAAGAGGACCTTGGTGGACCTGATCGCACCGAGGAGGGTGAGCGACTTCAAAGCCAAGGAGCTCCTGGCGGTGTTGCGCGCCCACCTCCGGCCCGCGATAGCGATGTTCCCCGCTCGGAGCGCGTTCTGGAGGCGAGTCCAGGCGCCCGGGGAATCGGTCGCTGAGTTCGCCGCGGCCCTGCGACTGGCCGCCGGCCCATGCAAGTGGGAGACCCCAGAAGTCACCCTCCGGGACTGCCTGCTCTGCGGCCTGAGGGACACCGAGACTCAGCGCGCGCTGATGAAACAGGAGCCGCCTCCCACGTGGCAACAAGTCCTTGACACGGCACAGGCCGCGGAAGCCACGACGGCCGGGGTGCAAGAGCTCCAGGACTGGCGCCCGAAACCCGCCAAGGCAGAGAGCTCGGTGCGCGCGGCCCGGCGAGTTTCGAACTCGTCCGCGGAGAGCGGCGACGACGAGGACGTCCGGAGGGTCCAGAAGGAAGGCCGGCGCTGCGACAGCTGCGGCGCCGCCCACACCCGCGCCAAATGCCCGTTCCGCAAGGCCGAGTGCCACAACTGCGGCCGGCGCGGGCACATCACCAAGGTCTGCCGGAAACGGCGCGAGGCCAAGAGGAGTTCCCCAGACCGCTCGGCGAGGCAGGACCGCACCACGAGGCCCAAGGATGGCACCCGGACTACGAGGAAGCGGGACGGAGTAGGGCGCATCTCCGACGACAGCGAGGACGACGCTCCGGTTTTCAGCGTATCCATGGAGCACCCCCGATACTTCGTTGAGGTAGTAATACAAGGGGCCCCTGTTAGGATGGAGGTGGACTCGGGTTCTTCATACTCTATCATTTCCCAGGGAGAGTTCCTGAAAATCGCCCCCCACGTGCGGCCCAAGCTCAAAGCGTTGAGGTCCACGCTGAAGGACGTGCAAGGGAACCGCATCCCGGTGCTGGGGGTTGGGAAGTTCCAGGTCCAGTTTAAAAAGCATGCCGCAATGCTTCCCCTAGTCGTCCTCAAGGGAGATAAATGCAGCCTCCTCGGGACTCAATGGTTCCAGCCCCTGGGGTTGTTCATTGGGGGGGTGCACGCCGTGGGAGTACACGCCGCCGGGACTGATCCAATACAGAGCGTGTGCGACGTGCACCCCGAGGTTTTCAAAAAGGGACTCGGAAAATTCAAGGGCCCCCCAGTGACTTTCGACCTGGACCCTGGAGTACGTCCAATCAGACTTAAACCGCGCAGAGTGCCTTTCGCACTAAAGGACAAAATAGAGGCGGAGTTGGACAAATTGGTGGGCCAGGGGATTCTTGTTCCTGTTGATTCTGCGGAGTGGGAAACTCCAATTGTAACAGCGCTCAAGGCCAACGGGGAGGTCCGCATATGCGCTGATTACAAGTGCACCATCAATAAGGTGATCCGCCCTAATGCGTATCCGGTGCCGGTAGTCAGCCACTTGTTGGCCAGGTTACACGGGGGGAGGTGTTTCGCTAAACTCGACCTGGCCCAAGCCTACCAGCAACTCCCGGTGACCCCCGCCGCAGCTGCTGCGCAGACCATAGTCACCCACAAAGGGGCGTTCCAGGTAACGCGCCTCCAATTCGGCGTGAATTCGGCGCCCGGGATCTTCCAGTCACTCGTGGAACGCCTTCTGAAGGGGTTAGAGGGGGTGTTACCCTACTTTGATGACGTATTGATTACAGGGGGGAGCCGGGCCGAATTAGCAAAAAGGTTGGGAAAGGTCCTGGCAATATTCGAAAAGGCGGGGTTGCGGTTGCGGAAAGACAAATGCGTTTTCTTCGCAACTGAGGTTGAGTTCCTAGGGTTCCGTGTTACTCCCGAGGGAATAAGGCCATCCCAATCCAAGGTGGCCGCCATCAAGAAGGCCCCTCGCCCCACCTCCAAGCCCGAGCTGCAGTCGTTCCTTGGACTGCTCAACTTCTACCACTCCTTCCTTCCTCGGAAGGCAGCCGTGGCGGAACCGCTACACAAATTGTTAAAAAAGGACGAGGCATGGAAGTGGGGCGACGACCATGAGAAGGCTTTCAATGACCTGAAGCGACTCCTGGCATCAGATGCTGTACTGACCCACTTCAATCCCAAACGCCCAGTGGTCCTGATATGCGATGCATCCCCGGTGGGGGCGGGGGCGGTGTTATGCCACGTGCTGGAGAACGGGAGGGAGGCCCCGATAGCGTTCTACTCTAGGTCCTTGTCCCAAGCGGAGAGAAACTACGCCCAGACAGACAGGGAAGCACTAGCGATAATCGCGGGGACCAAGAAATTTCATGATTTTGTGTATGGCCGCCCCTTCACCATAGTGACTGACCATAAGCCCTTGCTAGGCATTTTCACCGCAGAAAAGCCCACACCCCAAATCCTGTCCCCGAGAATGCTCAGGTGGGCCATCTTTCTCAACGCGTATCAGCACGCGTTGGTGTACCGGCCCGGGAAGGAGATCAGCCATGCGGATGCCGTGTCGAGGTCCCCCATTCCCCGGGATTGCTGCCACATGGGCGAGGAAGAGAGGGACCACCAGGTCTTAATGATAGAGGTCCTAGACTCCCCTCCAGTAGTACCGGCCGACATCGCCAAAGCGACCGGCAAGGACAAAACGTTAGCTACAGTTTGCTCCTGGGTACAGAAAGGGTGGCCCGTGTCTTCCCCAGCAGCGGAATTCGACACATTTTTCAAAAAAAAAATTAGAGTTGTCCCTAGAGAGGGGTTGCCTTTTGTGGGGACAGCGGGTAGTGATCCCCACGTCCCTCCGGCCGAGGGTGCTTAAGCTGCTGCACGTCAGCCACCCGGGGATCGTCCGCTCTAAGGCACTAGCCCGCAGTTACTTTTGGTGGCCCCAGCTAGACGCCGACATTGAGCACATGGTCGGCACTTGCGAGGCGTGCCAAAGCTCCAGGCCGGAAGAGGCTCGTTTGCCACATAGGGAGTGGGACGCAGCGAGGGGGCCCTGGTCCTGGGTACACGTAGACTTTGCAGGCCCGTTCAGGGGAGCGCTTTTCCTCCTTGTGGTGGATGCGTTCTCCAAGTGGTTGGAGGTCATCCCAGTCTCGAGCACCTCCTCGTCCACAACAATTAAACAGTTACGGAGGGTCTTTTCCACGTTCGGTTTACCCGACACCCTCGTCAGCGATAACTCTAGCTGTTTCACGTCCGCCGAGTTCAGGGCATTCATGGATCTCAACGCCATTCGGCACATCACCTCCGCCCCTTTCCACCCGGCCACCAACGGCCAAGTAGAGCGCCTCGTGCGCACCACTAAGGACGCGCTGCGGCGCATGGGCCCCGGAGATCTTGACTTACAAGTGTGCCAATTCCTGCTAGGGTACAGGGTCACCCCACTAGCGTCAGGGTACTCCCCCGCGGAGTTGTTAATGCGCAGGAAGCTGGCCACGGTAATCTCCAAACTAGACCCCACAAGGGTAGAGGACAAAGGGCATCCTACATCGGTTCCGCGGTTCACAATAGGAGGGTCCCCGGGGTCCGAGAGCAACAGGCAGGGGTTCACTTCCCAGCTGTTCATTCCATTCCCATCCCCCAGCGCAAGGCAGGCACGGACGCCCCACAGAGCCACTAATGAATCCCCGTTTTCCGTTGCAGGACAAGCACCCACGGAGTCAGGGATCACAGGCTCTCCTGTACTAGGTCAGGCGCAAGCACGCCCCAAGCGCAAGTGCGGCAAGCCACAATGGTTGCGGGACTTCGTCCCATCCTAGGGGGGAGGGATGTTATGTATGCATGTTCTCTGTACTGATAAGAATGTAACCACTCCAAATACAATGTATCTCAGCTGTAAAGGAACGCGAGCAAGCAGCCCAGGGAGGGCAGCTGCGAGCGTTCAGTCTCACATGGTTCACATTGCTCAATTACGGACAGCCGCGGGAAAACCTTCCCCGCATTCAGCAGCAGGAGAAAGAACTACTGAAGAGAGGCATGCCTGGGCGAGGCCACGCCGGTAGCGGCCAATGAGCTACCGTGCTACAAGATTCAAATGTATAATGCTACTGTATATATAGAGATGTATCACCGCCATTACCTCATGCTCCACCGGATCATCATGCAATAAACCTGTGTTAAGCCAACCCTTCGGCTGTTCTGTTGTCTTTGGTCCCATACAGTAAAAGGCCCCATCAGTTCCTGGAAAATAGACGGGGAAGAAGTAGAAGCAGTGACAGATTTTACTTTCTTAGGATCAAAGATCACTGCAGATGGGGATTGCAGCCATGAAATAAAAAGGCGACTGATTCTTGGGAGACAAGCGATGAGAAACCTGGGGAACCTAGTGAAAAGCAGAGACATTAACATTGCAAACAAAAATTAGAATAGTCAAAGCAATGGTTTTCCCAGTAGTAATGTATGGATGTGAGAGCTGGACTATTAGGAAGGCTGAACGCAGAAGAATAGATGCCTTTGAAATGTGGTGTTGGAGGAGGGTTTTGAGAGTCCCCTGGACAGCGAGGAGAACAAATAGGTCAATCTTAGAAGAAATTAACCCTGACTGCTCATTGGAAGGTCAAATAGTAAAGATGAAGCTAAAATACTTTGGACATCAAATGAGAAGGGAGGATTCACTTGAGAAGGCATTGATGTTGGGAAAGGTGGAGGGCAAAAGAAGAAGGGGGAGGCCAAGGATGAGATGGCTAGATGGTATTATAGACACAATGGGCACAGAGCTGGGAGGGCTGAGGGGGATGGTAGAGGACAGAGGCGCCTGGAGGAAAATGGTCCATGGGGTCGCAAAGGGTCGGAGTCGACTGTGCGACTGAACAACAACAACCTGTATATATTTTGACCATTTTATGATGGTGGCATTATGATGTTGATCCTTAATCCTACTTATATTTCCCTCTACTGATGTCAGTTGGGCATCATACACAGAGCTGAATCCATATCCACACAAATGGCAAACAGAACTTTGGATATTCTAACAGGAATTTTATGTTCTTATGACAACCTAGATTCTATGATATCAGTCTTTCTTTACTTTGCAATAGAAACAGTGGTCTAGTGGCACATTTAACAAGTATCATGTGGCATAAGCTTTTGTAGACTTCCTCAGATACAGGTTGGATGGCAATGAGTCTTAAGGTGTCATAAGGACTCATTGCTGTTTACACCACTGGAGAGTAGAAGAGCTAACTTCTGTAATTTTCACAATAATTTGCCACTACGTGTTCTACAAACTTCCTGTTAATGTTCTACAGTGTATTATTTTCAATTAGCTATGTCTGTTCTTCGGAAGCTACCTGTGGCTACTTCCTAAGCTTTAGTAGCAAAGGAACAGTGAACAATGCATTTAACTAATTTCACCAAGAAAGGAATTGCTCCAGATTCTTTTTCAGAGATTGGAGAGAAAGAAAGCAGCTGTCCTTATGGGGAAATGAATAATACATAGAACAGATATTGATATACAGTGGAATCTCATACAACAATCGCCCCATATAGCAATGAAATCGCATAACAATTAGGTTTTGAAAAAAAAAAGTGGCATCCCACATAACAATTTTCCCTATGGAAAAAAATCGTACAACAATTTTTCAATGGGAAAAACTACTTAACAAAAATAAATAAATCGTTGTACGATGCATCCCATAGGGAAAATCACTATACAATGCATGCATCGTATAGCAATTGTTTCATACAACAACGAGCCCCGTGGCATGGATTAAAATCGTTGTATGATGTACCACTGCATATTTTTTATCTTTTCATAAATGCTATCTAGGAAATGATACTTAACTATCAAATTTACTCCAAAACTGCTGTAGCAATAATAGCACTGAATGAACGTAAACAAAAGAACTATGTACAATATGATTAGAATTCACCCTTATCCAAGCCAAATATGTTTTAAATTCATGACTACTATAAGCATAGCTTGGAAAATTTATGGCTGGAAATTCCGAGATTTGTTGTCAAAAATATCAGAGATAAAGTAACCCCACCCCACCCCCACCCCCAAAAGACAAAAAACATTGTGGTATCTTAAAGACTAACTACTGTATTTCAATGTTAGCTTTTGTGGATCAAGTACACTTCACCAGATGTAAGAGTGAGACTTCATATAGCAGCAGCAGCAGCAGCAGCAGCAACAACAATAATAAAGCAAAATTGTCAAAGTTAGATAATGGAGTTAGATAATGGAGAATATATCAAAGCGATAACATCAGAAGAGGGATACAAGTACCTGGGAGTTCTGGAAGTTTCTGACCTACTACACAATCAAGTCAAAAGAACTACTTCCTCAAATTACATAAAGAGGGTCCGGAAAATCCTAAGGTCAAAACTGAGCGGAGGCAATATCATCAAGGCAATTAATACCTGGAAAGTACATGTTATACATTATTCAGCTGGGATAATTGATTGGACCCAAATGGAATTAGACAGCCTGCCCTAGACCGAAAAACAAGGAAACTAATGACCATGCACCCAAAAAAGTGATGTCAATAGTTTGTACTTACCAAGAGCTGAGGGTGGCAGAGGACTCCTACAGGCGAAGCAGACAGTAGAGGAAGAAAAGCATAGCTTGAATGACTACATTAAGAAAAGTAAAGAGCTTATGCTTCAGGAAGTGAACAAAGGAGAACTTTTAAAAACAATGAAGAAGAAAGCTGAATACAGAAAGGAAAGGACAGACAGCCAAGCTGCAAACTGAAAAAACAAGCCAATGCATGGTCAATATTTGAAAAACATAGAAGGCAAGTCTGACCCAAAACTGACATGGGGATGGTTATGAGCAGGAGTTTTGAAGAAGGAAAGGGAAGGATTTATATTGGCAGCTCAAGAACAAGTTTTGCCAGCAAATTTAATTGAAGACAAAAATACAGCACATATCCAACAATAGCAAATTTTGGCTTTGTAATGAAAAGGACGAAACAGTAGATCATCTGATCAGTGGATGCAGCAAAATTTCACAGACTGATTATTCGCAACACCATACAGGGTTGCAAAAATTATCTAATGGAAACTTTGCCAGAAGTTTGGATTTGAATGCCGTAAAAATCATTGGGAACATCAAGTAGAGAAAGGTTTAGAGAATGAGAGAGTCAAGATACTGTGGGACTTTAAAATTCAAACAGATAGACATCTGTCTCACAACACATCTGATATAACTGTTGTGGAGAAGAAGAAAGTTTCATTTATTGACATTGCTATACCAGGAGATGCATGAATTGAAGACAAACAACTAGAGAAAATCATAAAATGCAGTGGTACCTCATACAACAATTTTAATCCATTCCATGGGGCTCGTTGTTGTACGAAGCAATTGCTATACGATGCATGCATTGTATAGCGATTTTCCCTATCGGAAGCATCGTACAGCGATGGGTTTCATAAGCTGTACCCCACAATCATCACAATTATAACGAAGTAAGGCTTGACATATCTCGCTTTGCATGTAATGTGTCTATCTCATATATTTGTTTCACCTTTAAAGATGCATTACTGAAATGAATGAACATTTGCACATTGCAGGCGCACCCCCCAATAAAGGACTCAGACACTGATGAAAGTGGATAACGGCATTGGGCCACATTTATTGATTCATGCCCTAGTCCGAATTATAAATTTCTATTGGTAATTGACCAATCATAATACTTAAGGCAAGCAGGCCGAAGTAACACTGGTAAGGTACCACCCAAAATTGCCAACGGCAATTGTTACAATGTATCTATTTGTATCAATTTGTTTGTTGACAACAAACAAATTGTTGACCGTAGTCAATATCTAACTAATGACCCACCCTCTGACGCGTATCCGTAAAATCACGGGGTGATGCATGCTGTCTAGCTGTAGCCATCACCCCATCGCCTAGTTCGTCGTTGACCAGACAACGTTTAACCAACTTATGCCTGTCTAGTGTTGTCCAGTCAATTGCGAACCTGCCGGATACCTGTGGGTCATAAATGTTTACCTTACCAGTGCTACCCGCCACACGGAGGGGCTTCAAAGAAGGCTCGACGCCCCCCCCCCAGACCGTCAGCTCGGTCAACAGGCCTGCTCGCCAGTCCACTAACCAGAGGTCCATACCTCCCTGCGACAGATGGGCCCCATCCCCTGAGTAAAGCTCGTAATTTTGCAGACTGATGGCGGGGAGGCTAATGACGCGTCCACCACCCTTGTCGAAAAGGAACCGGGCAATAGCCCAGTTCACGGAGCGTCGGCTCAGTCAAGAGCCCCGAGGCCGAACGCTCCCCTGTAAGCGTACCACGGTATCGTGTCCGACCAATTGAGGCTTGTCGCAGGCCACACATAACGTGAGTAGGGCAGTTCACTGCAAATCGCAAGGTTCCGCGATAGGCCAGTGACATGTCCCAAACCATCGCCCCCAAGGTACATAACCAGGACATAGGCGAGTCAGCATCCCTGATGTAGAAAAGGAATGGCAACAGTTCCCGCCATAACATGCCGCGCTTACCATGCCACCTGAGACGTGTGGATGCACCCAGTCCCAGTCGGGGTCCCCACTCTGTCGCCGCAGCGTAACGCGCTGCCCTGTGCAGCGTAACGCGCTGCCCTGTGCAGCGTAACGCGCTGCCCCATGCAGCGTAACGCGCTGCCCTGTGCACGTGGCCATGGCCCACCAGCCATACTGTCACCGGTGTAATACGACACCCCGGGTCTGTCAAGGAAAAAAGGGGTGGGGGAGAAACAGTGCAGTGACTAAACTGGTACTCACGGTTGAAGAGGGCGAACACAAAACTGAAAACATTGCGATCCCCACCCTCCCATGCGGCTGCAGTAGAAGCCACCCCTATCCTGAACGAATGGGTGCCGCAACGAGCCCCAGAGAGGCCAACACTGTCTAGTGCCTTCCCGGCACCCTCCAAAATTGAAATTTAGTAAGGGGAGACCCATCTTGGTGACAGAAAAACGGGCCATGGTGGATGCCACGCAGTGCAAGGAACTCCTGTAGGACAGATGTCTGCCAAAGAACACCGTAGCAGTCTACACCACTGCCTACGCCATGCTGATCTGTTTTAGAGGAGCGTATCCTCAACTGAGCCCAGTCTTTGGCAACATAGACATCCTCGAGTTCCAGTGCCCTACGACTTGCATCTGCCTTAGACAGCATCACAAGCTCGCTGATGCGGAGCGCTCCAAACAAGGCCACCGTCGTGGCCGCATGAATTGGGCTGCCTCGTACTTATCAAAACAGAGGCCATGCCAGCCCCGGGCCAGTTGGGTAAGAACCCCTGGGGAAATCGGGTGGCGGTCGTCTGGGCAACGCCCACGCTCCCACACCCACCCCTCCAAAACATGTCTCACACGGAAGTCAGCGGTACTATCCACAGGACCGCCCACCTTGGCCATAAAAGCCAACGCTGACAGCCTGGATGCTATGGTGCGAGGTGCAAGGCCCTGGGCATGCAGGTAAACCATGAACCGAAGTACATGGGTCACTGGGATCGGCCAGGTCTCTGGCAGCCGGAATTGGGTACAGAAATCTACGAAAGAATTGAATGCACGGTAATACGCCTTACGCGTGCGTGACGCCAGTGACAAGCCAATCGCCCGGTTCACCTCTCCTTGCCAATGGTCCATATCTCGTCCGGGAGTGGCGAGGAAAATTCCTCCGCATCCGGGGCCAAGGCACGGAACCGGGAGATCTGCAGGCAGGACAAAGCGTCAGCGATATCATTATTGACCCCCGGGACATGCCTGGCCCTGCAGGGGACATTGAGGCGCAGGCTGCGCAACACAAACTGGCGCACTAGGTTCATGACCCTGGGCGATTTGGAAGTCTGTGAGTTGACAATGTGTACAACGGCCGCATTGTCACACCAGAAATGGACAACCGAGTTGGCCCACTCCTCGCCCCATAGCATCAAAGCCCCCAGGATAGGGAAAAATTCCAGGTACGTGAGATCACACAGGCGACCCGTGCCTGCCCAGGCTGGTGGCCACCCACCATAGGCCCACTTCCCCTTGAAGTACATCCCATAACCCAGGGATCCCGAAGCATCGGACTGTAGCTGAAAGCGAGGGGAAGCCAGGAGGTCAGACCTCCAAAATGATACTCCATTGAACTCCCTCAGGAACTGGAGCCAGATAAGCATATCTGCCCTGATACCCCGGGTGAGTCTAACCCTATGGTGGGGCCTAAATAAGCCTGTCATGGCGTCGCACAAGCGCCGAGCAGATGCCCTGCCCGGTGCGACGACCCTGCAAGCGAAATTGAGGTGACCATGTAGCACCTGCAGTCCCCTCAGTGATGCCTTGCGTCTAGCAAGCAAGTCTGAGATAAGGGCCACTATCCTTGACACCTTATCCCCCGGTAACCTAGGAGCCTGCGCTACCGTGTCAATCTCCACCCCCAGGAATACTAGCTTAGTAGATGGGCCCTTGGTCTTTTCGGGCGCTAAAGGGACACCGAGTTCCTCCATTAGCGTCTGAAATGTATTGAGGAGACGTGTGCACGTGTCCCAGCCCCGTTCACCCCCAAATAAAAAATTATCCAGGTAATGGGCTACAGACCGGGACCCTGACCTGCGGACGAAAGCCCACTGTAGGAATGTACTGAAACACTCGAAGGCCGAGCATGATATGGAACAGCCAAAAGGCATGGCCTTACCAAAGGAATAGTCACCCCGGAACTTAAAAAACCCAGCAACTCAAAGTCGCCCGGGTGCACAGGCAGGAGGCGAAACGCCGACTTGATGTCGCACTGAGCCAACAGCGCACCCGGGCCACATGAGCGCACCATGCGCAGCGCCCGGCCAAAAGATGCATACCCGACTGAGCAAAGGTCATCAGGGATAGCATCACTGACCGATCGGCCGGCTGGGTGGGACAAGTGATGAATCAGGCGAAACTCGCCCGGTGATTTTTTGGGCACTAAGCCCAAGGGTGAAACCTTAAGATTAGGGAACGGGGGTGTCGGGAAAGGGCCAGCGACCCCGCCCGCATCGACCTCCTTAGTAATGCTGGCAGCAGCTACCTCCTCCCTCCCCCTAGTGACAAAAGGTTGGGGGCATCCTGGGGGGACCTATCACCCACGAAAGGAATACTGAACCCCCGTATAAAACCCTGAAGGAGGTAAACAGCATCCTCCTCCCTCGGGTACAATGCGAGCCAACGCTCCAACATGTCCACATTAATTGGGGAGGGGGCCTTTCGGTGAACCAGCTCCCTCTGCGGCAGTTTTGCCAGTCCCGTGTCCACCCCTTCCTCTGCCCCGCATCCCTACAGGCCTGGGACAGGCGGAGGCCGCATGGGGGCCAGCACAGGAGGGACACTCATGCCTGTACTTGCAATTCTTCCTGTTGCAGGAACCATTGGATAGAAAGTCCAGCACAGCAGGCAGGCTGTAACCCCCTGCCCCGCCACCTGGCGGGGTGCCTGTGCTGGGGCCGCTCGCTGGACCGCATGTCCACAATGGTATCATTCCCCGGGCGCAGGGCGCGTGGGGATCATGTACAGAAGCCACAGCCTCTGGCAGGGCTCATCCCACCTCATCTCGGGGTGCAGGGGAATCCGCATACGCAATTCCTCGTCATTAGCCAACCATGACGGGCCCGGGAAGTCAACCAGCGCCCAGTAAATATTGTCCAAATACTGGACCATCGGAGTTGCCAAATCCGGCCGAGCCCTAAGGCAGACTGCCATGTATATGAGGTAGGCCGGCAACCAGTTGGCCCACGTACGTGGTGGCATGCGACGACGCACCTGCTCCTTATCCTTCTCATCTTGCCCCTCCCTCTCCTA
This sequence comes from Bradypodion ventrale, assembly GCA_035047345.1. Lineage (NCBI taxonomy): Eukaryota > Metazoa > Chordata > Lepidosauria > Squamata > Chamaeleonidae > Bradypodion > Bradypodion ventrale. The sequence continues at coordinate 59,332,067 of JAWDJE010000005.1, read as the reverse complement.
CTTGGTGGGCTCTCTGTTAAGGAGGGAGAAGATGTCCACATACTCCCCCCGCCAGATCTTCTCTTTGGGGGTCTGGGCCAAATGGTCCCCCAGTGGCAAGGAATACCCTGCTGTCGGCTAAGCCGGCACCGGTACGGTGGAAACTGCGGGCATCTGTAAATGAGCCTAGACTAACCCGGTCACCCCTAGAAGGTTCCCGACTGGGTAAGAAGCACCCCCCACCACAGGGCCCTGGGTGATAATTGAAGTCACCGGGTGGGGCGTCGGCGACTGAACCGCCGCACCACCCGTGCGAGGCCAAGGCCATTGAAAAGCCCCCCCAAAGGTGGCCAAGTGTGTAGGTGCACTAGTTTGGACCGCATACTCACATGCTGCACCCCCATGGGCCGCCCCCACCGGGGGTTCCGACCCACTGGGGGCGTCGGAGCTCACGACCACCATAGAGCTCGTCGACGGGGCTTGATCAGCATCGGCCTGTGGATTGGGGAGCTGCGAGGCAGTGGCCGAAGCCGGGCCACGCGCCTCAGGCAGCTCGACCTGTCCCGTCGCCTGCTGCTGCCCAGCAGACAATGCATCGACGTGCACCCCAAAAGGGGCCCCAGGGTGACTAACCCGGGCCAGGGGTGCCTCAAGGGCCGCAACGCGGGCCAGGAGGGCCTCCACGCTGACATAGAGCAAAGGGGAGCGGTGGCCACCGCTTGCGGGCCGAGGGCCGCGGCGCCTACTGGGCCCGTACGCGGACCCCCAACCTCTGGCCAAGGGGGAATTAACCCCATCCCACCGGTCCCGGTGGGCTTGAGGCATAGGAGGCTGCTGGGGAGGCGCAGCCGCGGTCCTCCAACCCGGATGGCGCCTCCGCGCAGAACGAGCCGCGTTCGCAGTCGCCTTCTTCTTTGAGGGCATTGCAGCTAGCCGATGGGAAGCCGAAAAAGGAGAAAATCAGCGCCAAGAGGCTTCCCGGTGAGGGTAAAAGCGACGGAGGTAAGAGGGAAAAACTTCTCCGCTCCGTCGCTTCGCAAAATGGCAGCTCGGCTGCCTCATGGCCGCCCCTTATATAAGGGTGCTGGCCACGCCCCTTAACTACCCGGATGCCTTCGTCCGATGGGGGGCCCCGCAAAGGGCGCGGCGGCCATTTTGGCGCCGCGCTCGCAATATTCTAATTTTTCCCATTTCACCTGTATTTGTCCCATAAATGCAGCACTTGGTTCGTTGACCTCTTCACCTGTGTGCCCTGCTTCTATCCCTAAGGAGGATTGATGGGAACCCAGATTTGGGGTGCAGTAACAGCGGGGTGAGATCGTGAGAAAGACAGGATCTCTATTTCTGGCTTCTCATCCAGCAATGTTCCAAGAAAACAGAGATAGTGAATTCTTTGAGTATTTAAGTCAGCTGGAACTTCTAGGGGAGGATAGAAGATGGCCCGGATGTCTTATTTTGGCCTTAGGATAGAAGAAGCTTTAGAGCAGGAGTTCTACAACATTTGAAAGCCAGGGGCCGGGTCACGCTCCCTCAGACAGGTTTGATTTGATTTGATTTGATTTGAAGTTTAATTTATATACCACTTTTTTCAACCCACTTTTTTTCAACCCAGATGGCCATTTTGCCCTTCCTTCACTAAATGGCACTTCCTGGTGTGGTGGGAGGTGGGAGGCCACATGAAATGGCACCACAGGCTGCATCCAGCCTGTCGGCTGCAGGTTGAGTATCCCTTCTTTATAGGCAACAATTGTTTTAATGGGGGGCTTTCATATGGAGGCTTATTGGGATCTAAAAAGCCCTCCTCAGCATCATTACAGGGGACTAGCGACTCATGCAAATAGAAGTACTACAATAACAGTAGAAAGAAATAGAGGAGAACAACATAAGGGAAAAACAAGATATCTTTTCCAGAAGATCAGAAAAATCAAAGGGAAATTTATACCCAGATTAGGAATCCTTAATGTCCAACAAGGAAGCACACTATCTGACCAGGGAAAAACAAAGAGAAAGTGAAAACAATATACTGAAGACCTCTATGGAAGAGATAATGCGAGCGCGGCGCCAAAATGGCCGCCGCGCCCTTTGCGGCCCCCCCATCAGACGAAGGCATCCGGGTAGTTAGGGGGCATGGCCAGCACCCTTATATAAGGGGCGGCCACGAGGCAGCCGAGCTGCCATTTTGCGAAGCGACGGAGCGGAGAAGTTTTTCCCTCTTACCTCCGTCGCTTTTACCCTCACCGGGGAGCCTCTTGGCTGCTGATTTTCTCCTTTTCGGCTTCCCATCGGCTAGCTGCAATGCCCTCAAAGAAGAAGGCGACTGCGAACGCGGCTCGTTCTGCGCGGAGGTGCCATCCGGGTCGGAGGACCGCGGCTGCGCCTCCCCAGCAGCCTCCTATGCCAGAGCCCACCGGGACCGGTGGGATGGGGTTAATTCCCCCTTGGCCGGAGGCCGGGGGTCCGCATGCGGGCCCGCTAGGGGCCGCGGCCCTCGGCCCGCAAGCGGCGGCCGCCGCTCCTGGCGTGGCCCATTCCGCTGGGCCTTCCTCCGTTGGGGCGCAGCTTAATGCGGGGGCTTCCAGCCTTGGGGGGTGGTGTGGCCCCCTTCCATGGCAGGGTACTTCCCCGACCCTACCGGGCCCGGGCTTCGGATCGTGGCCCTATTCAGGCCCCGGGGTACAGGGACCTGTACCGACGCCTGTAGTTAGTGGGCCGGCTGGCCCTTTACCCCCCTTGGTTTGGGGGGCTATGTCAGCGTGGAGGCCCTCCTGGCCCGCGTTGCGGCCCTTGAGGCATCCCTGGCCCGGGTTAGTCACCCTGGGGCCCCTTTTGGGGTGCACGTCGATGCATTGTCTGCTGGGCAGCGGCAGGCGGAGAGTCGGGTTGAGCTGCCTGAGGCGCGTGGCCCGACTTCGGCCACTGCCACGCAGCTCCCCAATCAACAGGCCGGTGCTGGTCAAGCCCCGTCGACGAGCTCTATGGCGGTCGTGAGCTCCGACGCCCCCAGTGGGCCGGAACCCCCGGTGGGGGCGGCCCATGGGGGTGCAGCGTGTGAGTATGCGGTCCAAACTAGTGCACCTACACACACGGCCACGTTGGGGGGGGGGGTTTGCAGTGGCCTTGGCCTCGCACGGGTGGTGCGGCGGTCCAGTTGCCGACGCCCCACCCGGTGACTTCAACTATCACCCAGGGCCCCGTGGTAGGGGGTGCTTCTTACCCAGTCGGGAATCTTCTGGGGGTGACCGGGTTAGTCCAGGCTCCTTTTCAGATGCCCGCAGTTTCCACCGTGCCGGTGTCGGCTTTGCCGACAGCAGGGTATTCCTTGCCACTGGGGGACCATTTGGCCCAGACCACCAAAGAGAAGATCTGGCGGGGGGAGTATGTGGACATCTTCTCCCTCCTTAACAGAGAGCCCACCAAGTAGGAGAGGGAGGGGCAAGATGAGAAGGATAAGGAGCTGGCGCGTCGTCGCAAGCCACCACGTACGTGGGCCAACTGGTTGCTGGCCTACCTCATATACATGGCGGTCTACCTCAGGGCCCGGCTGGATTTGGCAATTCCGATGGTCCAGTATTTGGACAACATTTACCGGGCGATGGTTGACTTCCCGGGCCCGTCGTGGTTGGCTTACGACGAGGAATTCCGTATGCGTATTCCCCTGCACCCCGAGATGAGGTGGGATGAGCCCTGCCAGAAGCTGTGGCTTCTGTACATGACTCCCATGCGCCCTGCGCCCGGGGAAAGATACCATTGTGGACATGCGGTCCAGCGAGCGGCCCCAGCACAGGCACCCTGCCAGGTGGCGGGGCAGGGGGTTCCAGCCCGCCTGCTGTGCTGGACTTTCTCGTCCAATGGTTCCTGCAACAGGAAGAATTGCAAATACAGGCATGAGTGTCCCTCCTGCGCTGGCCCCCATGCGGCCTCCGCCTGTCCCAGGCCTGGAGGGATGCGGGGCAGAGGAAGGGGCGGACAGGGGGCTGGCAAAACTGCCGCGGAGGGAGCTGGTTCACCAAAAGGCCCCCTCCCCAATTAATGTGGACATGTTGGAGCGTTGGCTCGCATTGTACCCGAGGGACGAGGATGCGGCTTACCTTCTTCAGGGTTTTAGACAGGGGTTCCGTATTCCTTTTGTGGGCGATAGGTCCCCCCAGGATGCCCCCAACCTTCTGTCCCTTAGGGGGAGGGAGGAGGTAGCTGCTGCCAGCATTACCAAGGAGGTTTATTTGGGCAGGGTCGCTGGCCCTTTCCCAACACCCCCGTTCCCTAATCTTAAGGTATCACCCTTGGGCTTAGTGCCCAAAAAGTCATCAGGCGAGTTTCGCCTGATTCATCACTTGTCCTACCCAGCCGGCCGCTCGGTCAATGACGCTATCCCTGATGACCTTTGCTCCGTCAGGTATACGTCTTTTGACCAAGCCCTGCGCATGGTGCGCTCATGTGGCCCGGGTGCGCTATTGGCTAAGTGCGACATCAAGTCGGCTTTTCGCCTCCTGCCTGTGCACCCGGGCGACTTTGAGTTGCTGGGTTTTAAGTTCCGGGGTGAATATTACTTTGATAAGGCCATGCCTTTTGGCTGTTCCATATCATGCTCGGCCTTCGAGCATTTCAGTACATTCCTACAGTGGGCTTTCGTCCGCAGGTCAGGGTCCCGGTCTGTAGCCCATTACCTGGATGATTTTTTATTCGGGGGTGAACGGGGCTGGGACACGTGCACACGTCTCCTCAACACATTTCAGACGCTAATGGAGGAACTCGGTGTCCCTTTAGCGCCCGAAAAGACCGAGGGCCCATCTACAAAGCTAGTATTCCTGGGGGTGGAGATTGACACGGTAGCGCAGGCTTCTAGGTTACCGGGGGATAAGGTGTCAAGGATAAGTAAGCCCTTATCTCGGACTTACTTGCTAAACGCAAGGCATCACTGAGGGAACTGCAGGTACTACATGGTCACCTCAATTTCGCTTGCAGGGTCGTTGCACCGGGCAGGGCATTTGCTCGGCGCTTGTGCGACGCCATGACAGGCTTATCTAGGCCCCACCATAGAGTTAGACTCACTCGGGGTATCAGGGCAGATATGCTTATCTGGCTCCAGTTCCTGAGGGAGTTCAATGGAGTATCATTTTGGAGGTCTGACCTCCTGGCTTCCCCTCACTTTCAGATACAGTCCGATGCTTCGGGATCCCTGGGTTATAGGATGTACTTCAATGGGAAGTGGGCCTATGGTGGGTGGCCACCAGCCTGGGCAGGCACGGGTCGCCTGCGTGATCTCACGTACCTGGAATTTTTCCCTAACCTGGGGGCTTTGATGCTATGGGGCGAGGAATGGGCCAACTCGGTTGTCCATTTCTGGTGTGACAATGCGGCCGTTGTGCACATTGTCAACTCACAGACTTCCAAATCGCCCAGGGTCATGGACCTAGTGCGCCAGTTTGTGTTGCGCAGCCTGCGCCTCAATGTCCTCTTCAGGGCCAGGCATGTCCCGGGGGTCAATAATGATATCGCTGACGCTTTGTCCCACCTGCAGATCTCCCGGTTCCGCGCCTTGGCCCCGGATGCGGAGGAATTTCCCTCGCCACTCCCGGACGAGATATGGACCATTGGCAAGGAGAGGTGAACCGTGCGATTGGCTTGTCACTAGCGCCATGCACGCATAAGGCGTATCACCACGCATTCAATTCTTTCAGGGATTTCTGTACCCAATTCCGGCTGCCAGAAACCTGGCCGATCCCAGTCACCCATGTACTTCGGTTCATGGTTTACCTGCATGCCCAGGGCCTTGCACCTCGCACCATAGCATCTAGGCTGTCAGCATTGGCTTTTATGGCCAAGGTGGGGCGGTCATATGGATAGTACCGCTGACTTCCTTGTGAGACATGTTTTGGAGGGGTGGGTGCGGGAGCGTGGGCGTTGCCCGGACGACCGCCACCCGATTTCCCCAGGGGTTCTTACCCAGTTGGCCCGGGGCTGGCATGGCCTCTGTTTTGATAAGTACGAGGCAGCCCTATTTCACGCGGCTACAACGGTGGCCTTTTTTGGAGCGCTCTGCATCAGCGAGCTTGTGATGCTGTCTAAGGCGGATGCAAGTCGTAGGGCACTGGAACTCGAAGATGTCTATGTTGCCAAAGACTGGGCTCAGTTGAGGATACGTTCCTCTAAGTCAGATCAGCATGGCGTAGGCAGTAGTGTAAGACTGCTACGGTGTTCTTTGGCAGACATCTGTCCGGTTGGTGCCCTACAGGAGTTTATTGCACTGCGTGGCACGCACCAAGGCCCGTTTTTCTGTCACCAAGATGGGTCTCCCCTTACTAAATTTCTATTTTGGAAGGTGACCGGCAAAGCGCTGGCCAGTGTTGGCCTCCCGGGGGCTCGTTATGGCACCCATTCCTTCAGGATAGGGGCGGCTTCCACTGCAGCTGCTTTTGGGTACTCCGGGGCTGACATACGCAGCATGGGAAGGTGGGGTTCGCAATGTTTTCAGTTTTATGTTCGCCCTCTTCCACCGTGAGTACCAGTTTTGTAACCGCACCTTTCCCTTCCTCGTTTTTCCTTACAGACCCTGGGTGTCGTATTACACTGGTGACAGTATGGCTGGTGGGCCATAGCTACGTGCACAGGGCAGCGCGTTACGCTGTGGCGACAGAGTGGGGACCCCGACTGGGACTGGGTGCATACGCAAGTCTCACATGGCATGGTACGCCATGTTATGGCGGGAGCTGTTGCCATTCCTTTTTTCAGGCCGGAATGCTGACCCGCCTGACATTCTGATCGTACACCTAGGGGGCAATGATTTGGGCCAGGTCACCGGCTTATCGCTAAAGCATGCGATTTGCGGCGACCTTGCCTACCTGCATTACGTTTGGCCCGCCACAACCCTCGTTTTGTCGGACATGGTCCCGCGGCACACGTACAGGGGAGGTTTTGACCTCCAGGCCCTCGACCGCGCTAGACGCATGGTGAATGGGGCTGTGGCACGCTTCCTTGCCGACAAGGGTTGGGGACGGGTCAGTCGTCACCCCGCCATTAGCCTACAAAATTACGGCCTTTATGCAGGGGATGGGGCCCATCTGTCGCGAGGAGGTATGGACCTCCTGTTGGGTGATTGGCGAGCAGGCCTGTTGACCGAGCTGACTGTCTGGGGGGGGGGCGTCGAGCCTTCGTTGAAGCCCCTCCGTGTGGCGGGTAGCACTGGTAAGGTAAACATTTATGACCCACAGGTATTCGGCAGGTTTGCAATTGACTGGACAACACTAGACAGGCATAAGTTGGTTAAACGTTGTCCGGTCAACGACGAACTAGGCGATGGGGTGATGGCTACAGCTAGACAGCATGCATCACCCCGTGATTTTACGGATACGCGTCAGAGGGTGGGGTCATTAGCTAGATATTGACTACGGTCAACAATTTGTTTGTTGTCAACAAACAAATTGATACAAATAGATACATTGTAACAATTGCCGTTGGCAATTTTGGGTGGTGCCTTACCAGTGTTACTTCGGCCTGCTTGCCTTAAGAATTATGATTGGTCAATTACCAATAGAAATTTATAATTCGGACTAGGGCATGAATCAATAAATGTGGCCCAATGCCGTTATCCACTTTCATCAGTGTCTGAGTCCTTTATTGGGGGGTGCGCCTGCAATGCGAGCGCGGCGCCAAAATGGCCGCTGCGCCCTTTGCGGGCCCCCCCATTGGACGAAGGCATCCGGGTAGTTAGGGGGCGTGGCCAGCACCCTTATATAAGGGGCGGCCACGAGGCAGCCGAGCTGCCATTTTGCGAAGCGACGGAGCGGAGAAGTTTTTCCCCTCCACCCCCTCCCTAGTTAACAGTGTGATATTTTGGTCGCTTCGGGGCCGGGTGGGAATTTTTGGCTGGGACCCACAATTGGCTCTCGGGTCCTGGCTTTTTTGCCCATCCCACACTGTTGCTATGGTTTGATATAGGGGTTTTCTGTGCTGCTGTTGACTTTGGTCACATGGGCGGGTAGCACTGGTAAGGTAAACATTTATGACCCACAGGTATCCGGCCGGTTCGCAATTGACTGGACAACACTAGACAGGCATAAGTTGGTTAAACGTTGTCCGGTCAACGACGAACTAGGCGATGGGGTGATGGCTACAGCTAGACAGCATGCATCACCCCGTGATTTTACGGATACGCGTCAGAGGGTGGGGTCATTAGCTAGATATTGACTACGGTCAACAATTTGTTTGTTGTCAACAAACAAATTGATACAAATAGATACATTGTAACAATTGCCGTTGGCAATTCTGGGTGGTACCTTACCAGTGTTACTTCGGCCTGCTTGCCTTAAGAATTATGATTGGTCAATTACCAATAGAAATTTATAATTCAGACTAGGGCATGAATCAGTAAATGTGGCCCAATGCCGTTATCCACTTTCATCAGTGTCTGAGTCCTTTATTGGGGGGTGCGCCTGCAAAGGGATAGCAGACTCCTTTGAAGAGGAATACTGTGCAATGAAGGAATTATTACTGGAGACCAAGACCATCCACACTTTTGTATTTCTGATCACCATGTATGGATATGAAAGCTGGACAGTAAATAAATTATATAAATGAAATGCATCTTTCATAATTAGCATTACAGTAAAACCCCGACTTACAAATGTCTCGAGTTATATACAATTCGACTTACATAACAATTTTGTGCTAAAACCATGTCCCGATTTACACGATTTCCTATGTGTTTGCTTCGAGTTACATAAAGATAAAGATTCTTTTTCCTATGGGTTTGCTTCGAGTTACGTAAAATTCATTTCCCTATGGGTTTGCTTCAATTTACATAAAAAAATAATGTTTCCTTTGGGTTTGCTTCGAGTTACATAAAAATTTGATTTAAACAAAAGCCCATGGAACGGACTTTTTTTTGTAAGTAGGGGTTTTACTGTACTTGAATTAAAATGATTTCTTTAGAATGGGAGACAATACTCTGAGACTCACTGCAGACCATAAGAAAAAATAAACACCTGTTACTTTGCTCTTATCTGTACTCACTGCCACTTTGTATTAATCCTAGTAAGTGTTTCCCCAAAGTCATTTTATTTTCTGGCAGGTTAACATTTGTCTATACTGTACAAGTGCCAAGTTCTTTGATCTATTTTTATTGGGCCTACAAGAAAGGGTCAGCAAACTCTTGGATCAAGTTGAGTGTTTCTTGTATAATTTATTATCCTCCATGGACTATCAAATTGATAAAGAGTATTATAGATATACCTCTATGAAATTAAAAGAGTTTGATTCTGAGACAGGTGGTTTCTACAGGTATACATATCACTCTGTGTTTTTGCAGTTAGTTTGCGATGTAAACTTGTAAAGCTAGCTTATTTTGAATTTCAAAGTTCAATTCCAGAATCAAAGTTCAAAGCTAGTCTGCTATCAAAAATACATCAAAACTATTCTTAAGACCAATGCTTGAGGAGGAAGCATGCCCTACATTACTGGTCCTCAACCTCCAGATTGTTGAACTTTAGCTTCCAGAATCATTGGCCATTGGCCATGCAGACTAGGGGCATGAAGTCCACAACATATGAAGGACTAAAAATCCTTCCATTTACTGCCTTAGACCAGAGTTGGGGGTGACAACCCAGGGCAACAACATCTTTTTGTTAGGTCCAACTAAGAGCAGACCCACTGAATCAATTTCTGAATGATAAATCTACACTTATGTAAAATCCATTGAATCAATTGGTCTATTCTCATTAGAATTAACAATAAGATTCTGACCATTATCTATAAATCTGACTAGTTGGAGCCATAATATTATTGACATGTTATTTACTAACATAACTTACTGTTATCTCTGTTGAACAGTTATATGGCAGATTTTCCTTATCTTTGATATGTGAGTCTCCTCTTGATAAGGCAGGATATTGCACTGTTAGGTATGGGGTGGCAGGAATGGGATAATATTATATGCAATATAAATCTTCTCGAACAGAACACAAAGCATTGTAGATAAAGATTATTGAAAATCCTGAACAGTTGAGTAATCGGGATGTGTTTCTAAGAAGATGATGAACTCCATGATGATAGAGCTCCTGTTCTTTTCTAAATCACTAACCGTCATAGCTACTTTTGTTTTATCTGTACTGTATTCAGTTTTCTTTGGCTTGTCTAGTGTTATTGCTTGTGATATTCCTCGGATTTAGCAGATGGCTGAATTCCAAGCATCTAAGGCAAGGATTCTCAACTTGCGGCCTGTGGGCTGGATGTCACCTGCAGCACCATTTCATGTGGCCCCCATCGCCTCCATCACCTCAGGAAGTGCCATGTGGTGGAGAAAGGGCAAAATGGCCATCCAGCCTCTGAAGCTGTCTGAGTGAGCATGACCCAGCTCCCGGTTTTAAAAGGTTGAGGACTCCTGATCTAAGGATTGGGGTTTCAGGGGAAAATCTCTTTTCTGATCCTATGAGAACACAATAAAAACAAGAGGTGTTTGTCCAGTCTTCTGAGAATTTGGATGAAAACCATTTATGAAGACTCAGAACAATATACTAGGCCTACTTCCTAGAAAAATATATGTAAGAAATAGCATGTAGGCATGTTTTACAGCTGTCATAAATGCATCCGCTTCCACTTCCGGTAGCAGTGAAGGTGGCAGTGGGCTACATGAAATGGTGCCCTGGGCCAGCCCTGGGCCCACAGTCCATAAGTTGGCCACCCCTGCATTAGAATATGACACACTTGGCTAGCAATTACTTATAACTGCTTTTGTTTCTCATTCTGTGTGAGACCCATTTTCATTGGTATTCCTTCACCTAAGCAAATGTTTTCTGCAAATGTTACAGTGGATAATTTCTCAACATGTTGTTAAATGTCAGAGCAGAACAAAAGGACAATAGAGAACTATCATTGGGTCAAAAGGGTAGGTAATGCTCAGTGCAAAGCCAGTGAACAATGACACATTTATAGCTTCACTTTTGAATTGCCCAGATTTAATGCAGAAAAACATGTAAATATCTTATGGAAAAAATGAATTCTGTAATTCTACTGTTTTGCTTTTTCCTTCTGCACACACATGCAAAAGGTTCATATTATGTGCAGCTCCCAACACAGAAGCCTATTTGTTCGAAAAATGTGGGTCATTTTAACACACAGAGGTCACATTCTTTATCCTGTAAAATTATGAGACAATCTTTTATTTATGACATTTCATGTAAGGAATGCTTATTCCACCAGAGTTCATCAAATTTAATTTTGCTGTGTCGTAGCTGGACACATCTGTTACACATAAGAAGGATTCATAAATCTGAAAAGGGATGGAGACTAATGAACTCTGCCAGAAGTCATTGGCGTTGTATATACAGTATCTGAGGGAATTGTTTTGTAGAGAAGAATGAGTATTTCTCAGAACTGAACACTTTAGGTCATTGCAGAGGTATTGAACCATATTTGTGAGAGAATGGAAAGTGATACTTTATTAAGCAGAGCTATCGGAAAATCTGTTTGCTTACTGAAAATAAGACATCCAGAAAAGACATATCAATAATATACTCTTTTGTGAAAGATAATGATACTTGTCATGAAAGGGTTAGGTCAAGCAACATTAAAGGAGCTCAGGAGTGTGGCCAAGATGGACTTGAGGTGTTAAAATTGTCGCCATCTGGGAGTGCTTGGAAAGTAACCTCCCCATCGCCTTTCTGTTCCAGGAACCAATCTTGAAGATTGATGGTGGATACCTGTGTAGGGATGAACTAACTTTTGTGTGGGCTATATCAGGGGAGAAATTAGCTCTGTAACCCTATGTTGTGTATTAAGGCAGAATTGCAAGTTGCTCAGGCAACGCCTTGCAAAGACAAAATGGCGATTTCCCGCCATCTAAATTAGGAGCTAAAGTTGGCGCACAATCTCCCTCTCTGGGTGTGCTCATTATGCTAATTAGAGTTCTGTGATTGGTTACACTTTTGGATCCTGTTCCTGATTGGTTAATACTTGTATATCTTGTTATGATTGGTTGGTTATGATTGTCTGGCGGGCTACTACATTGTAACAAGTAGTCACCGCTGGGGAGACACTATATAAGCCCCACAGGAAAACAAGGGTGGGGCCGGGGCGGATCTATACTTTCCCATTACCGCTGCAGGTTAGCCAATGTCAGGCTAAGCTTGGGTCTCCTCTATACGCTATCACGCCAAGGTGTAGCTTAGTTACTGCCTTTACAGTAGAAACACAAGGGACCGATTACATGGGACTTGTGTAGCCATCTATTGTTCGGAATGCCTTGTAAGACTAACTAGAAAGACAATACAATAAACTCCTGTTGTTGTTCTGTTCATCGTTGCCTCGACTATTGCTTATAAGGGCGGGTCACAACACCCTAGCACTTCATTTCCTCATTGGCTGAGGCAACATCAGGAAATGGGACAAGAGGTTGTTTAGGGATGGCTTCCCTGCATGAATTGCTGAATGGATCAGGCCAGCCATCTGACCCAGGTCATAGGGAGCTTCCAATGAGAGTTGTACCATGGAGTGTGTTGTGTTCTAAGGGTTTTACCTTCCACATGGATTACAATGTATCTGAACCAATGTAACCTTGCCTATAGAAACAATGTAACCTTCAGCTGTATCATATGAACCCTGCATGAGGACGCGAGCTAATGACCACCAGCTGGCAACAGCGAGCGTCCAAGCTCTCTCGGTCAGAACTCATCAAAGGCAACAGCGCGGGAAGCTTTCCCGCCACCACCTACACCTGGACAAGAAGGGCGTGACTCGCAATGACGTCACGCAGGCAGTAGCCAATGGGCTACTATGGCACCACGTTCAAATGTATTACTCCTGTATATAAAGAGCTATCGATCCGCCATTACCTCATGTTCCCTCTGTCCACGATGCAATAAACCTGAGTTAACCCAGCCCGAGGCTGTGTCCTGTGTCTTGGTTTTCATACACCAAATTGGCGACGAAGGTGGGATAATGGATTCCCAAAGTGCCAGGACACAGAGCGGGTTCAATATTACCAAGCCGCAAGACTGGACCATCTTTAACATGGATTTCAAGGCGGCATTGGTGGAACTCAAAGTCAAAGATGACGAGGAAAGGAAGAGGGCCATCCTCACCCGAATGCTGGGTGTAGAGACCAAGCGGACGCTGGTGGGCATGATCGAACCGAAGACGTTGGATGACTTCAAAACCGACGACATACTGAAGTTGCTGCGTGAGCGTTTCCAACCCTCGAAAGCAATGTTTCCCGCTAGGAGTGCGTTTTGGAGGCGAGTCCAAGCGCCGGATGAGTCGGTAGAGGCTTTCGTGGAGGCCCTGAGGGTAGCCGCCGTTCCCTGCAAGTGGGACAACCTGGAGATGATCATGAGGGACGTCGTGCTGTGTGGCCTGAAGGACAAGGAAGTGCAGCGCCGCCTGATGAACAGGGAGCCGCCACCCACGCTGGCCGAGGTCGTAGAGACCGCGGAATCCGCGGAGTCCACGAATGCGGGAGTGGACGAAATACACGAGTGGCGTGAGTGGCGTCCTAGGGCCAGCAAAGCGGAAAGCTCGGTGCGTGGCAAGTCAGGACAGCCGGTGCACGCGACCCGACGAACCTCGAGATCCTCTACAGATGGCAGCGACGGCGAAGAGGTACAGAAGGTCCGGAAGGGGGGGCGCCGCTGCGATGGTTGTGGGGCGGCCCACGAGCGTGCGAAGTGCCCTTTCAGGAAAGCCGAATGTTACAGCTGTGGCCGGCGCGGGCACATCGCCAGGGCATGCAGAAATCGGAAAGAGGGCCGGAGGCAGTCGAAAGACCGTTCGGCCAGACCGGACCGTCCAGCGAGACCCCAAGATGGCGGCCGAACCACGAGGAAGCAGGACGGCGTGGGTCGCGTATCGGACGGCAGTGAGGACGACGCCCCCGTGTTCAGCGTGGCCGCGGGACAAAACCATTACTTCATTGAGGTAATAGTACAAGGGGCCCCTGTTAGGATGGAGATTGACTCGGGGTCCTATTATTCCATAATTCCCCAGAAAGAGTTCTTGAAGATCGACCCCCAAGCGCGACCCAAACTTAAGACTCTGAGGTCCACGCTACGGGACGTACAAGGGAACAGCATTCCAGTGCTGGGGGTCGGAAAATTTCGGGTTCGTTATAAAAGACATTCCGCAGAACTCCCTTTAGTCGTTCTCAAAGGGGGGAATTGTAGCCTCCTAGGGACGCAGTGGTTTCAGCCCTTGGGTTTGTTCATAGGGGGGGTGCATGCCGTGGGCGCGGATCCGATACAAGCGGTGTGTGACGCGCACCCCGCCGTTTTTGAAAAAGGACTTGGAAAATTCAAGGGACCCCCTGTAGCCTTCGACCTAGACCCGGAGGTCCGCCCGATAAGACTCAAACCGCGCAGGGTGCCTTTCGCACTAAAGGACAAAATAGAGGCGGAACTGGACAAATTGGTGGGCCAGGGGATTCTTATTCCTGTTGATTCCGCGGAGTGGGAAACTCCAATTGTAACAGCTCTGAAGGCTAACGGGGAGGTGCGCATTTGCGCTGATTATAAGTGTACAATTAACAAGGCGATTCGCCCTAATGCATATCCAGTGCCGGTGGTCAGCCACCTTTTGGCCAGGCTAAATGGGGGAAAGTGTTTCGCTAAGCTCGATCTAGCACAAGCCTATCAGCAACTCCCCGTAACTCCCGCCACGGCCGCGGCCCAAACGATAGTCACACATAAAGGAGCGTTCCAGGTGTCGCGTTTACAGTTCGGCGTGAATTCGGCACCCGGCCTTTTTCAGTCGCTTGTGGAACGCCTCCTGAAGGGGCTGGAGGGGGTGTTACCCTATTTTGATGACGTATTGATAACGGGGGGGAGTGAGGCCGAACTGGCAAAGAGATTGGATAAAGTGCTAACTGTGTTCGAGAAAGCGGGGCTGAGACTGAGGAAGGACAAATGTGTTTTTTTCGAAACCGAGGTCGAGTTTTTAGGGTTTCGGATCACACCCGAGGGTATTAAGCCGTCCAAATCCAAAGTAGCAGCCATCAAGAAGGCCCCTCGCCCCACATCCAAAACCGAACTACAGTCATTCCTGGGGCTCCTCAATTTTTACCATACATTCCTCCCACGGAAAGCCTCCGTGGCCGAACCGCTTCATCGGTTACTTAAAAAGGAGGAGACATGGATGTGGGGTGACGAGCACGAGAAGGCGTTCAACGAATTAAAGCAACTTTTAACATCGGACGCAATCCTTACACATTTCGACCCCAAACGGCCGGTGGTCTTAGTCTGTGATGCATCACCGGTGGGGGTGGGGGCGGTGCTTTGCCACGTGTTGGATGACGGTCGGGAGGCCCCAGTTGCGTTTTATTCAAGGTCCCTGTCCCAAGCAGAGCGAAATTACGCACAAACCGACAGGGAGGCATTAGCAATAGTAGCGGGGACCAAAAAGTTTCACGATTTTCTGTATGGCCGCCCGTTCAAAATCGTGACGGATCACAAGCCCCTGTTAGGGATTTTCACGGCAGGCAAGCCCACGCCGCAGATACTATCCCCGAGAATGTTGCGATGGGCCATTTTTCTTAACGCATACCAACACGAGTTGGAGTACCGGCCCGGAAAGGAGATCAGCCATGCTGATGCACTTTCGAGATCCCCTTTGCCATTGTCGGACGACCAGAAAGCCAGAATAGGAAGAGACCGCCAGGTGTTGCTAATCGAGGTTTTAGACGAACCCCCAATAGTACCAGCCGATATAGCCAGGGCGACAGGCAAGGACAGAACGTTGGGGAAAGTCAGCTCATGGGTGCAGAAGGGGTGGCCAGCATCGTCCCCAAGCAAGGAATTCGACCCATTCTTTCGGAAGAAGCTAGAGTTGTCCCTAGAAAGGGGGTGCCTGTTGTGGGGCCAACGGGTGGTGGTCCCAACGCCCATGCGGCCGAGGGTGCTCAAACTGCTGCACGTCAGCCACCCGGGCATCGTTCGCTCAAAAGCGCTGGCCCGCAGTTACTTTTGGTGGCCACAACTGGACGAGGACATTGAGCACATGGTCGGTACTTGTGAGGCATGCCAGGGGTCCCGACCAGAGGCGGCCCGCCTCCCGCATAGGGAATGGGACACAGCAAGGGGGCCATGGTCCAGAGTGCACGTAGATTTCGCTGGCCCTTTCCGGGGAACCATGTTTGGTGGATGCATTCTCAAAGTGGCTGGAGGTCATTCCGGTAAAGAGCACGTCCTCCGCCACTACAATTAACCAACTACGGAGAGTCTTTTCAACGTTCGGTTTACCCGATACTTTAGTCAGCGATAACGCGAGTTGCTTCACCTCCTCAGAGTTCGGGGCATTTATGGAGGCGAATGCCATTCGGCATGTCACGTCCGCGCCGTTTCACCCGGCCACGAATGGCCAAGTGGAACGGTTGGTGCGTACAACAAAGGAGGCGCTTCGGCGCATGGGCCCCGGGGACCTAAATCACCAAGTATGTCAGTTCTTATTAGCGTATAGGGTGACCCCCTTAGCGTCAGGTTACTCGCCGGCAGAGCTATTGATGCGGCGGAAACTGACTACACTCCTGTCCAGGCTGGACTCCACAAGAATTGAGGATAAGGGAAAAAACGTGGGGCTGGCAGTCTCGAAAGGTTTCGCCGCCGGCGACCCTGTTCATTGCAGGAACTATGCCAGCGCGGGGCCAGCCTGGGTGCCGGGGACGGTAGTAGAACAGACGGGGCCAGTGTCGTACCGGGTCGAAACCCACACCGGTCTCCTCTGGAGGAGGCACGCAGACCAACTGAGGCACCGAGTAAGTGGGCCAGTCAGTGAGGATCTCCAACAAGATTCAGCGTTAGGGTTCTCTCCCACCCGCTTAACCCAAGGGGGAGACAGCAGAGGACAACAGTCCCAAGCAAGAGGGGAAGGAAGAAGCAGCGGCCCCGACTCATATCCTTTTGATAAACCAGTTCCGTCAGAGGCCGGGGAAGGGGGAGAGGAGTTCGCGACCGCTGCCCCCGAATATAATTTTGATTTTGATTTTGCGAGCCGGGGGGGTTTTCAGGAGTGTTCCCCCACCCATCCAGGCGAGAAGAGGGGTTTTTCGTTAGCCCCCAGCGCCCCCGGTTCCTCCCTAAGTAAGAGCACACCTCCCAACAACGCCGCGGAGCCGCGGCAAGTCACTAACGAGTCTCCCTCTCAAATTACAGGACAGGAAACCAGGGGACAAAGAGAAGGTAGCAAACCCGGGGAGAGGCAGCCCGCATCGAGACCCCAGCGTGTTCGAAACAAGCCATCTTGGCTGAGAGATTTTGTCTCCTAAGGGGGGGGAGTGTCTAGAAGCATGGGCTCGAGACGTTGTCTCGTCCTAGGGGGGAGGGATGTTGTGTTCTAAGGGTTTTACCTTCCACATGGATTACAATGTATCTGAACCAATGTAACCTTGCCTATAGAAACAATGTAACCTTCAGCTGTATCATATGAACCCTGCATGAGGACGCGAGCTAATGACCACCAGCTGGCAACAGCGAGCGTCCAAGCTCTCTCGGTCAGAACTCATCAAAGGCAACAGCGCGGGAAGCTTTCCCGCCACCACCTACACCTGGACAAGAAGGGCGTGACTCGCAATGACGTCACGCAGGCAGTAGCCAATGGGCTACTATGGCACCACGTTCAAATGTATTACTCCTGTATATAAAGAGCTATCGATCCGCCATTACCTCATGTTCCCTCTGTCCACGATGCAATAAACCTGAGTTAACCCAGCCCGAGGCTGTGTCCTGTGTCTTGGTTTTCATACACCAAAGAGTGTAGGGAAGTTTAGTTGTACAGCATAAATGATTGACATACTAGTCTGGCTAAATGCCCACAAGGCAGTTCCAGTTGCCACTTTTTTTGCTCCTTTGAAGGTGGGCAAACTTTTTTGTGAACTGAAAAGTTTGTCCCAACTTTTTATTTGGCTTTCAATTTGGCAGTTTTACTTTCCACCCAGAGTTGGTGTGTGGGTGAAGCTCTTGTTCTTTTGGATATGTGTGCATCACCCTATCATCCCTTGTATTTCTATCCTGTTTTATTAAGATGTTTTTCCTAGCTATTTTCAGTGTCAAGATGTTCACAGGGGTGTTTTGGGTCTTCCTCTCTATCACTGCAACCTCTCCAGATCAGCCCAATCCGGATATATTTCAAATCTGAGAAGACTGAATTTCCGCAGCCCTAAATTCTTTCCCTTTTATGCTTCAGCTGCATTCGAGTGCCTCTGATCATAGGAGGAGGAAAAACCAAATCATCTCACATTTTGAGGGAAAATGATAAAGAAGTCTTATCTTCCAAAGTTGCCTTGTAACCAGGGTATGTATCACATACCAAGTTTCTGTTGTGAGTTATTTGAATAATTTGGATAACCAGTTCAGCAAGTGAGAAAAGGCCAAGTCTTATTGCTCATGAAGTGTATAATCCTGAACTCCAAGAACAACGCTCAGCTGTTATGTATTTATAACTCCTCGCTGTCCAGGGTACTCTCAAAACTCTCCTCCAACACCACATTTCAAAGGCATCTATTCTTCTGTGCTCAGCTTTCCTTATGGTCCAGCTCTCACAACCGTACATCACTACCAGGAATACCATTGCCTTGACTATGCAAATTTTTGTTTGCAAGGTGATGTCTCTACTTTTGACTATGTTCCCCAGGTTCCCCATGTTTGCCTCCTAAACATCAGTCGCCTTTTTATTTTATGGCTGCAATCTTCATCTGCAGTGATCTTGGATCCTAAGAATGTAAAGTCTGTCACTACTTCTACTTCTTCCCCATCTATTTTCCAGTGAGTGATAGGGCCTGTTGCCATTATCTTGGTTTTCTTGATGTTGAGTCTCAAGCCAGCTTTTGCACTCTCCTCCTTCAACCTAAGCAAGAGCTTCTTAGGTCTTCTTCACTTTCTGCCATCAGGGTAGTGTCATCTGCATATCTCAAATTGTTGATGTATTCTCCAGCAATTTTAATTCCAACTTTTGATTCATCCAGCCCTGCGTTGTGCATTATGTGCTCTGTGTATAACTTAAATAGGCAGAGTGACAAAATGCCGCCTTGCATTACTCCTTTTCCTATTCCAAACCACTCCGTCAGTCCATATCCTGTCCTAACTGTTGCTTCTTGACTTATGTATAGATTTCTCATAAGACATATAAGGTGTTCTGGCATTCCCATCTCTTTAATTAATTAACATCCTGTTGCATCTGGCCCTTATAAGCAATAGTCCAGACAACGATGAACAGAACAACAAGAGGAGTTTATTTAACAGTCTTTCAGGTTATGCTTACAAGGCACTTCGGACATGAGATGGCTAATCGAATCCCATGAAATCAGTCCCTCCGGAATCTGCTGTGGAATTGGCAATGCCTAAGCTACACTAGAAGTGATAGTGTGTGGAGGAGACCGAGGCTTAGCTCATTGCTGGCTACCTGTGTGGAATGGGTAGTATAGATCTGGCCCGGCCCCACACTAGTTTACCCGTGGGGCTTATATAGTGTCTCCCCAGTGGTGGCTCCTTGATATAAAGTAGCAACCCGCCGGACAATCATAACCAACCAATCATAAAATGATATACAAGTATTAACCAATGAGGAACAGGATCCAAAACTGTAACCAATCACAGAACTCTGATTAGCATAATGAGCGCACTCAGAGAGGGAGATTGCGCGCCAATTTTAGCTCCTAATTTGGATGGTAGGAAGCCACCATTTTCTCCTTGCAAGGCACTGCCAGCGCAACTTGCAATTGTGCCTTAATACACATCCATAGGTGGATCTGCATTTCTCCCTTTCCATCTTGTCTGTTTCTGCTGTAGTAATAATAAAAATGGTGTGCCATCAAGTCAATTCTGACTTATGGTGACCATTTTCCAGGTTCTCTGGATGTAGAATATACAGAAGTGGTTTACCATTTGATTCTGAGGGTGCCCTGGGATGGTGCAGGATGACCAATGATGAATAGGCTGTCTCTTTTTACAGTAGGTACAGTGGCAAATTGAATTCCAAACCTGTGGCTAACAGCAGCAGCAACAACAACAACTAGAACAACAACAAGCACTTATGAACCAACATAATTAAAGCAAAAATTGAAAAAACGGGAACTGTCAGTAGGCCTTGTAAAGAAATTGATAAAACAGTTGACCACATTATCAGTAGATGCAGTAAGATTACACAGACTGACTGCAATGGATGCCATAACTGAGTTGCAGCAATGTTACATTGGAATCTGTGCAAGAATTACAAAATATCATCTTTGAATTACTGGTGGGAACACAAATCTGAAAAGGTAGTTGTGAATGAGGATAGACATTTAAGATCATGTGGGAATTTAAGATCCAAACCAATGAGAAGCTTGAATGCAACATTCCAGACACTCCTGTGGCTGAGAAAATTTTGATTAAGCTGATTGACGTGGCAATCCCAAGTGATAGGTGGAAGAAAAAGAGATTGAAAAGATCATGAACTATCTGGATTTGAGATAATGAACTATCTGGATTTGTGAAACCAGTAGTGATAGGAGCATTAAGAGCAATCCCAAAAGGGCTTGAAAAAAATATCTGAGTGAGATTGACATTGATAATATCACGCTAGAGCAGTTACGGAGAGTAGCACTACAAGGTACTAGCTACATTATCAGGAGATACCTCACTGACTCTTAGGTCAAGGGTTCTAAAACTCTGGTCAGAATGTCTGGTGTACTGTGTTTACTTGTTGTTGTTGTTGCTGCCATCATTGTCATCACCACCACCACCACCACCATTATCATTGTAAAGATCCATGTGATAAAAACGTCTCCATGCATTGTTATGCTTCTTCCTTTTTCTCAATCCTCCTGTAAGCATTTTACTATTTATATCTACAAATGTAGTTTCTGTTCTCATGGGGAATCCTGCTAAAGATAGGTACAAGCATGCACAGCTTCTGATCTTCAAATGTATTTGAAAGACAAAGACCCCAGTAACATGAAAAAGACCAGGAGAGCATGCCAGTATGATCACTCGTATAGTATTCTAATTTCCTCCCCAATATCATTATCATCTATAACTTAAAGTTTTAATTTAAATATCTGTGGACATGACATGTTCTAAATTCAATTCAATTCAATTTATTCAATTTATATCCCACCCTACTCAACACATGGCCGACTCAGGGCGGCTAACAACATATAAATGACCCCAGGGCAACACAAGGGGTTTACATACAAGGTACAAAATGCAATATTAATACAATGTTTCAAGTAAATAAAATAACACAATAAAACAATTCTACCAAACCCACCCACAACCCCCCCTGCTTTCAGAGTCTTATAAAGGGGCCTTATAAAGGGGAGGGCGGGGCCCGGGACGCCGGCCGGTGGCGTGGCCAGCGAGCCTCTTCGCCCCCACCGGGGCCGAGCGCGGCGGCGATGTTCGCCCGGCAGGCCCCCTCGCCTCTTAAGTCCTGGCGAGGGGGAGGGCGGGGCCCGGGACGCCGGCCGGTGGCGTGGCCAGCGAGCCTCTTCGCCCCCACCGGGGCCGAGCGCGGCGGCGATGTTCGCCCGGCAGGCCCCCTAAAGGGGGTTCTTTGCTTTCGGTTGGGATTCAGTGGAGAAATCCATCTTTCTATATAAAATAAGAACATTGTAGCAGTTACTAAGACCCAAGAGAATTTTGCTTTGTTTTTGCTGACTATTAATCAGGAAATGTCACTGCAGTTTTGAGCCAGCAAGGAAAAATGCTGCAATGCCAATATACAGACAATTTTCCAACAGGCCTTCTCCTAATAAAAATAAACATTCTCTATAATGTGCAAAAGGAGCACCAGGCTAATAAGCAGCTCTGATAGGAAAATCTCAGGAAATCTCAGGAAAAGGAAATGGCAGTTATCTTCATGGCCGCACATTCTTCCAATGGAAATATTGCTATCGCTATGCCTGATGAGGTGCCCAAAATAGCTCTGACAATAAGAATCCTCATCAGGGTCACTTTTTCCCTTGAGCATTTGTCCGCACTTTTTGCCACATAAAGTAAAGGCATTTAGAATGTCAACTTTAGCAGTGAAATGCTGTGAACATTCCATTAAGATGTCTCTTTTTATTCCCCCCAGTGGAACTTAAGTTTATATCATGACTGGAAAGCAAATTAACGGGACAGGGAATCCTCTAAAACGACTCATTTGGAACAAGGAAGAAAAATCAGTACACATTGGTCTATGTAGGATACTATTATTTTGAAAAAAGCATTTATCTCATGTATAAGATAGCTGATATACACTATGCTTTTAACAGCAGCAGCAGCAACAACAACCACAGCAACAACGATGATGATGATGTCTCCTCCAACACAACACTGTAAATTAATCAGTTTTTCAGTTTTAGCTTTCTTTGTTGTTCAGAACTCACAACCCCGCATAGCCCTGATGGTGTGATGGTTAAACTGTTGTATTGCAAACAAAAGGTTGTGAATTCAGTCCTAACCAGGGCTCAAGGTTGACTCAGCCTTCCATCCTTCCAAGGTCAGTAAAGTGAGTCCCCAGCATGTTGGGGGCAAAATTTTAATTAACTTGTGAACCACCTAGAGCGTAGACTACACACTATGGGCCAGTATATAAATGTCATTGCTTTTTGCTTTGCTATGGAATACTATACGATTGCGGGATCCGCAAGCATAATTGGCATAACTGTCCCTGACAGAGGCTACACTGGTGGAGAAAGCTCCTGGTCTCTGGGTTCTGCGGGGACAGAAATTGGGGAGCGGATTAATAGCCATAAGATTGATTCACCCATATCTGACCTGACAGGCAGTCCGGCAGGAGGAAATTGAATGTCTAACTTGCAGTTAGGAAATAGGTAATTCCGCACCTGCAGATTAGCCCAAGCCCTAGCGCAAATAGTGGCCATATTTACTCTTGTGCAAGCCATGAACAATGGATTTCCCCTGTCAGTATTTGCCTTAGTTAATTAACTTCCCCAAGAGAGATTCCCAATTAACCCGAGTAAACAGGTGATGTGATTTTCTGTCAGATGACGATTCTATCACACGCTGCCTTGAATTCCTATATATGATGATGATTTTCCCTCAATAAACCACTGGTCTTCGCTCCATCTTGTCTCGTGTCGTTACTCGACCAGTCTCCTCCGGGACCCCACGGCCACCCTGCGGCCCCGATCCAACATACGATAGCATGTATGATTTTGATTATGGTATGAACTGATCAGGTTATGCTTACAAGGCACTTCAGACATGAGATGGCTATAGTAGTTTTTGGAGGTAAAATAATGCATCATTCTGAGTTCTCCAGGGGATTGTATATAAACACCGGGTGGAATTTAATTTTGTTAGTGTAATGGTCACCTATCCAGAATATTGTAGTGGTGTTTAAATAATAAGGTTAGACGAAAAATGTATTAGGATAGGATGCGATGAGTCTTTTTTTCGTTTTTTCTTATTGTTCTTATTTCTTTTTAATGATGTGTATTTTAGTTATATTAATGTACTTATATTTTATGTATGTCTTTGGTTTTGTATTATATGTACCATTAAAATATCATAAAAATATTTTAAAAAGAACTTATTAGTCCAGGAGTTCTCAACCTTTTAAAGCTGGGGGTCAGGTCATGCTCCCTCTGACAGCTTTGGGGGCTGGATGGCCATTTTGCCCTTCCTCCACCACATGGCACTTCCTGGTGTGGTGAAGGCAGTGGGGGGGGGCATGAAATGATGCCATGGGCCGCATCCGGCCCACGGGCTGCAGGTTGAGAATCCCTGTATTAGACTATAGTTAAAAAAGGCTAAACATAATTCTTTAGTATTTCTTTTATTGCAACATTTATAGATTACATTGTCTTTAAAACAGAGTGATTTGTCTTGGCTTGCAATGTAACAACCGTCCTACCCCAAGATAGAAACCCTTCTTTAACAGGAATAAATGTGTGCACACACACATACCCACACAAACAGTTACCCATTTTTGCTTTCTTTAAAGAAGAATTGTCTTCCTGTGAGATCCGCGCACACAATTGGTCAACTGTCCCTGACAGAACCCCAGTTTGGGAGATCGCTCTTTCGAACTATAAGGTTTCGAGGGGACAGAAATTGGGGGAGTGGGATATTAGATAGAGTTTAATTCATCAATAGTTGATCTGACAGGCAGTTCAGACAACGGAGAGCTAATGACTAACTCGCTAGGCATGTAATGGGTTATCTCGCGTCTGCAGATTCCTTTAAGCCCTAGAGTCAATGTAGGCCACTTGTTTACTCCCGATAACATGGAACAATGTATTTCCCCTGTAGTTAATTAAGTTAGTTAATGAGCTTCCCCTGTGTAGACTTCCCCAATTAACTTGTGTAAACTTGAGGTGTGAGGTCTGGTTTCGCACTGGATCGCTATGCTTATGCATGCAGCCAGAACAGTATAAATGCTCATGATTTGTGTTCATTAAACTACTGGTCTTCGCCCCATCTTGCCTCATGTGTCTTTGCTTGACCAGTCTCCTCCAGGACCTACCGGCCGCTTCGCAGCCTCAATCCAGCTTGCGCAACCCGCTTCGCGGCCCAGATCCAACATTTTTCCAGTTTACTGAAAGCATAATGCTCTTTTAAAACAAAGTACACTCTTGCTGTGCATCTTGTTTCCAGCAAGGAAAGAACAGTACGGTATTAGCAAATTCTCTGGAAGTGGGCTTCCAGTTATTTCTTCATATCCACTGCCAAATTTCAGTATCACATGGCTGTATGCATATAGTCATGTGGGACTTAAATCTCTAGTTTCAAAAAACTTGTCCATCTCTGGAATGGGGGAAGAAAGAACTCCTAAAACAGCTTCACTCTCAGTTACACAGTAAGACAGGCATATACTGTACTTGCCCATGTGCTAAAATAATCATTGGCGGCCCTTCTCTGGGAGCCCCTCCCATCAGGCAATGAACAACGGATTTCCCATTGTGGAGTCCTGTTTATAGAAAGCTCTTTCTAGAGTGGCTTCCCAGGGTCCCCCCCCCCCCATCTTCTTAAATTTCCTTTGTGCTATTAAAAAAACATTAAAATACAGAAATAAATTTATAAAATAACATCAGTTTTAGCTATTTATTTTATCTGCTGCTCCTCTTTCATATCTGCTTTGCTTATCTTAGTTGAATCTATTCTTATTCTAGTCATGTCTTTCCAGAGTGGTTTCCCCAGGTTTTTCCTCTTCTTCTTAAATTTCCGTCATGCTATTTTAAAAAAGACATTAAAATAAAGAGATAAATTCATAAAATAACATCAGTTTCAGCTATTTTTATCTGCTGCTCCTCTTTCATATCTACTGTGCTTATCTTAGTTGAATTTTTTCTTATTCTAATCATATCTTTCCAGAGTGGTTTCCCAGGTTTTCCCCCATTCTTCTTAAATTTTCTGCCCCCAATAATATTTGTACTTAAGTGCCAGTAGAAATCTTCTAAGCAATAAACAGGCCAGATTCCCCCCCCCCCCCCCAGCTTTCTTGAACTGTCAGTTCACGGAATCAGCAGGCCATTTGATACAGTCTGTGCTCTGTACTGTGTCAGGCATACACAAGGGATTACTTGTTTGAAAGCCCTCCTATTTCAGTATCTCCCTGCATGTGCAAAGCAAGCATGTTCAATGAAGAGGGGAAAAAAGATTAATTGTTAGAAGCATAGCTAAGGGAGGAAAGAGCTTAAGTTGTGTGGAGGTGGAGGCTAGTAAGGTTGCCAATGATCCCCCCCCCCAAAAAAAAGATTAATGTGTTTATTACAAAGACAGCAGAGTAATCTTGCCTGGGTTAAATGCACAGCAAAACCTTCCAGTGATAAGCTTAGGCACTGTAGGGTCTGTTATGACCTCGACATTTTACTCCTCGAGCCAGGAAAATGACAAGGGCATCCATTTTCATCTGTCTGTCTTTAGTGTATGGGACCAAGGACAACGAAACAGCCGAAGGGTTGGCTTAACACAGGTTTATTGCATGATGATCCGGGGGAACATGAGGTCATGGTGGTGGTACATCTCATTATATACAGTGGGACTATACATTTGAATCTTGCAGCACGGTAGCTCATTGGCTACTGCCGGCGTGGCCTCACCCAGGCACGCCTCACTCTTGCAGTTGTTTTCTCTTCCTGCTTAATGCGGGGACATTTCCCGCGGCTGTCCGTGATTGAGCAATGTGAACCATGTGAGGCTGAACGCTCGCAGCTGCCCTCTATGGGTTGCTTGCTCGCGTTCCTTTGCAGCTGAGATACATTGTAATTGGAATGGATACATTCTTGTCTTTACAGCTTTACAGTAACATTGACATGCGTACATAACACCCCTCCCCCCTAGGATGGGACGAAGTCCCGCAACCAATGTGGCTTGCCGCACGTGCGCTTGGGGCGTGCTGGCGCCTGACCTAGTACAGGGGAGCCTGTGATCCCTGGTTCCGTGGAGGCTTGTCCTGCAACGGAAAATGGGGATCCGTTAATGGCCCTGTGGGGTGTCTGTGCCCGCCTTGCGCTGGGGGACAGGAATGGAATGAACAGCTGGGAGGTGAACCCCTGCCTGTTGCCTGCGGATCCCGGGGACCCTCCCATTGTGAACCTCGGAACCGACGAGGATGCCCTTGTGGTTCTGCTATCTTCTGCTATCCGTTCGGGGGACCTTGAGACTGTGGTGGGCGGATTCGCCTTCGCCTCCTGTCTTGGGGGTGTCGGTCTCCGGGGAGCTGGCGCTACGTTACACTCTAACTCGCAGGGGCTAGTGGGGCTGGAAGTACCAGGGGCTGAACTGAAACCCCTCTTTTCGCTAGGACGGGTGGGGGACCACTCCGCTAACTCCCCCTGGGGGACCCATGGGATCTGTATTTGGGGGAAACTTCCTCGAGATATGTATGAGATCGGGGCTCTTCCCTTCCGCCGAAAACTCCCGCAGAATATCTAAGAGGACAGATTCCCTTTCCTCCCCCCTTGGTGGGGACCCATGGCCCCCTTTTCCTCCCCCTTGGGCTAAACGGGTGGGGGAGTACCCTAACACTGAATCGTGGTTACTTCCGTTGTCGTCCGGCTCTTCGGGAACCCTGCGCCTGAGCTGATCCGCATGCCGCCTCCACAGGAGGCCTGTGTTGGTTTCCACGCGGTACGACACGGGGCCGGTTTGTTCTACTACAACGCCCGGCACCCAGGCTGGCCCTGCGCTGGCGTAGTTTCTGCAATGCACGGGGGAGCCTACGCTAAAACTCTTTGTGGGTTCCATTCCTACGTTCTGCCCTTTGTCTTCCACTCTTGTGGGGTCTAGCCTGGTGATTACGGTGGCCAGCTTCCTGCGCATTAACAGCTCCGCGGGGGAGTACCCTGACGCCAATGGGGTGACCCTGTACCCTAGCAGGAATTGGCACACTTGTAGGTCGAGATCTCTGGGACCCATGCGCCGCAGCGCGTCCTTTGTGGTGCGCACGAGGCGCTCTACTTGGCCGTTGGTGGCCGGGTGGAACGGGGCGGAGGTGACGTGCCGAATGGCGTTGAGATCCATGAATGTCCTGAACTCGGTGGACGTGAAGCAACTAGCGTTATCGCTAACGAGGGTGTCGGGTAAACCGAACGTGGAAAAGACCCTCCGTAATTGCTTAATTGTTGTGGCCGAGGAGGTGCTCGAGACTGGGATGACCTCCAACCACTTGGAGTACGCATCCACTACAAGGAGGAAAAGCGCTCCCCTAAACGGGCCAGCAAAATCTACGTGCACCCGGGACCAGGGCCCCCTTGCTGCGTCCCATTCCCTATGTGGCAAGCGAGCCTCTTCTGGCCTTGAGCTTTGGCACGCTTCGCAAGTGCCGACCATGTGCTCGATATCGGCGTCTAGCTGGGGCCACCAAAAGTAACTGCGGGCTAGTGCTTTGGAGCGGACGATCCCCGGGTGGCTGACGTGCAGCAGTTTAAGCACCCTCGGCCGGAGGGACGTGGGGATCACTACCCGCTGCCCCCACAAAAGGCAACCCCTCTCTAGGGACAACTCTACTTTTTTCTTAAAAAATGTGTCGAATTCCGCTGCCGGGGACGACACGGGCCACCCTTTCTGCACCCAGGAGCTAACTGTTGCTAATGTTTTGTCCTTGCCGGTCGCTTTGGCGATGTCGGCCGGTACTACTGGGGGCGAGTCTAGGACTTCTATCATCAAGACCTGGTGGTCCCTCTCTTCCTCGCCCACGTGGCTGCAATTCTGGGGAAGGGGGGACCTCGATAGTGCGTCCGCGTGGCTGATCTCCTTCCCTGGCCGGTACACCAACGCGTGCTGATACGCGTTGAGAAAGATGGCCCACCTGAGCATTCTCGGGGACAGGATTTGTGGCGTGCGCTTATCTGCGGTGAAAATGCCTAGCAAGGGCTTATGGTCGGTCACTATGGTGAAGGGGCGGCCATACACAAAATCATGAAATTTCTTGGTCCCCGCAATTATCGCTAGCGCTTCCCTGTCTGTCTGGGCGTAATTTCTCTCCGCTTGGGACAGGGACCTGGAGTAAAACGCTATCGGGGCCTCTCTCCCGTTTTCTAGCACGTGGCATAACACCGCCCCCACCCCCACTGGGGATGCATCGCATATCAGGACCACCGGGCGTTTGGGATTAAAGTGGGTCAGGATGGCATCGGATGCCAGGAGTTGTTTCAGGTCGTTAAATGCCCTCTCATGGTCGTCGCCCCACTTCCACGCCTCGTCCTTCTTTAACAACTTGTGTAGTGGTTCCGCCACGGCCGCCTTCCGAGGAAGGAAGGAGTGGTAGAAGTTAAGCAGTCCAAGGAACGACTGCAGCTCGGGCTTGGAGGTGGGGCGAGGGGCCTTTTTGATGGCGGCCACCTTGGATTGGGACGGCCTTATTCCCTCAGGAGTCACCCGGAACCCTAGGAACTCAACATCGGTCGCGAAGAAGACGCATTTGTCTTTCCGCAACCTCAACCCCGCCTTTTCGAAAATTGTCAGGACCTTTCCCAACCTTTTTGCCAGTTCAGCCCGGCTCCCCCCCGTTATCAATACGTCATCAAAGTAGGGTAACACCCCCTCTAATCCCTTTAGGAGGCATTCCACTAGTGACTGGAAGATTCCGGGCGCCGAATTCACGCCGAACTGAAGGCGCGTCACCTGGAACGCCCCTTTGTGGGTGACAATGGTCTGTGCCGCGGCTGAGGCCGGGGTCACCGGGAGCTGCTGGTATGCTTGTGCTAGGTCAAGCTTAGCGAAACACCTCCCCCCGTGTAACCTGGCCAGCAAGTGGCTGACTACCGGCACCGGATACGCATTTGGGTGAATCGCCTTATTGATGGTGCACTTGTAATCAGCGCATATGCGGACCTCCCCGTTGGCCTTTAGTGCTGTTACAATTGGAGTTTCCCACTCCGCAGAATCGACAGGCACAAGAATCCCCTGACCCACCAATTTGTCCAGTTCCGCCTCTATTTTGTCCTTTAGTGCGAAAGGCACTCTGCGCGGCTTTAGCCTGATTGGTCGTACTCCCGGGTCCAGGTCGAAAGTCACTGGGGGGCCCTTGAATTTCCCCAGTCCCTTTTTGAAAACCTCGGGGTGCGCGTCACACACGCTCTGTATTGGATCAGTCCCGGCGGTGTGCACCCCCCCCAATGAATAAACCCAGGGGCTGGAACCATTGAGTCCCGAGGAGGCTGCAATTACCTCCCTTGAGGACGACTAGGGGGAGCGTTGCGGCGTGCTTTTTGAATTGGACCTGGAACTTCCCAACCCCCAACACCGGAATGCGGTTCCCTTGCACGTCCTTCAGCGTGGACCTCAACGCTTTGAGCTTGGGCCGCACGTGGGGGGCGATTTTCAGGAACTCTCCCTGGGAGATGATAGAGTAAGAAGAACCCGAGTCCACCTCCATCCTAACAGGGCCCCCTTGAATTACTACCTCAACGAAGTATCGGGGGTGTCCCGCGGACACGCTGAACACCGGGGCGTCGTCCTCGCTGTCGTCGGAGATGCGCCCTACGCCGTCCTGCTTCCACGTGGTCCGGGTGCCGTCCTTGGGCCTCATGGTGTGGCTCTCGTCCTTGGGCCTCGTGGTGCGGCTCTGCCTCGCCGAGCGGTCTGGCGAACTCCTCCTGGTCTCGCGCCGTTTCCTGCAGACCTTGGCGATGTGCCCGCGCCGGCCGCAGTTGTGGCACTCGGCCTTCCTGAACGGGCACTTGGTGCGGGCGTGGGCGGCGCCACAGCCGTCGCAACGCCGGCCTTCTTTCTGGACCTTCCGGACGTCCTCGTCGTCTCCGCTCTCCGCGGACGAGTTTGAAGCTCGCCGGGCTGCACGCACCGAGCTTTCCGCCTTGGCCGTCCTCGGCCGCCAGTCCTGTAGCTCTTGCACCCCGGCCATCGTGGCTTCCGCGGCCTGTGCCGCGTCTAGGACCTCTTGTAGTGTGGGGGGAGGCTCTTGTTTCATCAGCGCGCGCTGAGTCTCGGTGTCCCTCAGGCCGCACAGCAGGCAGTCCCTGAGGGTGACTTCTGGGTTCTCCCACTTACATGGGCCGGCGGCCAGTCGCAGGGCCGCTGCGAAATCGGCGACCGACTCCCCGGGCGCTTGGACTCGCCTCCAAAACGCGCTCCGAGCGGGGAACATCGCTATCGCGGGCCGGAGGTGGTTTCGCAGCAACGTCAGGAGCTCCTTAGCTTTGAAGTCGCTCACCCGTCTCGGTGCGATCAGGTTCACCAAGGTCCTCTTGGTCTCGTGCCTGAGCATCCTGACGAAAATGGCCCGCTTCTTGGCCTCGTCCGTAACCTCGAGCTCCACCAGCGCCCCATTGAAGTCGATCTCGAACAGCTCTAAATCTCCCGGCTTCTTGATCTCGTAGCCGGCGCATGTCTTGGTCCCGTGGGCTGCCATTATCCCACCTTCGTCGCCAGTTTAGTGTATGGGACCAAGGACAACGAAACAGCCGAAGGGTTGGCTTAACACAGGTTTAATGCATGATGATCCGGGGGAACATGAGGTCATGGTGGTGGTACATCTCATTATATACAGTGGGACTATACATTTGAATCTTGCAGCACGGTAGCTCATTGGCTACTGCCGGCGTGGCCTCGCCCAGGCACGCCTCACTCTTGCAGTTGTTTTCTCTTCCTGCTTAATGCGGGGACATTTCCCGCGGCTGTCCGTGATTGAGCAATGTGAACCATGTGAGGCTGAACGCTCGCAGCTGCCCTCTATGGGTTGCTTGCTCGCGTTCCTTTGCAGCTGAGATACATTGTAATTGGAATGGATACATTCTTGTCTTTACAGCTTTACAGTAACATTGACATGCGTACATAACACTGTCAGAGCAGTCTGAAGTGATTTTTCAGAGACAAGTTACTGGAGATGGGTTATGACTGTTTCTCAGCCAATAGAACCCATGGGGAATGGAAAGCTGCTCCCCCTACATCCCCTGTTCTTTTCACTGGCATAACATCAGTGCTGTACTGGTGAAGTCTCAAATACAGGGACTCATCTAGAGCAGGGGTGCCCAAACATTTTGGGCCGTGGGCTGGTCACATGGTTCAACAGGCCGGTAATTTGGTTCCAGTGGTGGGCGTTAATTTTTTTCTACCACACTCTGGGTGTGTGTTATGTATGTACAATGCTACTTTAAGAAATGTATGAATGTAACCTGACCACAATTACAATGTAGCACAGATGTTAAAGGAACGCGAGCAAGCTGCCCATTGAGGGCAGCTGCGAGTGTTCAACTCACATGGTTCCCATTCCTCAAATCACCTGCAGCCGCGGGAAATCCCCGCAATAGCAAACTACTACTGATCCACCACTGAAGATGGGCGTGACCAGTTTAGTGTATGGGACCAAAGACAATGAACAGCCGAAAGGTTGGCTTAACACAGGTTTATTGCATGATGATCCAGGGGAACATGAGGTAATGGCGGATGGGTAGCTCAATATATACAGTGGCTATACATTTGAATGTGGCTCCTCGACAGTCTATTGGTTACTGTCCGCGTGACGTCACGGACGGTCACGCCCTTCTTGTCCAGGTGTAGGTGATGGCGGGAATCTTCCCGCGCTGTTGTTTGCTGGTGAGTCTGGGCCAGGAGAGCTTGAACGCTCGCTATTGCCACCAGGTGGTCATTAGCTTGCGTCCTATTGCAAGGGCTACAATTAAGCAGCTGCTGGTTATAATGTTACACAAGCATGGTTACATTGGATACACGTGAATGGATACATTGTAAAAAGGTACAGTACAGAACACAACATCCCTCCCCCCTAGGATGGGACGAAGTCCCTCAGCCAAGATGGCTTATTGCACACGCGTTTGGGCCGCGATGTGGGCTGACCTGCCCCAGGGGCGCTACTGCTTCCTCGTTCCCTGGTCCCTCGTCCTGAAACGGGAGAGGGAGACTTGTTAGAGGCTTGCCGCGGTTTGGCGGTTTTGGGGGAAGGGAAAAACTCCATTGTGGGCAGACCGGAGACACTCGGGGCTAACGAAAAACCCCTCTTCTCACTCGGACGGGTGGGGGACCACTCCGCAAAACTTCCCCGGTTCTGAAAATCAAAATCTAACTCTGTTGGGGTATCCTTATTAGTGGGGAGATCCCGCGGGATATCTATGAGATCGGCTTCCCTTCTCTCTGCTGACCGATCCCGCAAGATATCTACGAGGACAGATTCCCTTTCCTCCCCCCTTGGTGGGGACCCATGGCCCCCCTTTCCTCCCCCTTGGGCTGAACGGGTGGGGGAGAACCCTAGCTCTGAGTCTTGTGTCCCGCGGTCCGTGCCCCGTTCGCCGGGGATCCTGCGCCGGAGCTGGTCTGCGTGCCGCCTCCAGAGTAGACCTGTGCCGGTCTCGACGCGGTACGAGACGGGGCCGGTCCGCTCTAGGATGACACCCGGTACCCAGGCCGGACCCGCGCTGGCATAATTCCTGCAATACACGGGGGCACCCACGACGAAACTCTTTGTGTCCTCTATCCCAATGTTCCTCCCCTTTTCCTCTACTCTCGTGGGGTCTAGCCTAGTTAGTATGGTGGTCAGTTTCCTGCGCATCAGCAGCTCTGCGGGGGAGTATCCTGATGCTAGGGGAGTCACTCGGTAGCCTAGCAGAAACTGGCACACTTGATGGTTTAGGTCCCCGGGCCCCATGCGCCGCAGCGCGTCCTTGGTGGTGCGCATAAGGCGCTCTACTTGGCCGTTTGTGGCAGGGTGAAAAGGAGCGGAGGTGATGTGCCGAATGGCGTTGATTTCTGTGAATGCCCTGAACTCAGAGGACGTGAAACAACTTGCGTTGTCGCTTACGAGGGTGTCGGGTAAACCGAGCATGGAAAAGACCCTCCGCAAATGCTTTATGGTTGTGGCCGTGGACGTGCTTGTAACCGGAATGACCTCCAACCACTTGGAGAAGGCATCCACCACAAGGAGAAACAGCGTCCCACGGAACGGGCCAGCAAAGTCTATATGAACTCGGGACCACGGCCCCTTCGCCGCGTCCCACTCCCTGTGAGGCAGGCGGGCTTCTTCTGGCCTGGAACTTTGGCAGGGCTCACAAGTGCCGACCATGTGCTCGATGTCGGCGTCTAGCTGGGGCCACCAGAAATAGCTCCGTGCCAGGGCTTTGGAGCGCACAATCCCAGGGTGACTGACGTGCAGGAGTTTGAGTACCCTCGGCCGTAAGGACGCCGGGATCACTACTCGCTGGCCCCACAGAAGGCACCCCCTCTCAAGGGACAACTCTAACTTCTTTCGGAAAAATGGGTCGAACTCCGCTGCCGGGGAGGACGCTGGCCACCCTTTCTGCACCCAGGAGCTAACCCTTGCTAAAATGTTGTCCTTGCCGGTCGCCTTGGCGATGTCGGCGGGCAGTATTGGGGGCGAGTCGAGGACTTCTATCATCAGCACCTGATGGTCTGGCTCTTCCCCGCCCACGTGGCTGTTCTCTTGGGGAAGGGGGGACCTCGATAGAGCGTCCGCATGGCTGATCTCCCTCCCGGGCCTGTACACTAACGCGTGCTGTTACGCGTTGAGAAAAATGGCCCACCTAAGCATCCTAGGGGACAGGATCTGTGGCATGGGCTTATCTGCGGTAAAGATGCCTAGCAGGGGCTTGTGATCGGTTACGATTGTGAAGGGGCGGCCATACAGGAAGTCGTGGAACTTTTTTGTTCCCGCAATTATCGCTAATGCTTCCCTGTCTGTCTGGGCGTAGTTTCTCTCCGCTTGGGACAGGGACCTGGAATAGAACGCTATCGGGGCCTCCCTCCCGTTTTCCAGCACGTGGCACAGCACCGCCCCCACCCCCACCGGGGATGCATCACAGATGAGGACCACTGGCCGCTTGGGGTTGAAATGGGTGAGGATGGCGTCAGACGCCAGAAGCTGCTTTAGCTCACTAAATGCCCTCTCTTGCTGGTCGCCCCACTTCCATGCCTCGTCCTTTTTAAGCAGCCTGTGCAACGGCTCGGCCACGGCTGCTTTCCGGGGAAGGAAGGAGTGATAAAAGTTCAGCAGCCCTAGGAACGACTGCAACTCGGGCTTGGAGGTGGGGCGAGGGGCTTGCTTGATGGCGGCTACCTTAGACTTGGACGGCCTTATTCCCTCAAGAGTGACACGGAACCCTAGGAATTCGACCTCGGTCGCGAAGAAGACGCATTTGTCTTTTCACAGTCTCAACCCCGCCTTTTAGAATATCGCCAGGACCTTGCCCAACCTCTTTGCCAATTCGGCCTGACTCCCCCCCATTATCAATACGTCATCAAAATAAGGCAACACCCCCTCGAGCCCCTTCAGGAGGCGTTCCACGAGTAACTGGAAAATTCCAGGCGCCGAGTTTACGCCGAATTGAAGGCGCGTCACCTGGAACGCCCCCTTATGGGTGACTATAGTTTGTGCAGCAGCGGCAGCTGGGGTTACCGAGAGCTGCTGGTAGGCTTGTGGTAAGTCGAGCTTAGCGAAACACTTTCCCCCATGTAACCTGGCCAGCAAATGGCTGACTACCGGCACCGGATATGCATTAGGGCGAATGGCCTTGTTGATGGTGCACTTGTAATCAGCGCATATGCGCACCTCCCCGTTGGCCTTTAGTGCTGTTACAATTGGAGTTTCCCACTCCGCAGAATCAACAGGAACAAGAATCCCCTGGCCCACCAATTTGTCCAGTTCCACCTCTATTTTGTCCTTGAGCGCGAATGGCACCCGGCGCGGTTTGAGTCTTATTGGGCGGACCTCAGGGTCTAGGTCGAATGCTACTGGGGGTCCCTTATATTTCCCAAGTCCCTTTTTGAAGACTTCGGGGTGCGCGTCGCACACCTCCTGAATCGGGTCAGTCCCAACAGCAACGGCGTGCACCCCCCCAATGAACAAACCCAGGGGCTGGAACCATTGAGTCCCGAGGAGGCTGCAATTCCCCCCTTTGAGAACAACTAGGGGGAGAGTCGCGGCGTGTTTCTTAAATTGGACCTGAAAATTCCCAACCCCCAACACCGGAATGCAGTTCCCTTGCACGTCCTGTAGCGTGGACCTCAAAGCTTTGAGTTTGGGCCGCACGTGGGGGGCAATTTTCAGAAACTCCTTCTGGGGAATGATGGAATATGAGGAACCCGAGTCAATTTCCATCCTAATGGGGGCCCCTTGTACTAGTACCTCAACAAAATAACGGGGGTGTCCCGTGGACACGCTGAACACCGGTGCGTCGTCCTCGCTGTCGTCGGCGATGCGGCCCACGCCGTCTCGCTTCCTCGTGGCCTGGGTGCCGTCCTTGGGTCTCGTCGCGCGGTCTCTCGAGCTCTTCCGGGCCTCGCGCCGTTTCCTGCAGACCTTGGCGATGTGCCCGCGGCGGCCGCAGTTGTGACACTCGGCCTTTCTGAAGGGACATTTGGCACGGTCGTGGTTCGCTCCGCAGCCGTCGCAACGCCGGCCTTCTTTCCGGACCTTCCGGACGTCCTCGTCGCCGCTGCTCTCCGCGGACGACTTCGAAACTCGCCGGGCCGCGTGCACCGAAACGTGCACCGAAGTCTCTGCCTTGCCCGTCTTTGGCCACCAGTCCTGGAGCTCCTGGACCCCGGCCTTCGTAGCTTCCGCGGCTTGTGCCTCCTTCAGGACCTCCTGCAATGTGGGGGGTGGCTCGCGTTTCATCAATGTGCGCTGAGTTTCGGCATCGCTCAGGCCGCACAGCACGCAGTCTCTTAGTGTGATTTCTGCGTTCTCCCATTTGCATGGGCCGGCCGCCAGTCGCAGGGCCGCTGCGAAGTCGGCGACCGTCTCCCCGGGCGCTTGGACTCGCCTCCAAAACGCGCTCCGAGCGGGGAACATCGCCGTCGAGGGCCGGAAGTACTCACGCAGCATGTGCATGAGCTCTTTCACCTTGAATTCACTCGCCCTCCTCGGCGCGATCAGGTCCACCAAGACCCTCTTGGTGTCTGGCCCCAGCATCCGGGTGAAGATGGCCCTTTTCTTTGCCTCATCCGTGACTTCGGATTCCACCAGGGCTCCCTGGAAGTCCATCTCGAAGATGTCCCAGTCTGCCGGTCTCCTGATTTCGAAACCGGCGCATGTCTTGGTCCCGTGGGCAGCCATATCCCACCTTCGTCGCCAATTTAGTGTATGGGACCAAAGACAATGAACAGCCGAAAGGTTGGCTTAACACAGGTTTATTGCATGATGATCCAGGGGAACATGAGGTAATGGCGGATGGGTAGCTCAATATATACAGTGGCTATACATTTGAATGTGGCTCCTCGACAGTCTATTGGTTACTGTCCGCGTGACGTCACGGACGGTCACGCCCTTCTTGTCCAGGTGTAGGTGATGGTGGGAATCTTCCCGCGCTGTTGTTTGCTGGTGAGTCTGGGCCAGGAGAGCTTGAACGCTCGCTATTGCCACCAGGTGGTCATTAGCTCGCGTCCTATTGCAAGGGCTACAATTAAGCAGCTGCTGGTTATAATGTTACACAAGCATGGTTACATTGGATACACGTGAATGGATACATTGTAAAAAGGTACAGTACAGAACACAACAACCAGGACGACGTCACGCCGGTAGCAGCCAATGAGCTACCGTGCAGCAAGATTCAAATGTATTGTACCACTGTATATAATGTGAGGTATCTCCGCCATTACCACATGTTCATACTGACCATCAATGAATAAACCTGTGTTAGTCCTTCCTGCGACTCCTTCTTTGTCTTCCGTGCAAGACACTAAATTGGCGACGAAGGTGGGATCGATGGCGAATCCCAAGGTCAAGCCGTACCAGTTCGATGTCAGCGAGCCCGAACAATGGGAGCTCTACGAGTGCCAGTTTCGGCATGCCATGGAAGCTGCAGGCATCGACGACGACGCGAAGATGCGCTCCCACTTCCTGGCTCAGGTGGGGCCAGCCACGCTGCGGATCCTGATGACCCTGGTGGCCCCCCGGAAGGTGGACGAGGTGCCCATCGACCGTATCCTGGAGAGGCTGGGCGAACATTTCCAGCCGCCCGTCTCGATCTCCCCAGCCCGGGTCGCGTTCCACAGGCGAGACCAGCGACCGGGCGAATCCGTGTCCGCCTATGCGGCGGCCCTCAGGCTTGCAGCGGTGCATTGCCAGTGGGACGACCTGGACCAGGCCCTCCGTGACCGCATGCTGTGTGGTTTGAGGGACGAGGAGCTTCAGAGGAGGCTCATGACCCGCGACCATCACCTCACGTTCAATGAGGTACTGCGGGAGGCCCAAGCGGCCGAGGAGGCCAGGAGCAGAGTCCGGCTGTTCAAGTCCCGAGGGGCCACGTCCGAGAGAGCCAAGTCACCAGTACAGGTGTCCCGGCGGTCACCAGCGAAGACGGCCTGGCGGGCCCCCAAGCCACCCGCCGGCGCACCAACGTCGTCCGAGGAGTCGTCCACGACAGCGGACCCCTACTCCAGTGAGGACGACGACGTCCAGAGGATCAAGAAGCGAGGTGAGAAGCGGCAGACCCGTGAATGGCAGGACCGCCGCTGCGACGGTTGTGGGGCGGCCCACGACCGCACGAGGTGCCCGTTCCGGAAGGCCGAGTGCCACAACTGCGGCCGAAAAGGACACATCGCCCGAGTATGCAGGCGCGGGCGAGTCGAGGACAAGGGCAGTTCCAGCCATCCCCAGACGCAACAACGAAAGGCGGCCGGCACCAGGAAGGTCTCAGCCGGCTACAGCGAGGAAGGCGTGAACCGCGTGGGCCTGGAGCACCGGCGGTTTTTCATAGAGGTACTGTTGCAGGGGGTCCCAGTGAGGATGGAGATAGACTCGGGGTCATCTTACTCCATCCTGTCCCAAAAAGAGTTTATGCGCATTCCCCCAGAGAAGCGGCCCAAACTGCGGGCCATGAGATCCAATCTACGTGCAGGGGAATGGGATCCCGGTGTTGGGGGTGGGGAACTTCAAGGTGAAGTTCAAGAACTACTCCGAGAAACTGCCCCTAGTAGTCCTCAAGGGGGGGAGGTGCTGCCTTTTGGGAACGCAGTGGTTTTCCCCCCTGGGGATCGAACTGTCCGGCATTAACGCCATCGAGACTGACCCAATGTGGGACGTGTGCGACGCACACCCGGACGTTTTCAAGAAGGGGCTCGGGAAATACAAGGGGCCCCCGGTTTCCTTTGAGCTGGACCCAGAAATCCGGCCCATCCGCCTCAAGCCAAGGAGAGTGCCCTTCGCCCTCAAGGAGAAGATTGAGGCGGAACTGGACAAATTGGTGGGGCAGGGGATTTTGGTTCCAGTTGACTCGGCGGAGTGGGAAATGCCGATTGTTACAGCCCTCAAGTCAAATGGGGAGGTCAGGATTTGTGCAGACTATAAATGTACGATAAATAAGGCCATTCGGCCAAATGCATACCCGGTGCCCGTGGTCAGCCATTTGCTGGCCACGTTACATGGGGGGAGGTGTTTCGCCAAGCTAGATTTGGCCCAGGCGTACCAGCAGCTCTCTGTAACCCCGGCTGCTGCCGCCGCGCAAACGATCGTAACGCACAAGGGGGCGTTTAAGGTAACGCGCCTTCAGTTTGGCGTGAACTCGGCCCCCGGAATTTTCCAGTCCCTCGTGGAACGCCTTTTAAAGGGGCTTCCAGGCGTCCTCCCATACTTCGATGACGTGTTGATAACAGCGGGGAGCGAATTAGAGCTAGCAAAGAGGCTAGATGGGGTTCTCTCAGTGTTCGAGAGGGCAGGACTTCGATTGAGGAGGGACAAGTGCGTATTCTTCGCGAGGGAGGTAGAGTTTCTAGGGTTTAAGGTAACCCCGGACGGAATCAAACCCTCTGAGTCCAAGGTTGCGGCCGTGAGAGACGCCCCTCGCCCCACCGCGAAACCGGAGCTGCAGTCATTTCTAGGGCTCCTAAATTTCTATCACTCCTTCCTGCCTCGAAAGGCATCAGTCGCGGAGCCACTGCACGCGTTACTTAAGAAGGATGCGGTTTGGCGGTGGGGGGACAGGCAGGAGAGAGCATTCAAAGAGCTTAAGTCACTCCTGTCTTCGGATGCTGTCCTGACCCATTTCGATCCGAAAAAACCAGTGGTGCTAGTCTGTGATGCGTCCCCGGTGAGGGTGGGGGCGGTCCTGTGCCACGTGTTGGAGAGCGGGAGGGAAGCCCCGGTGGCGTACTACTCAAGGTCCCTCTCGAAGGCCGAGCGCAATTACGCGCAAACAGATAGGGAGGCCCTAGCCATAATCGCGGGAACAAAGAAGTTCCACGATTTCCTATACGGCCGCGAGTTTATGGTAGTGACGGATCACAAGCCGCTTCTGGGGATCTTCACTACCGGCAAACCAATTCTATCCCCCAGGATGCTGCGTTGGGCCATTTTTCTCAACGCCTACCAATATGAGCTGGTCTATCGCCCAGGGAAGGAGATCTCCCATGCGGACGCTCTGTCCCGATCCCCTCTCCCTAGCTTAGGGGACCCCACATGCGAGGTAGAGCAGGAACACCAAGTCCTGCTGATTGAGTCTCTCGACTCACCCGATCAGTTTGACGATGATTATGAGTTGCAGTACCAGGGGGGTGTAGCGGAGTGGTCCCCCACCCGTCCTAGCGAGAAGAGGGGTTTCAGTTCAGCCCCTGGTA
The DNA here is from genome assembly GCA_035047345.1 of Bradypodion ventrale. Classification (NCBI taxonomy): domain Eukaryota; kingdom Metazoa; phylum Chordata; class Lepidosauria; order Squamata; family Chamaeleonidae; genus Bradypodion; species Bradypodion ventrale. Next base: position 59,292,141 of record JAWDJE010000005.1, on the reverse strand, counting down.
CTTCCAGTCCCCCTAGCCCTTTTGTTTTAGAGTATACCATAGCTCCTGCTCCCCGGAGACCAACACCCCCAAGACAGGCAACAGGGGCGAGTCCGCCCACCACAGTCTCTAGAACGCCCGGACAGGCAGCGGGGGGTGGCGAGGCCACGAGGGCCTCTTCGTCGGTCCCGAGATTCGTACTGGGGGGGGTCCCCAAACTCATCAAATGGTAGGCAGGGATTCACTTCCCAACTATTCATTCCATTCCCGTCCCCCAATGCAAGGTTACCACAGACGCCACACCGAGCCACTAATGAGTCCCCCCTTTCCATTGCAGGGCAGGACTCCGCGGAACCAGGAGCCGCCGGCTCCCCTATGTTAAGCCAAGCGGCCGCACGCCCAAGGCGCACGTGCGGCAAGCCACAATGGTTGAGGGACTTCGTCCCATCCTAGGGGGGAAGGATGTTATGTATGTACAATGCTACTTTAAGAAATGTATGAATGTAACCTGACCACAATTACAATGTAGCACAGCTGTTAAAGGAACGCGAGCAAGCTGCCCATAGAGGGCAGCTGCGAGTATTCAACTCACATGGTTCCCATTCCTCAAATCACCTGCAGCCGCGGGAAATCCCCGCAATAGCAAACTACTACTGATCCACCACTGAAGATGGCCGTGACCAGGACAACGTCACGCCGGTAGCAGCCAATGAGCTACCGTGCAGCAAGATTCAAATGTATTGTACCACTGTATATAATGTGAGGTATCTCCGCCATTACCACATGTTCATACTGACCATCAATGAATAAACCTGTGTTAGTCCTTTCTGCGACTCCTTCTTTGTCTTCCGTGCAAGACACTAAAGTGTGGCCATGTGACTGGGTGGACATGGCCTGTTGACCATGTGACTGCTCTTCGCTATAGAGCTATGAAAATAGAAGCCTCTTCTATTTTCATCACTCTTTAGCAAACCTCTGAAGCCATTTCCCCCTTGTCTAAGGCTTTTCCAGGGCTCTGTTTCACCCCAAAGTGTCTCCCCAGCCACTCTGGAGTGGCTGGGGATTTGCTTTTGGGTGAAATGGAGCCCAGGAAAAGCCTTGGACAAGGAAGGAAATGGCTTCAGAGGTTACTATAGAGTGATGAAAATAGAAGAGGCTTCTATTTTCATAGGTCTATAGTGAAGAGCTCCCTCTGAAGCCATTTTCCCCCTCCTCCAAGGCTTTTCCTGGGCTCCATTTCACCCCGAAGTGCCTCCTCAACTACTCCTAAGTGGCTGGGGATTTGGGGTGAAATGAAGTCCAGGATAAGTCTTTGATGAAGGGGGAAATGGAGCCAACCCCCTCCAAAGCCTCTTCTAGAAGGAGGAGGAGGTGGTACGTGGGTGGGTGGGGCCAGTCATTTTTACTACCAGTACGCACATATTGGTGCAAACCTGCTGATGCCCACCACTGCGTGGTTCCTCCCATTGGAAGAGGAAGTAAAACATGCCTTGCAATCTGCTCTGCAACAGGATGAGATAGGTTTTTAGGCTGCCATTTTCTCTGCTTAAATCAGGGGTGTCCAAACTATGGCCCACAGGCCAGATCTTGCCCTCAACACCAATTCATCTGGCCCACACCACACTTGACAATCGTTGCAATGGTGACAATGGTGGTGTGGGCCAGATGACTTGGTGTTGGGGGCTGGATCCAGCCCATGGACCATGGTTTGGGCACCCCTGATCTAGACAGTTCTAATAGGCACAGCTGACACAGGATTAAAAAAATAAAAATTTGCAGGCAGCTGTGTTTTTCTGAGTTTGACAAATCAGTTCTAGTCAGGGTTGCCAGATCAAATGCATATAATTCCCTGAAATGTTCAAGATCACAACCTGAAACTCGAGGGCAGTTCTGTGTGACTGTTACAGCAGGGCGAGGTACACAAAGGCTTGTCCACCCTGGAAGAAACTGGGAACAAATAGAGACGGGTGCCCAGACTTTGAAGTCACATCTCACACATATAGGGCAGAGTTAACAGATTAATTTCTACTCATGAAAGAGGAAGTAGGGAGGAGGAGAAAGGTTATGAGTAGGTTTTTGTCTGTCAGCTAGCTCTGGACATTTCTGAAGCTCAAAACCTAGCTGTGTTTATTACATATTCTTTTTCTTTTGTTGTTTTATGGTATTTTAACTCTGTGCTGCTTTGGGACTCATCTGGTCTAAAAGGCAGGGTATAAACATCTGGACAACAGTAAAAGGCATTACGTTATGAAAAACAGGACTCCTATTACTGAGTGCTGACACTAGCTGAGAAGAACCACACTGACTCTAAAAAATATACAGTACATGAGTTTGCATTTGTTACAACCAAGCCATCATATTGAAGGTAATGAAACACACGTCAACAGATCTCTAGTACAGAAGTGAAAGTTGCAATATGCACTGTGCATTTTATGTGTACGTTACATTGCCTAACCCTTTGCTTTGGGGCTCTACTGGCGCCTGTCAACATTATTCTGAAGAAACATCTGGGTCTAACCCTTTGCCATGAATGGCTTCCTGTGTGCAAAATTCCTGCTGAGGGACCCTGGGATTTCTCTCCACAGAAACATTGCCTTATAGTTTTCATTTCTCCTTGTACTTATAGACTTTCCAGATGTCTGGAGCAGAGTTTATGTTTGGGTTGTCTCATACTTTCCCACCAAGAACTAGTCAGAATGATGTCGAACAATTCCTTGCTTTATGTCTGTCAGCTCTTCAGACTTCTGAGAATAAAAAGGGCAATGTTAATCACTGAGATTAATGGGGACTAGAATAATACATGTGGATTTTATGAAGTGGATTCTTCTGCTCCCCTTTAGTTCTAGTTAGTGTGCAGTCCATACATTTTCCTTCTCCTTTCCCTATCTGTTTAGATAGAATTAAAAAAATGGGATCTCAGTGGTGGCTAATGGTCTCCAGTTAAACCTCCATTTAAAAGCTTTGAAAAACTTCTGTGGATTTGAAAAGATAGCACCTGAAAAGTGCGGAAGGAGAGAATTATTGCTGGAAGCTGAGAAGAATCGCAAAAAAAGTGTGCTCAAATGCTGAGATAATGTTGAGGAAGTTCACAGAAAGAATAATTTCTCATTATTGTTTTGCTCAAACTGTGAACAAATAGGAGTTCAGCTTTGTGCTGTGCCATCCAGCTGTAAGAGAGTGAAGCTGAAGCTAAATAATACACAAAATATGAATGTGCATATTAACTGTAATTCCCTGGCACTCTGGAGCTAGAGAAAGCATGTAAAACCTTAAACAGTAATACATTAAACTAAAAAGTTTTTCCTTTCTTCTTGTTTACTGCATATACTAACAAGACTATGCAATATTATACAGATTTCTTTAAAAACCAGTCCCACCATGTTCAATTCAATTCCAAACCCCTTTCAGACACTAGTCCTAAGTCTTTTTCTGTAAGACTGGCTCCATAATTACTAAAGAAAACAAATGTCCTGTGATCTCAAATAAAATGGTTGGCAAATCTTTACTCTGCAGCTCTGTAAAGTGCAGTCTTGGAAAAGGATTGGTTCTTCTTGGCAGGAATTCTACAACAGCTGAGCTAGGGATGTTACACAGAGACACACCACAACAGATCCAATTTCCAGCTTTAAAAAGAGTGAAGCTGGGTTTCTTTTTAAGAGGTTTGGTGCCATCTAGTGGTTCTGTATGTCTAGCTTTTTATCTATTTCCAAAGAGATAGATCCCCACTGTCAATAGGACAGGGGTCTCAATATTGACATTGCAAATGCAAAGGGTTTTGCAGTTGGGCAACCGGTCCATTGCCGAAATTACGTGCCCAGATCTCCATGGTGGTGGTGGTGGGGAGATCCTAGAGCAAATGGGTCCAGTGTCATACGGGGTACAAATGGACAATGGCACAGTGTGGAGAAGGCACGCTGACCAAATTCGGCCACGAGTATCTGGTACAAATGTTGAACCAGAGAGAGAGCCACAAGGGGAAGCCACTGCCACCAATGAGCAGGATTTCGAGTTGGAGCTCTTTAGCGAGCCTCTGCCCTCAACACCCATTCCCCCTTCTCCTGGGTCCCCGCTGGAGTTGCCCGATGCCAACGTAGCTCCTGAGGCTATCTCCAGCGAACGAACCACTCCTGAACTGGTAAGAGTTCAAACAGAGAGGGCACCTAGCCCCGAGGTCCACAGGCACCCAAAACGGACTTGCAGTCCACCCAAACGTTTGGGGGATTATGTTCCTCGCTAGGGGGGAGGAATGTTGTGTATAAGGATTTGTTATATTTAAATGTAAAGCTGTGCCAAACCGGGAACCCAGAAGCATGCCATTTCCAAAGGCGTCAATTTCAAAGCTGTGTCGAAGCGGGAAAAGACTGAACTCTGTATGTCCTCCAGAAGCCCGCCAAAATGTATCTTATTTTGTAACGGTCCGAACACTGTATATACAGGTGAAACTCGGAAAATTAGAATATCGTGCAAATGTTCATTCAGTTCGGTAATGCAACTTAAAAGGTGAAACAAATATATGAGATAGACTCATTACATGCAAAGTGAGATAGTTCAAGCCTTACTTTGTTATAATATTGATGCTTATGGCCCACAGTTTATGAAAACCCCAACCCCCCCAATCTCATGTACCCATAATCATCACATAATCTCATGTATGTTGTACGCCATGATCATCACAATTATAACGAATTAAGGCATGACATATCTCGCTTTGCATGTAGTGAATATATTCATATATTTGTTTCACCTTTTAAGTTAAATGAATGAACGTTTGCACGATATTCTAATTTTCTGAGTTTCACCTGTATATTGGCCACCCCTGTACATACTTCCCAGTCTGGAAGTTGAGCTGAATAAAGATCACTGAGTTTAACCCAATCCTGCTGGTTAGAGTACTTCTTTGTCCGGACTCAACAGAGTACCAGAAAGATGTCTACTTCTGCTTCATTGACTATGACAAAGCCTTTGATTGTGTGATCAGAGATAAAGAGATGAGAGTACCAGACCATCTCACTTGTCTTCTGAAAAACCTGTATGCGGGTCAAGACTGACTTAACAACACATTATTATTATTATTTAGTCCAAACATTACGTTTTCTAAAATCTGTCCAACAGAGTCTTTCTCCAAAACTAAAACCTTCCAGTAATGATTCAGCAAATATTCACATGTGTGCTGATTAAAAGCATTGTAGATTTCTGTGATTTCTTTGCCGTTTAGTTCCCCTTCTACCTTCATAAGAACATAAGAACAGCCTTGCTGGAACAGGCCACAGCCCATCCAGTCCAGCATTCTGTCTCACACAGTGGCTCACCATTTCCTTCAGGGTATTCCCAAGCAGATGCCTGCTTAGGATTCCCTGGAAATGATATTGAGAGATATCCTGCCTATCTCTCCAACCCGGAGGTTGTCCTTAAGTATCCATAATTATAGCCATTGATACTCTTGTCCTCCATGAACTTGTCTAATCCTTTCTTAAAGCTGTCAAGACTGACAGCTGTCACCACTTCTTCTGGCAGGGAGTTCCATAGACCAGTAATCCTCTGGGTGAAAAAGTACTTTCTTTTATTTGTTTGAGAACTAGTACCCAAAAGTTTCATGGAGTGTCCCCTAGTTCTAGTGTTATGCGATAGGGAAAACAGTTTTTCCTTATCTACTTTGTCCACACCGTGCATGATTTTATAAACTTCAATCAGGTCACCTCTTAGACGTCGTCGTTCAAGAGTGAAGAGGCCCAACCGTTGCAGCCTCAGATGGTAAGGAAGGTGTTCCAGTCCCCTAATCATTCTGGTTGCCCTCCTCTGCACTTTTTCCAGCTCCATAATATCCTTCTGGAGGTATGGCAACCAGAACTGTACACAGTATTCCAGGTGGGGCCTCACCATAGATTTATAAACAGGCAAAATGACACTTGCTGACTTATTTTCTATACCCTTCCTAATGATCCCTAGCATTGAGTTTGCTTTTTTCACTGCTGAGGCACACTGGGTTGACACCTTCATTGAGCTGTCCACCAGGACACCAAGGTCCCTTTCCTGGTTTGTCGCAGAGAGTTCAGACCCCATCAGTTTATAAATGTAATTGGGGTTCTTTGCCCCAACATGCATCACTCTGCACTTACTAATGTTGAAACTCATTTGCCACTGTTTTGCCCACTCCCCGAGTGTCGAGAGATCCCTCTGGAGCTCCTCACAATCTCTCACAGTTTTCACTACCCTGTATAATTTAGTGTCGTCAGCAAATTTGGCTACCTTGCTTTTTACTCCTACCTCTAGATCATTTATGAAGAGGTTGAACCTTGGGGGACCCCACTCTTTACTTCCCTCCACTTGGAGAAGTGTCCATTGAGTGCTACCCTCTGTTTCCTGTCCCTTAGCCAGTTGCTGATCCAGGACAAGACCTGTCCCTTTATTCCATGACTGGTAAGTTTATTCAAGAGCCTTTGGTGTGGGACCTTGTCAAAAGCCTTCTGAAAGTCCAGATAAACAATGTCAACTGGATCCCCCTTATCCACATGCTTGTTGACACTCTCAAAAAATTCCAACAGATTAGTGAGGCATGATTTGCCCTTGCAAAAGCCATGTTGGCTCTCCTTTAGCAGCGCCTTCTCTTCTATGTGCCTATTAATTCTATCTTTTAGGATGGTTTCCATCACTTTACCTGGGACACATGTCAAACTGACAGGTCGGTAATACCCTGGATCACCCCTGGATCCTTTTTTGAAAATTGGTGTTACATTCGCTACCTTCCAGTCATCAGGCACAAAGCCTGATTTGAGGGAAAGATTATATATTTTGGCTAGGAGATCAGCAATTTCATCTTTAAGTTCCCTGAGAACTCGTGGATGGATGCCATCTGGTCCTGGTGATTTGTTAGTGTTTAGTTTAACAAGACATGCAAGGACCTCCTCCCTGGTTATTTCTATCTGGCTTAATTCTTCGGTTTCCCTCCCTACGAAGATAGGCTCTGTTTTGGGCATGTGGCCTCTGTCTTCTTCAGTGAATACTGAAGCAAAGAATTCATTGAGTCTCTCTGCAATCTCTGTTTCCTCTTTAATAACCCCTTGCCTTCCATTGTCATCTAATGGTCCAATGGCCTTCCTAGTTGGGTTCTTACTTCTAATGTACTTAAAGAAGTCTTTGTTATTTCTCTGAGTATTTTTAGCTATACGCTCCTCAAAGTCTTGCTTTGCTTTCCTGATTGTTGCCTTGCATTTGTTCTGCCAGAATTTATGTTTTTGCCTGCTGTCCTCATTCGGACAAGCCTTCCATCTTCTAAATGAGCTTCTCTTGCTCTTGATCACTTCCCGAACAGCTCCTGTAAGCCACATTGGAGTCGTCTTGGACCTGGCAGTGCCCTTTTTCCTTTTGGGTATGCATTCCAATTGAGCCTCTGTTATTGTTTTTGTAAACAGCCTCCATGCCTCTTGGAGTGTTTGGACTCTCTCAATTTTCCCTTTCAGTTTCTTTTTTACTAGTTTCCTCATCTTTGGGAAATTTCCTTTTTGAAAATTTAAGGTCTCTGTTTTAGATTTTATCAGTGACTTGCAGTCTATGATCAAGTTAAACATAATTGAGTTGTGGTCACTGTTCCCTATTGGATCAGTCACATTAACATCTTGCACCAGATCCTGAGTATTACTCAGGATCAAGTCAAGGATTCTTGTACCTCTAGTTGGGTCTTCAACCATCTGTCCCAGGGAACAATCATTTAGCATATCTAGGAACTTTATCTCTTTATCATGTGCTGAACAACAGTTCACCCAGTCTATGTGAGGGTAATTGAAGTCCCCCATTATAACCAGGCTTCCCTTCTTGGATGCCTCCTTTACAACATTCTCCAACTGCCAGTCTCCCTCAAGAGTTTGGGTCGGAGGCTGATAGTATATGGCTACTGTTAGACCATCCTTGTGGCCTGGTACTCTTACCCACAGAGCTTCTAATGGTGACTCTAAATCACCTAGATATTCCAATTCATACGATTTTATCACTTCTTTGACATACAAGGCCACACCACCTCCCATTTGCCCCTTCCTATCCTTCCTGTACAGTTTGTAGCCTGGTATAACTGTATCCCATTGGTTATCATCTGTCCACCAGGTTTCAGTGATACCAATAATATCAATATTCTTATCAAAAGCTTCAAAAGCTCAAGTGATGAAGATTATATGATTAATCTTCTCAGATACTTTACTGGTTTTTTTATGTTTTGCTTGTTGTTTCATTTAATATTATTAGCTTAAGTCATGCCTTTTGCCCATTGCCCTAGTGTGCATAAAAATGAAAGACAGAATCTGGGAACATTATTTGAACTATATTTCCCAGAATTCTTCAGCCATCAAAAACACTGCTTTGCTATTAGAAATCAAACACACAAGTAAGTACAGAAAAATTGTAGAAATTAAGAGGAGCTATAGAAGGGGTGATTAATAAGCTATCTGTCCAATTAAATGCCTCAGTAATCTATTAAACAGGCTGTCCTTATACAGCAGGGGGTGCCCAAACATTTCCTGTCAGGGCCAGACCACGCTCCCTCAGTCAGCTGTGTGTGCTGGTCACGTGGTTCCTCCCAGTGGCAGCACGTGGAATTGTGACACATTTCCATGCATTTTCCCCTTCTCCAACGCTTCCCTTGGAGGAGGGAGCATTGGGGGAGCATTTCTTGACCCCTTAAAAAAATTTTTGGCACATTTTCACCATGTTTCGGCATGAAAACACACCGATTATGTCACTTCCATTGGCATTGGAGCACTTCTGGCGTCAGCGGCAATCTGGCCCACGTGCTGTGAGTCGCCCTGGCCTGCAGGCTGTAGTTTGGCCACCCCTTCTATACAGGGGAAATATTTTAATTAAAGTCACATGAACAAGCAACTGTAATTCAAGAGTTTGTCTACTTTAGTCAAGTAAACAATTGCCTCACTGCCGTTGCTCTGTCCTTTGTTACAGACCCGTTCCTTTGCTGTGGTGTAAAGAAAGTCTGTATTGCCTTGCTTTGCTACAGTGCATTGTCATGACTACACATACAAGTTATTGCTTTCTTAAGAGATTCATCATGCTGATAATGGCGTTTCAAAAAAGTCACCAAAGCTGTGTCCTTTTAGTCCATCCGTTTCTTATACCAACATAAGTACGGTAGTCAGGTTCTATGTAATTAACAAAGCAGTACTGAAATGCATGCATGGCTTATGATTAGAGTTGGATATTCACCATACCCAAAACATCAGTGTCTCCTGCTTCTGGTTTTGACTGCAAATGCATACCTGTCAACCTTCCCGATTTGGCCGGGATTACCCCGTAAATTGACGTCGATTGACGTCATGACCCGGCCCCTGCTGCCAAAACCCCGTAATTTGGCAGCGGGGGAAACGCTTTCCGTGCATGCGTGGAAGGGTTTTACCCCTTCCACGCATGCGCAAAAGCGCTACGTCACTTGTGTAAGGGTTGCGCAAGCGGCGTAGCACTTCCGCGCATGCGTGGAAGGGGTAAAACCTTTCCATGTGTTGTGTTCTAACAGTGTAACCATCTACATGTGATAACAATGTATCTTAACCAATGTAACCTTGCCTACGGGTAACAATGTAACCTTCAGCTGCATCACTATAAACCCTGTAATAGGACGCGAGCTAATGACCACCAGCTGGCAGCAGCGAGCGTCCAAGCTCTCTTGGTCCAAACTCATCAAAGTGCCACAGCGCGGGAAGTTTCCCGCCACTACCTACACCTGGACAAGAAGGGCGTGACCAGCAATGACGTCACGCGGACAATAGCCAATGGGCTATCGTGGAGCCACGTTCAAATGTTTTACTACCATATATATAGAGCTGTACATCCGCCATTACCTCATGTTCCCTCTGACCACTATGCAATAAACCTGTGTTAAACCAGCCCTTGGCTGTTTTCCTGTGTCTTGGTTCTCATACACTAAATTGGCGACGAAGGTGGGATATGGATCCCCAAGGAGCCAGGACACAGAGTGGTTTCAACATTAACAAACCGCAAGACTGGGAGCTCTTCGAGATGGACTTCCAGGGAGCACTGGTAGAACTCGACGTAAAGGACGAGGCAAAGAAGAGGGCCATCCTCACCCGAATGCTTGGGCAAGAAACCAAGCGAACGCTGGTGAGCATCATTGCACCGAAGAAGGTGAGCGATTTCAAAGCCGATGACATCATGAAACTGCTGCGTGAGCGGTTTCGACCTTCGAAGGCAATGTTTCCCGCTCGGAGCGCGTTTTGGAGGCGAGTCCAAGCGCCGGACGAGTCGGTTGAAGCCTTCGTAGCGGCCATGAGGTTAGCTGCCAGCCCCTGCAAGTGGGAGAACTTAGAGCTAGCCCTCAGGGATGGCGTGCTGTGCGGCCTGAAGGACAGGGAGGTGCAGCGCGCCCTGATGAATAAAGAGCCACCCCCCACATTACAAGAGGTCGTGGAGGCCGCGGAATCCGCGGAGACTACGAATGCAGGAGTACAAGAGATGCACGAATGGTGTCCGAAGGCCGGCAGGGCAGAAAATTCGGTGCACGGCAAACCGGGGAACTCGGTGCACGCGACTCGGCGAACCTCGAAATCGTCTGCGGAAGGCAGCGACGACGAGGATGTCCGGAAAGTCCGAAAAGGGGGGCGCCGCTGTGATGGCTGTGGGGCGGCCCATGACCGCGCTAAGTGCCCGTTCCGGAAAGCCGAATGCCACAACTGTGGCCGCCGTGGGCACATCGCTAAAGTGTGCAGAAAACGGCAAGAGGCCCGGAAGCGTTCACCAGACCGCGCGTCCAGACCGGACCGTCCGACGAGGTCCAAAGATGGCGCCCGAGCCACGAGGAAGCAGGACGGCGTGGGCCGCGTCTCAGACGACAGCGAGGACGACGCCCCCGTGTTCAGCGTGTCCGCGGGACAACCCCGTTATTTCGTTGAGGTACTTGTACAAGGGGCCCCTATTAGGATGGAAGTCGACTCGGGGTCCTCCTATTCTATTATTTCCCAGAGGGAGTTCTTGAAAATTGACCCCCTTGTCCGACCCAAACTTAGAGCGTTGAGGTCCACACTACGAGATGTTCAAGGGAACAGCATTCCAGTATTGGGGGTCGGAAAATTCCAAGTGAAATTTAAGAGACACTCTGCAGAACTCCCCCTAGTCGTTCTCAAGGGGGGAAGTTGCAGCCTCCTCGGAACTCAGTGGTTTCAGCCTTTGGGTTTGTTCATAGGGGGGGTGCATGCCATGGGAGCAGATCCAATTCAAGCGGTGTGTGACGCGCACCCCGCCGTTTTTAAGAAAGGACTGGGAAAGTTCAAGGGGCCCCCTGTAGCCTTCGACCTGGACCCGGAGGTCCGCCCGATAAGACTTAAACCACGCAGAGGCGGAACTGGACAAACTGGTGGGCCAGGGGATTCTTATTCCTGTTGATTCCGCGGAGTGGGAGACTCCGATTGTAACAGCACTAAAGGCAAATGGGGAGGTGCGCATTTGCGCTGATTATAAGTGTACAATTAACAAGGCTATCCGCCCTAATGCCTATCCGGTGCTGGTGGTCAGCCACCTTCTGGCGAGGCTGAATGGGGGAAAGTGTTTCGCTAAGCTTGACCTAGCGCAAGCCTACCAGCAACTCCCAGTGACCCCTGCCACGGCAGCGGCACAAACCATAGTCACTCATAAAGGGGCGTTCCAGGTGTCGCGTTTACAGTTCGGCGTGAACTCGGCACCCAGCCTTTTCCAGTCGCTCGTGGAACGCCTCCTGAAAGGTTTGGAGGGGGTTTTGCCTTATTTTGATGACGTATTGATAACAGGGGGGAGTGAGACCGAACTAGCCAAACGATTGGACAATGTACTGACGGTGTTTGAGAGAGCGGGGTTGCGACTGCGGAAAGACAAGTGCGTTTTTTTTGAAACGGAGGTTGAGTTCTTAGGATTCCGGGTTACACCCGAGGGAATTAGGCCTTCCAAATCCAAAGTAACCGCCATAAAGAAAGCTCCTCGCCCCACATCTAAGACCGAACTGCAGTCGTTCCTAGGACTCCTAAATTTTTATCATACATTCCTTCCACGGAAAGCGGCTGTGGCCGAACCGCTCCATAGGTTGCTTAAAAAGGAAGAGGTATGGATGTGGGGCGACGAACAGGAGAGGGCCTTTAAGGAGCTGAAGCAGCTCCTGACCTCCGACGCAATTCTGACCCATTTCGATCCCAAACGGCCAGTAATCCTAGTCTGTGATGCATCCCCAGTGGGGGTGGGGGCGGTGCTTTGCCACGTGTTGGAAAACGGAAGGGAGGCGCCAGTAGCCTTTTACTCCAGGTCCCTGTCCCAAGCGGAGAGGAATTACGCACAGACCGACAGGGAGGCGTTAGCGATAGTAGCGGGGACCAAGAAGTTTCACGATTTTCTGTATGGTCGCCCTTTCACCATAGTGACTGACCACAAGCCCCTGTTGGGAATATTTACTGCGAATAAGCCCACGCCGCAGATCCTGTCCCCGAGGATGCTGAGGTGGGCTATTTTCCTCAACGCATACCAACATGAGTTGGAATACCGACCCGGCAAGGAGATTAGCCATGCGGACGCACTGTCGCGATCCCCCCTGCCTTTGGCGGGCGGCCACAAGAGTGGGGTAGAAATAGACCATCAAGTGTTGTTGATAGAGGTTTTAGATTCGCCCCCCATAGTACCTGCCGACATCGCCAAAGCGACAGGCAAGGATAGGACATTAGAGAAAGTCAGCTCTTGGGTGCAAAAGGGGTGGTCGGCGTCCTCCCCGGCTGCGGAATTCGACCCATTTTTTCGGAAAAAGCTAGAATTGTCCCTAGAGAGGGGGTGCCTTTTGTGGGGCCAACGGGTGGTGGTCCCTACATCCCTGAGACCGAGGGTGCTTAAATTGCTGCACGTCAGCCACCCGGGAATTGTTCGCTCCAAGGCACTGGCTCGGAGCTACTTCTGGTGGCCCCAATTAGACGCAGACATAGAACACATGGTCGGCACTTGCGAGGCTTGTCAGGGCTCCCGGCCGGAGGAGGCTCGACTCCCGCATAGGGAATGGGACGCGGCGAGGGGCCCGTGGTCCAGAGTGCACATAGATTTTGCCGGCCCATTCCGAGGGACCCTTTTTCTCCTGGTAGTGGATGCGTACTCCAAGTGGCTGGAGGTGATTCCGGTCATGAGCACGTCCTCCGCCACTACAATTAAGCACTTACGGAGGATTTTTTCTACGTTCGGTTTACCCGACACTCTAATCAGCGATAACGCTAGTTGTTTCACGTCCGCAGAGTTCAGGGCGTTCACAGACATAAATGCCATTCGGCACGTTACCTCCGCGCCGTTCCACCCGGCCACGAACGGCCAAGTGGAGCGCCTTGTGCGCACAACAAAAGATGCATTGAGACGCATGGGCCCAGGGGACCTGAACCACCAAGTGTGTCAATTCTTATTGGGATATAGAGTAACTCCCCTAGCATCAGGGTACTCGCCGGCGGAGCTGCTGATGCGGAGGAAGCTGACCACGATCCTGACCAGGTTAGATCCGACGAGGGTTGAGGACAAAGGGAAGAACATAGGGTTAGCGGTCTCGAAAGGTTTCGCCGTCGGCGATCCTGTACACTGCAGGAACTACGCCAACGCAGGTCCAGCCTGGGTACCAGGGACGGTTGTGGAACAGACGGGGCCAGTGTCGTATCGGGTGGAAACTAACACCGGTCTCCTCTGGAGGAGGCACGCTGACCAACTTAGGCACCGAGTGATTGAGGGGCCGATCAGTGGGGCTCAGCAACAGGATTCAGCGTTAGGGTTCTCCTCCACCTGCTTATCCCAAGGGGGAGACATCGAAGGGCAACAGTCCCAAACAAGGGGGGGAAGCAGAGGTCCAAACTCACATCCTTTTGATACACCGGTTCTATCCAATTCCTTGAAAGAGAGAAACGAGTTTGCCCCTCCAATTTCACCCAGTCCCTCGGAAGAGGGAAATGAGTTTGCAACTGTTGCCCCCGAATTAAATTTTGTGTTACCGAACCGGGGGGGTTTTTTGGAGTGTTCCCCCACCCGTCCAAGCGAGAAGCGGGGTTTTTCGTTAGCCTCTAGTGCCCCCGGTTTGCCCACATCCACATCAGAAACCTGTCCTCTCCCCTCTCCTGCCCATCCCAAAGCTGCACAACCGCGGCGAGTCACTAACAAGTCATCCTCTCCAATTACAGGACAGGAAGCCGGGGAGCAAGGAGGAGGGAGCAAAGCCGGGGCAGGGCAGCCCGCGCCGAGACCCCAGCGTGTTCGAAATAAGCCATCTTGGCTGAGAGACTTCGTCTCATCCTAGGGGGGAGGAGTGTTGTGTTCTAACAGTGTAACCATCTACATGTGATAACAATGTATCTTAACCAATGTAACCTTGCCTATGGGTAACAATGTAACCTTCAGCTGCATCACTATAAACCCTGTAATAGGACGCGAGCTAATGACCACCAGCTGGCAGCAGCGAGCGTCCAAGCTCTCTTGGTCCAAACTCATCAAAGTGCCACAGCGCGGGAAGTTTCCCGCCACTACCTACACCTGGACAAGAAGGGCGTGACCAGCAATGACGTCACGCGGACAATAGCCAATGGGCTATCGTGGAGCCACGTTCAAATGTTTTACTACCATATATATAGAGCTGTACATCCGCCATTACCTCATGTTCCCTCTGACCACTATGCAATAAACCTGTGTTAAACCAGCCCTTGGCTGTTTTCCTGTGTCTTGGTTCTCATACACTAAACCATGCATGTGTGGAACGCGACCTGCGCACAAGCGATGTGCACAGGTCCCGTTTTTCCGGAGCCGCGGGTTGACAGGTATGTGCAAATGTCTACACTTTAACAACTGTTAATGGCTAATAAGGATGCTAATATGTGCTGCTGCTTATTACTATCAGTGGCTAGAATTCTATTCACAATTGAGAAACAGAACTGTTCTGCTTACAGAGTGGCTCTGTGTTTGCTTCCTCAATCTCTAGTTTGCACTTACCCAAGCTAGAGACCCAGTGGTGGGATTCAATTTTTTTACTACCTACTCTGTGGGCGTGGCATGGTGGGTGTGGCCAGGGGAAAGCCCTACAAAAGTTGCACCTGAATTAGGACTACTTTATTTCAAAACTTGGATGGGCGGGGCCAGACAGAAATTCTGCTACCAGTTCTGGCGAACTGGGGAGAAGCTGCTGAATCCCACCACTGTAGAGACCATGTTGTTAAAAACAATGATGCTTACTTAGGCACAAGAGGCTAGTGAACAGTACCTTGCACAACTGGTATCAAACGAGAACTGTGTGCACAAAGAGCTGTTCCATATGCAAACTAAAGAAACAGGATTTTGGCTATCATTCCTTTGAATGCCATTCGCTGAGGACAGAAACAAGGGGATCCTATGACAGTCACACTATCTTTGTGGACTTACCATAAGTCTCTGTTTGGATACTAGGGGACGAGAATGTGTTTCCCAATCTTTGGTTTTTGGATTTCAATTCCCAAAAGCCTAAGTCAGTTCCCCAAAGCACTGATAAGCCAATGTACTGACTTAAGCTTCTGAGAATTGAAGTCCACCAATGTTCCATGGAACATAGTTTGGGAAATGCACTAGATAGTCCTTGAGCCTGATCCAAAATAGCTCATTTTTTATCGCTTCACTGACCAGAAATGGAAACAAAGCTGTGACGTTCTCTAGTTCCACCGTTTCTTCTGTATAGTGCAAAATGGTGCCCTTTTTACTTTCTGTTTCTAGATAATGGAAGCTGCAACTCTGAGTTTCTAGCAGAAGAGGGTGCTACAGTTCCAAAGAAAAATTGTATAGAGAAAACATTCCGGAAAATAGCAAATATCGTTGCTAATAAAAATAGTAGGGGATAAACCTCATTAATAAGCAAGGACAATTTATCACCATTCATTTAAGAGTTAGCCTTAGCTTTCATTTGAAAAAGCTGTTATGTTTCTTGAGTAGGTGTGCGTAACTATGCACCCAGCCTGGCTCATATGCCTATGGGAATTCAACCAGTTTCTTTCTATCAAACATTTTTGATTTTCATGAGTAGCCGACATTATCGTCGGCTGCAACTCGCATCTGAGAATGCATTTTCCCCCTGAAGCAGGAAAAATGCCATTGGCGTAAATTTGTTTAAGGTGGATCTCAGCTTGCCATGAAGTGACCCACACACTATGATCACGGAGCCATCTCCTGTGGCACAAATGAAATGAGACATGCAGGATTTAACACTGGGACTGCAATGGACTGCCGCAGCCTTGGGGATATTGACAAGGTGCGCCTTCACACCCAGTCCATCTGGCATGGCCTCTTCTGCCTCACCATGACCATTGGGAATCTTAAAGTGGTTCTTCCTCTGCTTATTTCACCGTTGGGCCCAACCTAATGGATTCCAGTGGCATTTCCTCCACTGAGGGAACCCTCATTCCACCTAAAAGGGCTCATCTGTCCATAGCCATTGGTCCCTTTAGGGAATCAGGTTATTTACCATTGCTCAAAACTTGGTGTTGAGGTGCTGGCTATACCATCTACTACATTACCATAGTAGGATGAGTTCTCAGTCTTTTTAAGCTGGTGTCCAGGTCACACTCCCTCAGACAGTTTTGAGGGCCATTTTGCCCTTCCTCCACCACATGGCATTTCCTGGTGTGGTGGAGGTGGTGGTGGGCCACATGAAATGGGCCACATCCGCAGGCTGCAGGTTGAGAATCCCTGCCTTACAGAGTTCTATCCTGGAACCAACAGCCTAAAATGGAATAATATGGCTCTCTTTTTTAGATACTGTGTTTTGTTCGGCCCGCTTCTTTCATGACAAAGGGCCAGATTTTCATCCCTCTTTTTTTAGGAGGTAGCAAGGTTTAAAAGAATGAGAAGCATAATTTAGTCCTACTGTACAATGGAACCTTGGTAAACCAATGGCTCAGTTAACAAAAATTGCATAACAATGGCTTGGTTTAATGATTTTTTTTTGGCAAAGATTAATTGGTTTTCAATGCATTCCTATGGGAAGCCATGTTTCAGTTAAAGTATTTTGGTTTTAAATGCACTCCTATGGGAAATTGCATTCAATGCATTCCTATGGAAAATTTGGTTAAAGTAGTTTTTGCTGTAAGAAACGTCCCAGAGAATGCATTAATTATGTTAACTGAGGTTCCACTGTACTTCAGTCTCCACATATCTTCCTTTATAGCTCAATACATCATCAAAAACCTCCTTGAAGTACAAGTGCCAGTTCATAATGTAGGCTCCTAGCTTCTTCAGAATACAATATTCCTTTCTAGTTATTCCTTGTTTTATTAGCATCATCTTTCTCCCCTTGGTCTTAGAGATTTTTAAGCCCTCACAAGACTGAAGATGCCCTTGTCGCTGACAAGTTGCTACCATTGCTATGACTTTCCTGTCATAGTTCTCACTTCTCATTAGTGTCTCTCTCATATTTCAGTCACTTATCCAGGATGTATGTTTCCACAAGAGAATCCACTCTTGGGAGATGGCTAATAGCAGTGTTGCTTTATATAGTATAAAACCAATATTTCTACATGAACAAAAAAATGCAGCTAATAGGAAGGCCAAATTATTATTTTACTGAAGTAAGAGCACATCAACATTTGTCAAACAGGCAATATAACACAAACCCTGAAATTTAAGCTACAGATGAGAATAATCCATGTAATCTTGTTGTTGTTGTTCAGTCACACAGCCGATTCCGACCCTTTGCGACCCCATGGACCATTTTCCTCCAGGCACCTCTGTCCTCCACCATTCTCCTCAGCCCGCCAAGCTCTGTGCCCATTGTGTCCACAATACCATCCATCCATCTCATCTTTGGACGCCCCCTTCTTCTCTTGCCCTCCACCTTTCCCAGCATCAAGGCCTTCTCAAGTGAGTCTTCCCTTCTCATTTGATGTCCAAAGTACTTTAGCTTCATCTTCACTATTTGTCCCTCCAATGAACAGTCAGGATTGATTTCCTCCAGTATTGACCTATTTGTTCTCTTTGCTGTTCAAGGGACTCTCAGGACTCTCCTCCAACACCACATCTCAAAGGCATCTATTCTTCTGCACTCAGCCTTCCTAATGGTCCAGCTCTCACACCCATACATTACCACTGGGAATACCATTGCTTTGACTATGCGAATTTTTGTTTTCAAGGTGATGTCTCTGCTTTTCACTATATCCCCGAGGTTTCTCATAGCTTTTCTCCCCATAATCAGTCGTCTTTTTATTTCATGGCTACAGTCTCCATCTGCAGTGATCTTAGATCCCAGGAAAGTAAAATCTGTCACTGCTTCTACTTCTTCCCCATCTATTTTCCAGGAACTGATCGGACCTGTTGCCATTATCTTGGTTTTCTTGATATTAAGTCTCAAGCCAGCTTTTGCACTCTCCTCCTTCAATCCAATCAAGAGGTTCTTTAGGTCTTCCTCACTTTCTGCCATTAGGGTGGTATCGTCTGCATATCTCAAATTGTTGATGTTTCTCCCAGCAATTTTGACCCCATATTGTGATTCCTCCATCCCTGCATTGCGCATTATGTGCTCTGTGTATAGATTGAATAAGCAGGGTGATAAAATGCAGCCTTGTCTTACTCCTTTCCATATTCCAAACCACTCTGTCATTCCGTGTTCTGTCCTAACTGTTGCTTCTTGGTTCGTGTACAGATTTCTCATGAGGCATATGAGGTGCTCTGGTATTCCCATCTCTTTAATTACTTGCCACATTTTGTTGTGGTCCACACAGTCAAAAGCCTTGGTGTAGTCAATAAAACAAAAGTAGACTTGTTTCTGGTATTCTTTTGTTTTCTCCATGATCCAACATATGTTGGCAATGTGGTCTCTAGTCCCCCTGCCTCTTCTGAATCTACAATAGGAATATTGAGGCAACTTGAGTTAACAAATATTGTCCCAGAATTAATACAAATCTCTACACTTTAGTATTTCTGTCCTCCCTTCATTGATAATACATATAAATCAATACTGCTAATTCAGGTATTCTTGTTTGAACATGCTTGGGTAAATGATTTTATAGACAAAGTCAAAATTTTAAAGGAATGAACTGTGGCTTAAGCCATACTTCTTTTCAGGGTCACATTAATTGTTGGCCTGAAAGAGAAAAGGATCATGTCCAGGTATATCCTAAAGTGCTCTTGATTCTTGATTATTTTAAAATGTTTTTGTGTGGTATGAAAGCGTTGTTTAATGAAGAATGGCAAAATATAATGTTGTTTAATCATGGCAGCGAATCATATACCCCTCCGTTCTTGAAATCAGCAACTACAATCTTGTATGCTTTGGACTGGCTATGGACCAAGACAGGAAACAAATAGGTGGAACCAACGTGTTTTGAATTCACTCAGCCATCTTAAAGACATCTGAATGAAGAAAGCAAAGAAGACAGATATACAAAAACAATGTGCTTTTTCAAGGGGCAAAAAAGAAGAATGTTAGAGAGAAATGGTTGCTTCTGTCCACACAGCCTGCTATTTCTCTGCCTTTCTCTCTTGCATTTTAGTCAAGGTCTGACCAAGACATTTTGCTTCCTGAGGCAGGCTCACACATATGATTGTTTTCATATTGGGATGCTACAGTAAGCACTTGCCTATATGGTGAAATATGTCTGGATTTGCTCCTCTTATCCAAATTGGGTGTGGGTGGGGGGGATCCGAAGTAATTTTTGCTGCTTGAATGACACAGAAATTGAATCAAACTCATCCCTGGCTTTTTTCTCCCAAAGCAGCCTTTTTCCTGCGATGCTGGTGGCTTATAATTTTGTCAAGGTGGAAGGATTCAATTGGACTTTTTGATGTGAAAGCAGTTATGCCAATGTCTAAAAGGATGGGAGTAGGAGCATGCCTGCAGATGGAGGTGTGATGATATAAACAACTGAGCATGATGTTTAAGGACTGCAGAGACACCCTCCCCCAAAATCTCCCCCCAAATGTCCTTGAAGATTTTTTTAATAAGCAAAGCAAGCACTGATACATTGCATTAATATATTAGAATTGCACTTCCCAGTTCTACATTTAAATAAAAAAGAGCTAAGGCAAAGGGAAGGGAAGGAACACATTTAAAAAGGTCCTCTCTTTCCTTTTGCCTTGTCTCTTTTCCCCCTTAATACAGAACTGGCTAGTGCTATTCTGATATATTAATATAATGTAAATTAGAGCTAGCCGGGGCTCGAGAGAGAGCATGGCAAGAGAGTATATTTCTTGTGAAGTCTGACAAATTGGAGCAGTGAGAGAAAAATACAAGAAAAGCATGTGAAGATCCCCTCTCTCTCATCTATCCAGGAAGTCAAATTGGAGGACAATCGGATGACCAGTGGAGAGGACAGAATGTGAGGTGAGACTGCAGTCTCTCTCACTCTCTCTCACCCACCACACAGAAGCAAAAGTAGCAGCATCAAACAACATTATATTTTGCCACTCTTCATTAAACAAAGCTCTCATACTACACAAAAACATGATATGCTTAAAAATAATAACCAAGAATCAAGAACACTTTAGGATGTATCTGGATAGGATCCAAGAATGAGTGGATGAAGGGTCATTTACTTGGTGACAAGGGGAAGAGAATAAACCTTCGTCTTATGCCTGCTGCTGTTACTGAGGGGACACAGCTAATGTCCTAAGCTGCTGTGTGAAACTTCACTGAAGGGGAAGGAGGGGAATGGCAATTCCATAAAAGGAATGGCAGAGACAGCTAGACTAAGGGAAGAAAATAAAAGAGGTGCTGTAATGCCAATCACAATGGAAAGCTTCAATTTGAACACTCCAGAAATAGTTCACAGCCCCTGTGCACACAATGATCCATATTTAAACAGTAAAGCAAGCTTCAAATTACTTTGAGCAAAGCCAATTCAGCATCCCGGTGCAGTCATAGCATAAGTCTGAAAATTTATACCAACCTATCTGGGAGTAGCTGTCCTTATAAGCAGGTACTGTGTGACATAGTAATGTGAAAACACTGCCTCTAGTGATAAAAAAATAGAAATTTGTTTAGGCATACAAAAGTATTTTTCCTGCACCCTTATCACTAAATGTCAGGGGGAGGCATTGGGGTGGTGGTGGGAATAATTGAAGTCATTTTTTATATTTGAAACAGTATGAGCTGATGGATAACACTATGCTGCCATCATTTATATACCATTAAATCCTTGTGGTCAATAAAGGCCAGTTAAAGAAGCTCAGTAAACAGTTCTGTTAGAAGTAAATATTATTTAGAGCTGGAATTTAGAGTCTTACTGCTATACTTAAAGATTTTAACCAACAGTAATTCTGTTATTTATCAGCTGGCATGTTCAATTGGAGAGCTAGGGTCCAAGGTTTGTTCTCTGAAAAAGATATGCATATAAGAACATGTTCCAAACATACCTGGCCTTACTAAATACAGTACATTCATGGCTGGATACTCAATGTTTGTCAATTGTATGCTAACTATTTCTGTTCTGCAGTTTATATGTATATGTATGTACAGTGTGTGTGTGTTTATATATCTAAATATCGATATATCTATACCTATATCTATATTTATATATCTATATAGCTCTATCTCTATCTATCTATCTGTCTATCTATCTACACACACACACACACACACACACACACACACACACACAGAGTATATATAACAAGAATACAGTACACCACTTATCAAATGTTTTAGTAGGACTGTGCATCCCATAATGCAAAAGCGAACTCCCACAAGAGAAAAAAGCTATAAAAATCTAGCTTCTAGAAAAAAGTTTGACTGGTGCTCATTGTTTAAAGAATGTAACAGAAGACACACAAGAGAGAAATTATTAAAATGTATAGCATCTATGCAATACTCTTGACATCAAACGACTGTTCTTAAACCTCAGAAAAGCCACATGGAAGTATAATACTGTATTGGAGTTAAAACTAGTGAATTAAAAACTTATGAAGGGTTTTATGGGAAAAGCTTCAATGAGAATTCAAGGTGTCTTTTTTATAGCCCGTGTTTTAACCAGTCATTCTCAACCTTTTAAGACAAGAATAAAACTATCTTAAGGAAGAGATGGGTAATCTTGGGGCAAGGTGTACATTAAATCCTGGACTACCTTGCTTTCTACAATACAGAATTTGAAACTGGAATGACACTTAACAACAGCAGCCACAACAAATACTGTCAGGCAGAGTACCTGGAGAATTCTCTTCTGATTTTTAAGACAAATTATGCTTCTATAGGTTATGAGCTTGTTCCAAGAAAGAAGCATCTTCTCCCCCCCTCCCCCATTTTTCTTTCTTTCTTTTTGCTGGTATCATGACAAATCCAGAGTTGAGGGAGAAAAGGGCAGCCAGTCAGTGGCCTTAAAACGAATAGAGCGCTATTGAAAGTGCGGCGCCAAAATGGCCGCCGTGCTCTTTGCAGGCCCCCCCCACCCAGACTCAGACATCCAGGTGAGTTAGGGGGTGTGGCCACCCCTCTATAAAAGGGGTGGCCACGAGGCAGCCGAGCTGCCATTTTAGAAATAGCGATGGAGAGGAGAAGTTTTCTCCGTCGCTGTTCGTTCGACTCTTCGGCTCTTTAGCCCTTGGTCCTTCCCGGCTGGGAAGGAAGGATTCGCACAGAGCCTTTGGCTTGCTGGCTGCTCTGTGCTTTTTCGCGCTAGGTTGATCCCTGGAAAGGGATCCTGCGCTTTCTACAGATATGCCTCCCAAACGGAAGGCCCCGGCGACGAAACCGCGGCCAAAGGGGAGGACTTTTGCGGGCCCTGCGCAGGGCGGGGGGCAGCCCTCAGGTCGGAGGACCAGGGCCGCGCCCCCGCGGCAGGGCACTACCCCAGCTTTACCCACCGATACCGGTGGGGTGATGCAGGCTGGTGCTTGGCCCTCGGCTGGCCAGCCTCCGGCCGGCCCTTCAGGGGCTTCGGCCCTCGGCCCGCAGTTGCCGGCCATGGGTCAGGACAGCGGGGGAGGGCCTGGTGCGGGTGCACAGCATGTTCCTCCTCCGGCCCCTCATGGGCCGGAGTTTTGGGCATGGCCCTATTCTGGCCCAGGCTCTCACTCTGGGGTTCCTGTTCAAATGCCTAGTGGGCCTTCCGGCCCACCTGGCCCACTTTATACTGGGGGATCTGTGGCAGTGGATGCGTTACTAACACATTTAGCTGTGCTTGAGGCATCCTTGGGGATTGCACACAACCCCATGGGAGGGGGCCCTTCTATCTCTGCTGGGGGCCCTTCGTGTCCACCGGCTACCTCGACAGCTGCCACACTGCAACAGGCAGCCAACCAGGTTGAGCTGCTTGAGACGCTCCGGCCTGCGCCTGCCGGTGTCTCGCAGCTCCCTGTTCGTCCAGAGCTACAGCCAGGGAGTGGTCAGGTGTGGCCCCAGAGCTCGATTCCGGTCGCGAGCTCCGACGCCCGCCGTGGGCCGGAACCCCCAGTGGGGGCGGCCCACGGGGGTGCACCTAGTGAGTATCAGGTTCAAATTAATGCACCCACATCACAGTCCACGTCTAGTGGTGGGATTCAGTGGCCATGGCCTCGTCAAGTCGAGGCGAGTGGGCATCAGTTGCCAGCCTATCCCAGTGCCCCTTGGCTCCATACTGGCACATCATTGGGGGTGGGGGTTTCCGCCCCCGAGGCAGTTCCGGGCATCGCAGGGGCTGTCCAGGTCCCGCTGCGTATGCCCCGTGTACCTAATGTGCCGGTGACGGCCTTGCCAATGGCTGGTTATTCCTTGCCCCTTGGTGATCATTTGTCCCAGGTCACGAGGGAAAAGATTTGGCGGGGGGAGTACGTGGATATATTCTCCCTATTGAACCGTGAGCCCACTAAAGAGGAGAGAGAGGGACAGGACGACAGAGACAAAGACCTGTCCCGCCGTCGTAAGCCACCACGCACCTGGGCCAACTGGTTGCCCGCATATCTTATTTATATGGCGGTGTACCTTAGGGCCCGGCCTGACCTGGCCATTCCTATGGTCCAATATTTGGACAATATTTACAGGGCGATGGTGGATTTTCCTGGCCCATCGTGGTTGGCTTACGATGAGGAATTTAGAATGAGGGTGGCCCTATACCCGGAGATGAGATGGGATGAGCCCTGTCAGAAATTGTGGCTTTTGTACATGACCCCCACGCGTCTGGCGCCTGGGGATAGGTACCATTGTGGCCATGCTGTCCAGCAAGCTGCTCCAACACAGGCTCCCCGCCAGCCGACGGGGCAGGGGGTTCCAGCCCGCTTGCTGTGTTGGAGTTTCTTGGCTAATGCCGTGTGCAATAAGCGGCAGTGACGATACAAACACGAGTGTCCCTCTTGCGCTGGCCCCCACGCCGCTGCCGCATGCCCGCGGGCTGGTGGGTCACGGGGCAGAGGTAGAGGTGGACAGGGAGCGGGCAGAGCTTCTGCTGATGGAGCTGGTCAGACAAAAGGCCCCCTCCCCAGTTAATGTGTATATGTTGGGGCGCTGGCTCTCAACTTATCCAAGGAAAGAGGACGCGAGGTACCTCCTGGAGGGTTTCCAGTGGGGCTTCCGTATCCCATTCAAAGGAGTACGGGGACCCCAAGATGCCCCCAATTTACTGTCCCTGAAGGGTAGGGAGGAGGTGGCTGCCCTGAGCATTGCCAAAGAGGTAGAGGCTAAGAGGGTAGCAGGCCCCTTTTCTGTACCACCCTTCCCCAACCTGAAAGTCTCCCCTCTGGGGTTGGTACCCAAAAAGGCCCCGGGGGAATTTCGCTTAATCCACCATCTATCGTACCCGGCGGGTTATTCTGTCAATGACGCTATTCCTGATGACCTTTGTTCGGTCAGGTATACGTCTTTTGACCAAGCCCTGCGGATGGTGCGCTCTTGTGGTCCTGGTGCCCTCCTGGCAAAATGTGACATTAAATCGGCATTCCGATTGTTGCCAGTGCACCCGGGGGACTTTGAGCTATTGGGTTTTAGATTCCAAGGGAAGTTTTACGTAGATAAGGCCATGCTCTATTTCCTGTTCAGCATTCGAACGTTTTAGCTCTTTCCTTCAGTGGGCCTTTGTTCGCAGGTCCGGGTCTCGGTCTGTAGCCCATTACCTCGATGACTTTTTGTTCGGGGGTGAACGGGGCTTGGACACGTGCACGCGTCTCCTCACCACATTTCAGACGCTAATGCAGGAACTGGGTGTCCCTTTAGCGCCTGAAAAGACCGAGGGCCCATCCACAACCCTCACATTTCTGGGTATTGAAATTGACACGGTCACACAGGCATCCCGGTTACCCATCGACAAGGTCACCCGGATCTCCGCGATGGTTTTGGCTTTGCTGGCCAAACGTAAAGTGTCACTTCGTGAGCTTCAGGTACTACATGGCCATCTTAACTTTGCCTGCAGGGTGGTCACGCCTGGCAGAGCATTTGCTTGGCGCCTATGTGACGCCATGTCTGGCCTGTCAAGGCGCCATCATAGGGTCCGACTGACTGGGGGCATGAGGGCTGACCTTTTGGTTTGGCTCACATTCCTGCGGGAATTCAATGGGGTCTCCTTTTGGAGGTCCGACCTTTTAGTTTCCCCTAGGTTCCAAGTACAGTCGGATGCCTCCGGCTCCCTGGGGAGGTGGGCTTATGGCCAATGGCCTCCAGCATGGCGGGGCACGGATCGCCTCCGCGATCTTACATTCCTTGAGTTCTTTCCAATCCTGGGAGCTTTGATGCTATGGGGCGAGGAGTGGGCCGACTCAGTAGTCCATTTTTGGTGTGACAATGCTGCGGTAGTGCACATTGTTAATGCTCAGACGTCCAAATCACCCAGGGTGATGGCGTTGGTTCGCCAGTTTGTGTTACGTAGCCTACGCCTGAATGTGCTTTTCAGGGCCAGACATGTACCAGGTATTAATAATGATATTGCTGATGCTTTATCCCGCCTGCAGATCACCCGGTTCCGTGCCTTGGCTCCGGACGCAGAGGAATTCCCCTCGCAACTCCCGGCCGAGATTTGGACATTTGGCAAGGAGAGGTGAACCGGGCGATCGGCATGTCTTTGGCGCCCCGCACGCGTAAGGCGTATCATCATGCTTTCATTCAATTTATAAATTTTTGCGTGCAACTTCAGTTGCCCAAAGTGTGGCCCATTCCAGTGGAACAAGTTTTACAATTTATGGTTTATCTACACAGCCAGGGCCTCGCTCCCTGCACTATAGCATCCAGGCTGTCAGCACTGGCATTTATGGCCAAGGTGAGGGGTTTTGCTGACAGCATGAACAATTTCCGCATACGACATGTTTTGGAGGGGTGGACATGGGAACGTGGACGCCGCCCGGACACTCGCCACCCAATTTCTCCAGGGGTGCTTACCCACCTTGCACGAGGCTGGCATAACCTGTGTTTTGACAGGTATGAGGCGGCTCTTTTTCATGCGGCTACCACGGTGGCCTTCTTTGGAGCGCTCCGCATCAGTGAGTTGGTACTACTGTCTAAGGCGGATGCGACTCGTAGGGCACTGGAACTCGACGATGTCTATGTTTCTAATGAGTGGGCTCAGTTGAGGATACGGTCCTCAAAAGTTGATCAGCACGGCGTAGGCAGTGGAGTTAGACTGCTACGATGTTCCATTGCAGACATCTGTCCGGTTGGTGCCCTACAGGAGTTCTTGGCAGTGCGTGGCACGCACCCTGGCCTGTTTTTCTGCCACCAGGATGGGTCTCCCCTTACTAAATTTCAATTTTGGAAGGTGACCGGTATGGCACTATCCAGTGTTGGCCTCCCTGGGGCTCGTTACGGCACCCATTTGTTTAGGATAGGTGCTGCTTCAACTGCGGCTGCATTCGGGTACTCTGAGGCTGATATACGCCATATGGGAAGATGGGGATCTATGCGTTTTGCATTATATGTTCGCCCTCTTCAGGTATGAGTACCAGTTAACTCACTGTTCTCTTTTTTCTCTTACAGACCCTGTGTGTCCCCGCACACCGGTGGCAGTATGGCTGGTGGGCCACAGTTACATGCACTGGGCAGCGCAGTATGCTGTGGTGACAGAGTGGGGACCCCAGCTTGGACTGCGTGCATCCGCATGCATACGTTGGTATGGTAAGCGCGGAATGAGATGGCGGGAACTGTTGCCATTCCTTTTTTCCATCAGGGATGCTGAACCGCCTGATGTCCTTGTACTGCACCTCGGGGGCAATGACCTCGCCCAGGTCACTGGCCTTTCTTTAAAATTCACGATTTGCAGTGACCTAGCTTATTTGCATTATGTGTGGCCATCCACAAGGCTGCTATGGTCGGACATCATACCGCGTCATGCTTACAGGGGAGGTATTGACCTCCGTGCCCTTGACCGCGCTCGCCGCTCGGTGAACAGGGCTGTTGCCCGGTTCTTGGCAGACAAGGGTTTGGGGATGGTCATCTGACACCCCACCATTAGTTTACAAAATTATGATCTTTATGCAGGGGATGGGGTCCACCTGTCGGCTAGAGGTATGAACCTCTTTTTGGAAGATTTGCAAGCAGGCCTGTTGACCGAGCTGACGGTCTGGGGGGGGTGTGACTCTTCATTGAAGCCTCCCCGTGTGGCGGGTAGCACTGGTAAGGTAAATATTTATGACCCATAGGTATCCGGCAGGTTCGCAATTGACTGCCCAACACTTAGACAGGTACAGGTGTAATAACGTTGACCGGTTAACGACGAACCAGGCAAGGGGTGATGGCAGGAGCTTTTCAGCATGCATCACCCCGTGATTTGACGGATACACGTCAGAGGGTGGGGTCAGTAGATAGTTTATTGACTACGGTCAACAATTTGTTTGTGTCATCAAACAAATTGATACAAATGGATACATTGTAGCCAATTGCCATTGGCAATTTTGGGAGGAACCTTACCAGTGTTACTGCGGCCTGCTTGCCTTAAGAATTATAATTGGATGAATACCAATTAAAAGTTATAATTCGGAATTCGGACTAGGGCATTATTAAATAAAAGTGGCCCAATGCCTTTATCCATATACCAGTGTCTGAGTCTTTCTTTGGGGGGTGCGCCTGCAATGAAAGCGCGGCGCCAAAATGGCCACCATGCTCTTTGCAGGCCCCCCCCCAGACTCAGACATCCGGGTGAGTTAGGGGGCGTGGCCACCCCTCTATAAAAGGGGTGGCCACGAGGCAGCCGAGCTGCCATTTAGCGACGGAGAGGAGAAGTTTTTCCCTCCATCCCCTCCCTAGTGAACAGTGTGATATTTTGGTCGCTTCGGGGCCGGGTGGGAATTTTTGGCCTGAACCTACAATTGGCCCTTGGGTTCTGGCTTTTTTGCCCATCCCACACTGTTGCTAAGGTTTGACATAGGGGTTTTTGCTCTTGACTTTGGTCACTTAGGCGGGTAGCACTGGTAAGGTAAATATTTATGACCCATAGGTATCCGGCAGGTTCGCAATTGACTGGCCAACACTTAGGACAGGTACAGGTGTAATAACGTTGACTGGTCAACGACGAACCAGGCAAGGGGTGATGGCAGGAGCTTTTCAGCATGCATCACCCTGTGATTTGACGGATACACGTCAGAGGGTGGGGTCAGTAGATAGTTTATTGACTACGGTGAACAATTTGTTTGTGTCATCAAACAAATTGATACAAATGGATACATTGTAGCCAATTGCCATTGGCAATTTTGGGAGGAACTTTACCAGTGTTACTGCGGCCTGCTTGCCTTAAGAATTATAATTGGATGAATACCAATTAAAAGTTATAATTCGGACTAGGGCATTATTCAATAAAAGTGGCCCAATGCCTTTATCCATATACCGGTGTCTGAGTCTTTCTTTGGGGGGTGCGCCTGCAAAGAACTTGTGTTATTGTCCACCACTGAAATAATAGTCCACTGCTTTGAAGATTTACTCATGCAACATGCTGGGACTGGCATGGCTTGTTCTGTACTATGCCCAGCTTGAAGTTTCAGATTATTTAAACTAGATAGTTGTCCAATACCTGCTCTCCTTATTGTCTTCCTTGCCCTCCCCCGTCACTAACACCTCCTGCTTTGTGACATAGTCTAGAGGGAAAACTAATGATGATGCTAATATGTAGCTGCCATATCAAGCCATAGGTATGCACACACTTCCACTAAGGAGGCTGTGTGTAGGGCTCACTTGGCTTGCATTCTAAATCTGTGGAACTGATAACTTCTCATGGTTAGAAAGTGCCTTGGGAGGGCCTTAGTAGTCTAGGTAGTTTTCAAACATAGATGTGTGAGGGTTAGATTTGTTGTCAAATCCCCCATTCATTTGGTCATTCCAAATAGACAACAGCTGATACTCCCAATAAAAATGTTGTGCAGATATTCCAACTTTCCTCTAAAAAAGGAGAGAGAGAGAAATAAAGAAAGAAAATGAAAAAATAAAAATAAACAATAGTGATGGGAAAGCATGGGAGGGATACAAATAATAGTGCTCTTCAAATATCTGAAGGGCTGTGCCATAGAAGATGAAACAAACTTGTTCTGCTCCAGAGGGAAGAACTTGAAGCAGAGGATTCAAATTGCAGGAAAGAAAATCTAATTCAACATTCTTTCTATATTCGTGTCAGATGCAGCACCAGCATATAATAACATACTGTACTTACTTACTTAATCACCTCCTCTTCTTCCTTGCAGTGTAGAGGATTCCACAAAGGATCTCCATTGGGATATACAGTAATAACATACAAAACTAAAATTAACACATCTAAAACAAAATAGAATTGAAAGGGCTAGATGACATCTGCCCAATATCGGGCCATATCAACAGCATTTCCTCTTGCCAACAATAAGGTCCTCCTCAGTGCATGTTGAGGGCATTGAGTACATTGTACCACAAAGGGATAGCAACTTCTTGAGAAGAAATTCAACATTAGGAAATACTTACTGATACTATCATCTCGTTAGTGGTGCAATGGATTGCATTATAAGGTTGTGTACTCTCCTTCATGGTTTGTTTCTTTTAAAACAATTTGGATAACTATCTTTCAGGAATGTTTAAACTGGCTTGTTAAACTAAATGCTAACAAATCACCAGGACCAGATGGCATCCATCCACAAGTTCTCAGGGAACTTAAAGATGAAATTGCTGATCTCCTAGCCAAAATATATAATCTTTCCCTCAAATCAGGCTTTGTGCCTGATGACTGGACGGTAGCAAATGTAACACCAATTTTCAAAAAAGGATCCAGAGTGATGTGTGTTGGGGCAAAAAGACCCAATTACTAAATGGAACAGTAAATATATGAGTGAATATGATTTGGAAAGAGAAAAGACGGAATTTGAAGAGCTGATTCTAAAAGTCAGAAAGGGGGATAAAAATATTAAGGGATTAGTTAGTAAATTGTATACAATACTAAATAGGGATGGTGATCCACAAGAGGATTTGAAATTAAGGTGGGAACAAGAATTGAATATAAAGATAGGAAAGGATATATGGAGAAATAAATGGAAAAAGAGGATTATGAGAACTATGTCGGTTAGAATAAAGGAACATAATTTTAAAATGTTGTGGAGATGGTATCTGACCCCAGTGAGGTTACACCAAATGGACAATAAAAATGATAAAATGTGTTGGAGATGCAAGGATACTATTGGAACGTATGAACACGTGGTGGAGTTGTAAAGTGGTTAAAGATTTTTGGAATAGAATTGAAAAAGAAATTGGAGAAATTTTGGGCAAGATGGTAAAACTGGGATCAGGTATCACTCTGTTAACAAATATGGAAGGCATTAATTTAAATAAGGATAAGAAAGAGTTATTAGAAATAATGATTACAATGGCTAGACAATGTATTGCTAGACGTTGGAAAAATGATGTAACCGTACAAACTGAAGAGTGGTATAAAGAAATGTGGAATTTAGCCTTGAACGATAAATTGACTTGGGAGATAAAGGAAAAAAGGGATAATTTGAAAGAAAACAGATTTTGGAATATTTGGAAACCTTTTGTGGATCACTCCCTTATGGGGGATGAAGGAAATAGATGTGTACCTGATCAAAGTGGATTTTGGATTTAATAATATTGAGATACTCTGAGCTCTCCAGGGCAATGTAAATAAACACAGGGTGATTTATTATTTACATTTATATTATTGTATTCCTACCCATAATGGTACTATTTGACTTATTGGAAAATGAGATTTAGAGAGGGTAGTTAAGGTTAGAGAATAAATTTTAAGTAACAAGTCAAGAGTTTTTATTTACAATGATGGTTTTTAGGAACTCGGTAGGTGTATACATTTTTTTCCCCTTTTAGTTGTTTTTTTCCCTTTCTTTTTTTACTGTGTATTTCAATAATTATTATTTTTCTTTTTCTTAAGTATTATGTTGTATACTTTTGTATTGTGTTTTGTATTTTATATGTATAAAATTTAATAAAAATTTTAAAAAACCCAATTACATTTATAAACTGATGCGTTCTGAACTCTCTGTGACAAACCAGGAAAGGGACCTTGGTGTCCTGGTGGACAGCTCAATGAAGGTGTCAACCCAGTGTGCCTCAGCAGTGAAAAAAGCAAACTGAATGCTAGGGATCATTAGGAAGGGTATAGAAAATAAGTCAGCAAGTGTCATTTTGCCTCTTTATAAATCAATGGTGAGGCCCCATCTGGAATACTGTGTACAGTTCTGGTCGCCATACCTCCAGAAGGATATTATGGAGCTAGAAAAAGTGCAGAGGAGGGCAACCAAAATGATTAGGGGACTGGAACACCTTCCTTACCATCTGAGGCTGGGCCTCTTCACTCTTGAACGACGGCGTCTAAGAGGTGACCTGATTGAAGTTTGTAAAATCATGCATGGTGTGGACAAAGTAGATAAAGAAAAACTGTTTTCCCTATTGCATAACACTAGAACTAGGGGACACTCCATGAAACTTTTGGGTACTAGTACTCAAACAAATAAGAGAAAGTACTTTTTCACCCAGAGGATCACTGGTCTATGGAATTCCCTGCCAGATGAAGTGGTGACAGCTGTCAGTCTTGACAGCTTCAAGAAAAGATTAGACAAGCTCATGGAGGACGAGGGTATCAATGGCTATAATTATAGATACCTAAGGACAACCTCTGGGTTGGAGAGATAGGCAGGATATCTCTCAATGCCATTTCCAGGGAATCCTAAGCAGGTGAAGGCATCTGCTTGGGAATACCCTGAAGCAAATGGTGAGCCACTGTGTGTGACAGAATGCTGGACTAGATAGGCTGTGGGCTGTTCAAGCAAGGCTGTTCTTATGTTGTTATGTGGTTTCTTTCACTGGTACAGGGTTGGGCTAGATAACTGTTGGCATCCCTTCCAACT
The DNA here is from genome assembly GCA_035047345.1 of Bradypodion ventrale. NCBI lineage: Eukaryota > Metazoa > Chordata > Lepidosauria > Squamata > Chamaeleonidae > Bradypodion > Bradypodion ventrale. Next base: position 59,259,957 of record JAWDJE010000005.1, on the reverse strand, counting down.
CTATAGCTCTGACAAATTCATTGAGGAAATGCAGATACATTGCAGACAGCAAGCCATTGAACTTGCAACTTTGTGGCCTCTTACAAGAAGATTAATTTTTGTCTTTCCCGTACTGTACTTTGATTGCTGGCTTCTCTTTGCTAATGTTTTATGCAGCAGTTATTGTCTTGGGGATCCGTACAGTGGAAGGCTAGGCAGGAATGGGACAAGCTGTCATCTTTCTGAAGCAAAGGAGAAACTAGGACATGGCCTGATAAATAGTCTTGGGATGTAAGAGCATTGAAGACCTTGGGCTGTGCTAATTCTTGTTTAAGAGGTTTGGGGGAAAGCAGCATAGGCAACATGAAAGAAAATACTTCCTTGCCATTTTGTCCTCACAGGCAGGAATGGGTAAATGTGCACAATGTACCTTAAAGTGAATGTTAATGCTTCATATAATGGAAAGGTGTGATTTGATTTTGCATCAGTGTTATATGTCAGGGAATATGTATTATTCACTTGGAGTTGCTAGGTTACCAGCCTTATTTACAGATAAAAGTTTCCAGAACAAGGAAAGGCAGAGATGCTTCAAGAATGAAAGGCAAAGATGAGGAAAGAAGGATCAGTAAATAAAAGCTTTTTAGTTCAAAGTAAATATTAAATTCTTCCTACAGTAAGAACCTGAATGAATGAGAGTGGGTGAAGCAATACAAGGAAATATGCCAGTAAATTGTCCTTCTGTGCCAGCAGTTTTACTTTCAAAGGATCATAAAGTCACCAGAAAATAGAGTGAGAATGCAAGCGCGGCGCCAAAATGGCCGCCGCGCTCTTTGCGGGGCCCCCCATCGGACGAAGGCATCCGGGTAGTTAGGGGGCGTGGCCAGCTCCCTTATAAAAGGGGTGGCCACGAGGCAGCCACGCTGCCATTTTACGAAGCGACGGAGCGGAGAAGTTTTCCCTTCTTACCTCCGTCGCTTTTCCCTTTACCGGGAAGCCTTTTGGCTGCTAGATTTTCTCGTTCTCGGCTTTCCAGCGATTGGCTGAGATGCCCTCGAAGAAGAAGGCGGCTGCGAGCGCGGCTCGCTCGGTTCGGAGGCGCAATCCGGGTCGGAGGACCGCGGCTGCGCCTCCCCAGCAGCCGCCTTTGCCTGCACCCACCGGGACCGGTGGGATGGGAGCTATTCTCCCTTGGCCGGATAATGGGGGACCACGCACGGGTCCAGCTGGGGCTCCGGCCCTCGGCCCGCGAGCGGTGGACACCGCTACTGGTGTTGCCCATCCCGCTGGGCCATCCTTCGTTGGGGCGCAGCTCGCTCCGGGGCCTTCCAGCCTTGGGGGGTGGTCCAGTCCCCTGCCATGGCAGGTTCCTACATCGGCCCTACCGGGCCCGGGCGTGGGGTCGTGGCCCTATTCGGGCCCAGGGGTACAGGGACCTGTACCCATGCCTGTAGTAGGCGGGCCGGCTGGCCCTTTGCCCCATGTCAGCGTGGAAGCCTTACTGGCCCGCGTTGCGGCCCTTGAGGCATCCCTGGCCCGGGCTAGCCACGCTGGGGCCCCTTTTGGGGTTCATTTCGACGCGTCGTCTGCTGGGCAGCGGCAGGCGGCGGGAAGGGTCGAGCTGCTTGAGGCGCGTGGCACGACTTCGGCCACTGCCTCGCAGCTCCCCAACCAACAGACCGGTGTGGGTCAGGCCCCATCGACGAGCTCTACGGCGGTCGTGAGCTCCGACGCCCCCAGTGGGCCGGAGCCCCCGGTGGGGGCGGCCTATGGGGGTGCAGCATGTGAGTATGTGGTTCAAACTAGTGCACCCACACACATGGCCACATTGGGGGGGGGGGGGCTTTTCAATGGCCTTGGCCTCACGCGGGTGGTGCGGCGGTCCAGCCGCTGACGCCCCACCCAGCGATGACAACCAACACTCAGGGCCCCGTGGCGGGGGGTGTTTCCTACCCTGTGGGGAATGTTTTGGGGGTAGCTGGGTTAGTACAGGCCCCTTTTCAGATGCCCGCAGTTCCGGCTGTGCCTGTGTCGGCCTTGCCGACGGCAGGGTATTCCTTACCACTGGGTGACCATTTGGCACAGACCACCAAAGAGAAGATCTGGCGGGGGGAGTACGTGGATATCTTCTCACTCCTCAACAGAGAGCCCACCGAGGAGGAGAGGGAGGGGCAGGATGAGAAGGATAAGGAGCAGGCGCGCCGTCGCAAGCCACCACGCACGTGGGCCAACTGGTTGCCGGCCTACCTAATATACATGGCGGTTTACCTCAGGGCCCGGCCGGATTTGGCAATTCCGATGGTCCAGTATTTGGACAACATCTATAGGGCGATGGTTGACTTTCCGGGCCCATCGTGGTTGGCTTATGACGAGGAATTCCGTATGCGGATTCCCCTGCACCCCGAGATGAGGTGGGATGAGCCGTGTCAGAGGCTGTGGCTTTTGTACATGACGCCCACGCGCCCCGCGCCCGGGGAGAGGTACCATTGTGGACATGCGGTCCAACGAGCGGCCTCAGCACAGGTTCCCCGCCAGGTGGCGGGGCAGGGGGTTCCAGCCCGCCTGCTGTGCTGGACCTTCTCGTCTAATGGTTCCTGCAATAGGAAGAATTGCAAATACAGATATGAGTGTCCCGCCTGTACTGGCCCCCATGCGGCCTCTGCCTGTCCCAGGCCTGGAGGGACGCGGGGCAGAGGGAGGGGCGGACAGGGGGCTGGCAAGAATGCCGCAGATGGAGCTGGTTCACCGAAAGGCTCCCTCCCCAATTAATGTGGACATGTTGGAGCGCTGGCTCACATTGTACCCGAAGGGATAGGATGCGGATTATCTCCTTCAGGGTTTTAAGCAGGGGTTCCGTATCCCTTTCATGGGTGACAGGTCCCCACAGGATGCCCCCAATCTTTTATCCCTTAGGGGGAGGGAGGAGGTGGCTGCTGCCAGCATTAACAAGGAGGTCGTTGCGGGCAGGGTCGCTGGCCCTTTCCCTTCACCCCCGTTTCCCAATCTTAAGGTATCGCCCTTGGGCTTAGTGCCTAAAAAGTCACCGGGCGAGTTTCGCCTCATTCATCACTTGTCCTACCCAGCCGGACGCTCGGTCAATGATGCTATCCCAGATGACCTTTGCTCAGTCAGGTATACATCTTTTGACCACGCGCTGTGCATGGTGCGCTCATGTGGCCCGGGTGCGCTACTGGCTAAGTGTGACATTAAGTCGGCCTTTCGCCTCTTGCCGGTGCACCCGGGCGACTTCGAGTTGCTGGGTTTTAAATTCCGGGGTGAATATTACTTTGATAAAGCCATGCCTTTTGGCTGTTCCATATCATGCTCGGCTTTCGAGCATTTCAGCACATTCCTAGAGTGGGCTTTCGTCCACAGGTCAGGGTCCCGGTCTGTAGCCCATTACCTGGATGACTTTTTATTCGGGGGTGAACGGGGCTGGGACACGTGTACACGTCTCCTCAACACATTTCAGACGCTAATGGAGGAACTCGGTGTCCCTTTAGCGCCCAAAAAGACCGAGGGCCCATCTACCCAGCTAGTCTTCCTGGGGGTGGAGATTGACACGGTAGCGCAGGCTTCTAGGTTACCCCGGGATAAGGTGTCAAGGATAGTGGCCCTCATCTAGGACTTGATGGCCAAGCGCAAGGCATCACTGAGGGAACTGCAGGTGCTCCATGGTCACCTCAATTTCGCTTGCAGGGTGGTCGCACCGGGCAGGGCATTTGCTCGGCGCCTGTGCGACGCCATGGCAGGATTATCCAGGCCCCACCATAGGGGCAGGCTCACCTGGGGTATCAGAGCAGACATGCTTGTCTGGCTACAGTTCCTGAGGGGGTTCAATGGGGTCTCATTTTGGAGGTCTGACCTCCTGGCTTCCCCCCGCTTTCAGATTCAGTCCGATGCCTCGGGATCCCTGGGTTATGGGATGTACTTCAATGGGAAGTGGGCCTATGGTGGGTGGCCACCGGCCTGGGCAGGCACGGGTCGCCTGCGGGATCTCACATATCTCGAATTTTTCCCTATCCTGGGTGCTTTGATGCTATGGGGCGAGGAGTGGGCCAATTCGGTTGTGCATTTTTGGTGTGACAATGCAGCTGTTGTCCACATTGTCAATGCACAGACTTCTAAATCGCCCAGGGTTATGGGCCTAGTGCGCCAATTTGTGTTGCGCAGCCTGCACCTCAACGTTCTTTTCAGGGCCAGGCATGTCCCGGGGGTTAATAATGATATTGCTGACGCTTTGTCCCGCCTGCAGATCTCCCGGTTCCGTGCCTTGGCCCCGGATGCGGAGGAATTTCCCTCGCCACTCCCGGACGAGATATGGACCATTGGCAAGGAGAGGTGAACTGGGCGATTGGCCTGTCACTAGCCTCACGCACGCGTAAGGCGTATCACCACGCATTTAATTCTTTCAGAGCATTCTGTACCCAATTTCGGCTGCCAGGAACCTGGCCGATCCCGGTAACCCATGTTCTGCAGTTCATGGTTTACCTGCATGCTCAGGGCCTTGCACCTCGCACCATAGCATCCAAGCTGTCAGCGTTGGCTTTTATGGCCAAAGTGGGAGGTCATGTGGACAGCACCACTGACTTCCGTGTGAGACATGTTTTGGAGGGGTGGGTGCGCGAGCGCGGGCATTGCCCGGACGAACGCCACCCGATTTCCCCAGGGGTTCTTACCCAGTTGGCCCGGGGCTGGCCAGGCCTCTGTTTTGATAGATATGAGGCAGCCCTATTTCATGCAGCCACAACGGTGGCATTTTTTTGGAGCGCTCCGCATCAGCGAGCTTGTGATGCTGTCTAAGGCGGATGCAAGTCGTAGGGCACTGGAACTCGAGGATGTCTATGTTGCCAAAGACTGGGCTCAGTTGAGGATACGCTCCTCTAAGGCAGATCAGCATGGCATAGGCAGTAGTGTAAGACTGCTACGGTGTTCTTTGGCAGACATCTGTCCGGTTGGTGCCCTACAGGAGTTTATTGCACTGCGTGGCACGCACCATGGCCCGTTTTTCTGTCACCATGATGGGTCTCCCCTTACTAAATTTCAGTTTTGGAAGGTGACAGGCAGAGCGCTGGCCAGTGTGGGTCTCCCGGGCGCCCGTTATGGCACACATTCATTCCGAATAGGGGCGGCCTCCACTGCAGCTGCTTTTGGGTACTCTGGGGCTGACATACGCAGCATGGGAAGGTGGGGTTCGCAATGTTTTCAGTTTTATGTGCGCCCACTTCCGCCGTGAGTACCAGTTTAGTCACCTTACCTTCTTTCCTCGTTTTTCTTTACAGACCCTGGGTGTCGTATTACACCGGTGACAGTATGGCTGGTGGGCCATAGCTACGTGCACAGGGCAGCGCGTTACGCTGTGGCGACAGAGTGGGGACCCCGACTGGGACTGGGTGCATACGCAAGTCTCACATGGCATGGTAAGCCTGGGATGTTATGGCGGGAGCTGCTGCCTTTCCTTTTTTCAGGCCAGAATGCTGACCCGCCTGACATTCTCATTATACACCTAGGGGGCAATGATTTGGGCCAGGTCACCGGCTTATCGCTGAAGCATGCGATTTGCGAGGACCTTGCCTACCTGCATTACGTCTGGCCCGCCACAACCCTTGTTTGGTAGGACATGGTTCCGCGCCATGCGTACAGGGGAGGTTTCGACCTCCTGGCCCTTGACCGCGCTAGATGCATGGTGAATAGGGCAGTGGCGCGGTTCCTTGTCAGCAGGGCCTGGGGGAGGGTCAGTCGTCACCCCGCCATTAGTCTACAAAATTATGACTTGTATGCAGGGGATGGGGTCCATCTGTCGCGAGGAGGTATGGACCTCCTGTTGGGTGATTGGCGAGCAGGCCTGTTGACCGAGCTGACGGTCTGGGGGGGGGGCGTCAGGTCTTCTTTGAAGCCCCTCCGTGTGGCGGGTAGCACTGGTAAGGTAAACATTTATGACCCACAGGTATCCGGCAGGTTCGCAATTGACTGGACAACACTAGACAGGCATAAGTTGGTTAAACATTGTCCGGTCAGCGACGAACTAGGCGACGGGGTGATGGCTATAGCTAAACAGCATGCATCACCCGTGATTTCATGGATACGCGTCAGAGGGTGGGGTCATTAGTTAGATATTGACTACGGTCAACAATTTGTTTGTTGTCAACAAACAAATTGATACAAATAGATACATTGTAACCAATTGCCGTTGGCAATTTTGGGTGGTACCTTACCAGTGTTACTTCGGCATGCTTGCATTAAGAATTATGATTGGTCGTTTTACCAATAGAAATTTATAATTCGGACTAGGGCATGAATCAATAAATGTGGCCCAATGCCGTTATCCACTTTCATCAGTGTCTGAGTCCTTTATTGGGGGGTGCGCCTGCAAAGGCAGTGTGTACCAGTACCCCTGGACAGCGAGGAGAACAAATAGGTTAATCTTAGAAGAAATCAACCCTGACTGCTCATTGGAAGGTCAAATAGTAAAGATGAAGCTGAAGTACTTTGGACATCAAATGAGAAGGGAGGATTCACTTGAGAAGGCCTTGATGCTGGGAAAGGTGGAGGGCAAAAGAAGAAGGGGACAGCCAAAGATGAGATGGCAGGATGGTATTGTAATCACAATGGGCACAGAGCTGGGCAGGCTGAGGAAGATGGTGGAGGACAGAGGTACCTGGAGGACAATGGTCCATAGGGTCGCAAAGGGTCAGAATCGACTGTGCAACTGAACAACAACAATAAACAAATTAAAAGAAACATACAGGTTTAGGTTAGATTGTGTAGGCGGATGAAGAGAAGAGAAACAGAGCATTATAGAGCATCATCAATAAGAGCTTGAGCAGCTAGATGCTACTGGAAGAGGGTCAGTTTGCCTAGTGGCCATAGAGGTATCCATTTATTTTTTGGGGAAAGGTGCATGTTACAATGTTATGGATGAGTAAGAAATAAAATAGAGTCCTAATTTAATTAATTTAATTTAATTTTCACATTTGTATGCCGCCCAATCAGGAAGCCCGACTCGGAGCAGCTCACACAATAATCATAACAATACAAATACTGTACACAATATACTCAATACACAATAATTATACAGTATTCAATCTAAACAATATACAGTATTCAATACAACAATACCACGTCACAATACTGCAGTGGCCTCTCTGCCCCAACCGCAAGTAAGTCTGGGGGGGAGAAAGTCCAGGAGCGGCGGCAAAGTCTTACCACCTGCCACCGCAGCAGCCTTTTCAGCCCCGGCCAGGGGCGGGGCCAGGGTGCCAATGGTGGGGTGGTCTTGGCACCCATTGCTATGGCGGCCTCTCTGCCCTGGCTGCAGGAGTCTGAGGGCAGGCAGTGAAGTCCTTTCCGGATGCTCCCTCGGCCAGCCAACCTGGAGGGAGCAGCAGCTGTGCGGCTCGGACGCCAGGGCCATCTCACCACCGGGGCCCTGGGGCCCGTCCCTGGCCAGGGCTCAAAAAGCCGCTATGGCAGTAGGAGTCCTAACCTAGAGTGGGCAGCAGTGTGAACACAGCTGACCGGGTTGGGATTATTGAGGCCCTCTTCTTCCATTCTTTATTCCATAGAGACTGTTGAGTCAGATTGAATCAAAACAGGATTTCTTACAAAAAAGGATTAGAAGCAACAGTTTAAAAACTACTCAAGAAGTCTGGGCTTGTTCCTTTCATGGCCCAGATGTCTCTGGGACATGTCTCTTGTTCTGGAGGTTCTTCTTCGACTTGATGACCCTCAGTGAGGGTTTCCAGGGCATCCCATAAGAGATCCAAAATATATTACATATTTGAAAGTAAAAATAGACACAAATTGTTTTTCCTACCACAAAGAAAAACTGTTTTCATTGTATGATTCATGACAAAATCAAATTAATTTTCCTGATACAAGCATAAAATTGAAGGATAACATCAGTCAGTCATCACAAATGTTTATTTACTGTTGCCAATGTATAGATGAATGTTATAATCCCACCACCAATTTACCAGCACTGATAAGGCCGTGATTCTACAACATTGTGCAAACATTCTGAGAACTCACATTGTCAGGTGACAAAATAAAACAAAGTATGTATTGTTGAATTACCATCAATCCTAAATGTATTGCCTTCTGCGGATTGTGTCCTTTGCTTTATTCTTTTTTATTCAGCCCCCCCACCACCACCACACACACACACACACTGAATGGTTTTGTGGTACTCTTCCTGGGCATGCCCTCCCATTTAGGAAACAATGAACTAGAACTATCGTGAGGTCATGGAGTAAAAAGATTTAATAACCAATCACTCAGCACAGCCCTAAACAGCTACAAATTCTGTAGCATTGTTGCTTCAAGGAGAGTCATCTCCCACAAAAAGCACTGGAACCATTGTAACATTTTTGAGTACATTACTGTATTTCAATCTTCCTCTTAAAAGCTTTGTGACTAAGAATATGTGTTTGGAAGCTGCCATTCTCAGTTATTATCCTCCTGTTGCTGCCTGCAAAGAGATACAGGAATATGTTACTTGGATTTATCCAGTTTGGGAAAGGTCTGAATGTAAACCCTCCAGAAAAGCTGATGAAACAATCATGAAACTTCAAACTATTTCATTTAGAAAGAAGTTCAAAGACCTCTGAAGAGAAACACTGTATTTCAGTATGGGCTCTATCTGAAGTAAAAGTAGACATCTTTGTGATTAAAATCCTTAATGACTCACACCTATAACCTAATCAGCAACAGTCCCAAGATGAATTTAAGTGAATACTGTACATGTGTACTTCAGTAAATACAGTAGATGCAAACCAATCCATTCCAGTCAGACCAGATTTTATTCAGGCAGAGACAAATACAGAAAAATACACTCCCCTGTTACATGTACTGTACTTTCTCCTTTTGAAAGCTGTTACAAAAGCAACTAGGAAGCCATTCAATGAGTCATGGTTCGTAGGTTGTAGCTTTATGAGTTGCTAAATGCAGCTAGCAATTGTTCTCCAAGATCTAGATTCCTATCTTGCACAATGATGTAAAAGTATTTTCTTACAGGAGATAAATACTGCCCTAAGTTGAGCCGTCTTGATAAAGTTTCTGTCAAATTTCTGATGTAATTCAGGCTAATAACTTCAGAATGTAATGGATGTTTTCCCTAATAGAAAGTCTCATTTAGCTGCAAAAAGGAAAAATCACAGTAAACCCATTCGTGCGGATTCATGGGGGCTTGGGCTTCTGCGAACTGAAGTCCAAGAACATCTGGAGTGCCAAGGTTCACTATCACGGCCCTAGAATGTCTCTAGGCTAGTGTTTCCCAACCTTTGTTTTTTGGACTTCCAATTCCTAGAAGGCTAAGTCAGTTCCCCAAAGCACTGATCAGCCAATGTACTGACTTAGGCTTCTGGGAATTGAAGTCCAAAAACCAAAGGTTGGGAAACACTGCTCTAGTCCCTGTTATGAGTTACCTCAGGATTCCTCAAATTCGGTGTAGTCACAGCTTCTTTAATATATCTTTCAGATGGTGAGAGTGATCACAAGCTCCCTATACCTTCCTAGGTGGATTTCACAGGTCCTGACAAGCTTTCTCACTGTAATTAAGATATTAAGGGGTATTTATATTCATTGGGGATTTATATTCATCCAATGAGCAATCATGAAACTAAGCATACTAAATGGAAAATACATAGCTGAGGACAATCATGACCTCTTTTATCAATTGAGGAACACTTCTTCTAAAAACATGCTAAACATATCTTTCATTCACTGCCCCAGTTGTCAAATATGTCGTGATTCCATGACAAGATGACATTATTTTATGTTATTAATCATAGTTTCATGTATGTTATCATGTAGAAATGCTATGTAGTAAATTTCATTTAATTCTGATTACGTACACTTAGCCTAAGTGCACCCATTTCTAGACGGTTTAACATACCTGCCTTGTGGCCAGTTCTCAAGGCCATCCCTAGGGAAAGAACCTTGAAGATGTTTTCTCTCACAGACTTAGATGGAGAACACTGATAAGGTGACATCTGGATCATTGATCTACATATTGAACTTGTCACTTTGACAAGTCAATTAGCACTGGTTATCTACCTTTTCCCATCAGAAAGGGTATATAAGCAGAAGCTTAATTCAATCTAGATCTCTCTCTCTCTCTCTCGAGTCTAGTGAGATAAGCACACTTCTATGCATTCAATAGGCTTTCCTACCATCAAGGAGGCTATCAAACCCATCTTTAATGGGGCGCCTAGCAGCGCCACAGATTAGGGTAGCTTAGGTTAAGGTACTGCTATGCTATGCTAATTACTTTCTTTGATTTCTTTGATATCTGTATTATGCACATTTATTGGAACTTTATTCTGTTAGTTCTGCTAGTCTAATAAACTCGTTAAATTGGCTTTCGAGTCAATCTCTGTTCTTCTGGCTCCCTAAATCAAACCGGGAGCAAGATATAGAGAGGGGAGAATTTAAAAGACAAAGGGCCATTATTACAGGGAAGACAAGTGGCTTTCATATGCAAGTTCATGGTTTTCTTCCCAGCTGTCTGGAGGTGTCTTGGCCGCCTCGCCTTTCCCAGCCAAGAAGTGGTGAAACATCTAAGGAAGAAGAAGGTGACGGGCAACCCCTACACGCATACTATACTTCCAAGGCCACCAAGTTCTCCCCAAATTAGAGATAAGGGTGTCATTCTGTAGGAATTGGCATATTCTGTCCTAGAGGTCTTTGCAGTCAAATTAGACCTGCAACATTAACTTGCTTATTGCCATCTTCCCCGGAACCCATGAGCCAGATTCGCTGGACCCATCTTTTTCTGCTGAACTAAGGCTGAGTGGAGAAAGCACACCCGGGGGGTGGGTGGGTTTGGAGCTGTGGCTGTCAGCCTCACCCAAGTTTGAGCACCCGAGGTCTACCAGCAAGTAACATCTTTCCACTCATACAAAATAATGCTTTTCAACTCCAATGAGTTTAATCTTCTAGTTAGAACATTTCACTATCTATATATATTCAAGAAGGCATAACAAAAATAGATATTTTAGATGTAGAATAAGAAATGAAAAGTACAGAAAACGAAAACTATAGCAGGCCCTCACCCCAAGGTTCCAAGCTGCATGGACAGCATCTATACATAGTAGTGGCTTTCTTTTCAGACTTGGATGGAATGAGCTCCTGTCTTTGTCCCAGCTCCTGCCAACCTAGCAGTTCGAAAGCAAGAAATTACAAGTAGATAAATAAGGACCACTTCAGTGAGAAGGTAAACAGCGTTCCATGCACTCCAGTGTCTAGTCATGACTGCAGAAGCAGACAGCGCTGGCTCTTCGGCTTTGAAACAGAGATGAGCACTGAACCCTAGAGTCGGATATGACTGGCTTTCAAGCCTATTCTCCATATGAAGACAGTAACTGAAAATGGTGGCTCTAGCTCTCTCCCACTCCTCATATAAATGAATCAAAGCATGCTTGGATATGGTTAAACTCTCTCTTAGCAAACCAAAGGAACACTCTTCAACTAATTGAAAAGATTGCATTAGTTCTCTTCCTTTAAATCTTTCCAGTGTTTAAAATTTGTGTCTGATGAAGGTATCCTGGTTTTATGTAACAATATATTCATTTTTCTTTGGTTATATTTTAATGTGATTTTAGAGTCAGTTCCATTTTATCGTAAAGAGGGTTTCTTTTCCTTTTCATTGTTTAATATTTTATCACATAATATATTACAGCCCAACACTTAATAAATTCTGGTTTGACACTCCACAGGGTCTCCACTTTCTCAGCTTGACTAGAAAACTTTATGATTCATTTTGCAGAGACTGGGGATTTGTGTTCTCCTCAAAATCTACATGAATCTCTCTGTTTTATTTATTGTTGCATGTAGATTAAATACTTGGCCTTGGATTAGACCAGTGGGTTCAAAGATTGATTCCTGAATCAGCTGTATTGCTCCTTATTTCTAAATGTTAATTCTTCTACTGCATGTTGTATATATCAAATGTCCAGGTGTTGTCTATTGTGGCAATGATGAATTCAAGAGGAGATCTGCTTATGAAGCCACATGCCATTGCTGAATGTCTCTAGAGCCAAAATGTTTTTGCTTCAAGGTTTCTGTTTTTGTGTGCTAGTTTGCAACAACAAACAGATGTAAGTAAGCTACCTTTTCTTAGAAAAAGTAGGACAGCTTGAGCGATGGTGTTTCTGGCAGAAAGTCATGGGAATAAAAGGATGTTCAGATTTCATACAAAGACTTTTTTTGACGGTTTATGCAAACCTGCTATGAGCTAGTGTCTAAATAAAAACCATTAAAGAAATGTGTGTCTTTCTGAGTGTTTCATCATTAAAAAGCAGATGACAGGAAACTTTCCAAAAATGTGAAGTTTAGATTTTTTTTTAGCTGCTGCTGCTGCTTGTTTGTTTCTTTGTGTAAGGTACTGTATCAAACTTTAGTCCAGGATGTCTTTGTTTATGGGATCAAATTCTTTAGAAAGTTTTATTCTGTGTAATCCATCTAGTCCTATGGTTCCCACATGCTGCACAGGGGGACAATTTGTTTTTTTATGCTTGGGGCATAAGTAGGAGTTTTACTGTACTTCCATAGTCTTCAAATATTCTGCTTATTAATGGGTGCTTGTGCTGAAGGGTGCCAGTGGAAATTTGGCATGGGTCTCCACTTTTCAATAATGTTTAATAAATATACCCACCAGATAGCACTGTTAGAAATAATCTCTTTATAATCTCATGGGAGCAGCACTGTGGTGTCTTAGTGGTTAAGATGCTGATCTTGACGACTGGTAGGTTGGGGTTCGATACCCGAGTGCTGCATGATGGATCTTGAAGAAAGGAGCCTCATTTGGGTGTCCCCTGAGCAGAGTTTCTCCAGCAAAAATCCTTTTAACCCAGAGTAATTTCTGACACAAAATTAATTTAGTAAAATGGGACTTCCTTTCCCTTACTGTTTATGATTTGTTATATCATTCATTGTTTATAGTAAACTATGAGAAGTGAAAACAAAGATTAGGCACCTTTGTCTGGCAGTTATGTTCTCTTTTTTTAATGACCTTGCTTGATAGAGCAATGAGATATCTGTCTCCTAGACAACCATCCAAACTGCACTTTGAAAACTGCTTTCATTTTTATATTGTGATTCCATCTGGGAAGACTTCATTTTTTATGTTTATTACATTATATTCCTATAGGTTATTAAGTAAGGATTTTAAATCTGATTTTCTTTTGTTTCTACGATACTCTCTGCTTAGCCTCGGAGCCATTTTAAGTTGGCACCTGCCATTGAATGGCATCATCCCTTTTCCCTGGGAAAGTACATTTTGGTTCTTCTTCCTAAGGTCTCTGTCTGGGAAGATATTCGATCTCACAGGCTGAGATGGAACAAAGACAGGAGAGCCACCTGGTATCCTTTGATCTACGCATGTCACTTTGAGAAGTCAATTAGCACTTCTCAAGGTTGCTTTCCCAGGAAAAATGGTATAAAAACCAGGACTTTTGCTCTGTTCAAAAGTCGCATTTGGATTGCAGCCAGAGGCTCTATCTCTCTTTACATCTGAGATAGACTCCTCCATTGAACCATCTCGCATGAGGCGGGGAACCGCCACACTTAGCCTAAAAACCAAAGGTGATGGGACTTAGGTTCTGCAGAGACATCGACACTTAGAATTTCTTCTGAGACTATGCAATTTTTCTATTACATCAGATTTATTGGACTCTGTTACTTTCTTCAATAAATCATAAAAGGACATTGATTGTCAAGAGTGCTCTTTCTGCTCCACCTGAAGCGGAGCAGATTAAATGGGGATATTTAACAATATAGCCTTTTTCCAAAGAGAAGGATTACAGCTTTTGGGTTACTTTGTGGGAGCCGTTGCCGAAGAAGAAACTTTGTTTCAAGGCTTGGAATTCAGCTACAGGAGAAGAGCGAACTGCAGCCGAGGTAACTGCTTTACTCCCACACGCCTTACCCAGCTTCAAGGCCGTACTGTTCCCCAAAACTAGATAAGTGTGTTTTCACATGGGAATCCAAAGTCTTGTGACAAGGGGCTTTGCTACTTTAATTTTAACTGCGACATCAGTCACAATTTGCCATTTCCCAGCAAACCTGTTGTCCAGCTATGTGGACCTGGCTTTCTTGGGCCAACTTTGAGAAAGCACACCCTTTCCTGCCACGTTAGCCAAATCACAGTTGTCTCTTGATTGTGTGGCACCTGTGGGCCTCTGAAACAGGGGAGCCAAGGCGTGTGCCGGCATGAGAGCAACCACGATATTCCTGCTTTGTTTTTGTGAATCATTTGAGCACTCGCTACACACTCCAGAAGAATTCTGAAAGTCGTTTTGTGTTTGGCACATTGATAGCATTTCAGATTCAGAAATGAGAGCAGGAGTAGCAGCCACTAAGTCACAACTACCCAAGTTTAGTTCTGCTGCTACTATGGTCAGCTTCAAGAAGGCGGGATTCTACATGTAGATGGAAAGAAGAGAGAAAGACTTTCATTCTTTGAAGCTGGGAAAGTGAAAGATGAAGCCAAAGACACTCCACTCCATACATACCTGCAGTCAGATCAAGGACCAAATTCACACATATTTATGATTAATCACCTGGTGAATCAGCCACTGTGATTTAGTGACTATAAGCAGAGGTTTGATCAAAGCACCTGATGATAAGTTAGATGTCCATGTAAAAGGCCTCCCTGCACTGCCAAACAGAGAGATGTTTATTATAGTGTTGAGGCAGGCATAACCTAACCCTGCACTGCAGCCTGTCTATGACCTTTTGGCCTAAAAAGGGCTGTTTCTTCTTAAGAGGTTTTACTGCTTTTGCAGACAGCATTTTGAGTTGCGCTGGCCTCTCTTGATCCAGAACTATCTGGCAATTAAAGTGGTGATGCTGGACTTATAGAAATGTCCAGTATTCCCAGATAACAGTTTTATGCCTCCTCCCTCTTATGACACTTTCAGAGTCCAGCTAACCAGGGTTTAGATAAAAAAAATCCTCACCAGGAAGAGACTCCAGCAAAACTTGATAACGCTCCTTTGCAAAGAACGAAACCTTAATGAAGTCTTCTTCTCCTCTGGAATTCACTCCTCCTGACAGAGACCTAATTTATAGCCTCCCTCTCCCTTGGTTTTTGTATGCTGGATTCTAAGAATTCCCCTCTTTAAGGTTTGAGGAGAATAAAAGTATGCTACTACAATTCTTCAAATATAGCAGCTTTTTATTGGTACAAAAATGAAGTAAAATAGCATACGGATAAAGGCAGTTCAAATACGAACATAAAACATAAAAGAAATAGAAATGGCTAAGCTAGCTAAGTAGATAAAAAGTTGGGCCCCATTCAGCCCCCATAATTATTAGACCGGCAGTCTAACATTTAAGGCATATTGGAAAAGAAAATGGGCAGAGTCACCCCAGGCCGTGGGGTGTCTGCTGCTGAGGTGCTAAAACTCTCAGTATATATATATGTTTTTTCCCACTCACACCTCCCTCAAGTATGTGAAAATTCCTCAAATATGACATGAGGAGACAGATGGCTGGACACCTGGACATCCAGCTGTGTGTTATGCACCTGAATCTTACGTGCGATGGTTATCTTAGATTTCATCTTGGTATCTTCATGTGATAGATCTAACTGTCAGATTCCCAGACTAAGTGTCCTTGGAACTGGTGTCCATGAAATGTGGGAGTGTGGGGCTCTAGCACCTGGGTATGCAGCAATCTACAATTGGCATTACATCTTAAGCACTAATTGGCTAAAAACATTCCTTTACTTCACACAGAATTAAATGAAAATTAATGGCATCCTTTGAATTCCCATTACAGTCCACACTTGAACAGAAAACTTATAGACAAAGAATAAATTTCAAAATGTCAAAAAAAATCATGACAATTTGCTTTGGTTTGGGTAAAATATGGTTAACTGATGAAAAACAAATCAGGTGATCGGATTTTCCCTTTCTTGGTTATGTTTTTGAATAATAGGGAGCACAAGGTAAAGGTCACCCTTGCTCGGAAGCCAGTCATATCTGACTCTAGGGTTCAGTGCTCATCTCTGTTTATAGCCAAAGAGCCAGTGCTGTCTGCGTCTGCAGATATTTCCGTGGTCATGTGGCAGGCATGCCTCAACATCTGAGTATATGGAACACTGTTTACCTTCCCACTGAAGTGGTCCCTATTTATCTACTTGCAATTTCTTGCTTTCAAACTAGGTTCGAACTAGCTAGGTTGGCAGGATCTGGGACAGAACTAGTGAAAAGTACCGTTTGAAATGGTGACTTTGGCTTAAAGATGAGTGGAGCCGTATTGTACAAACAAAAGTCTTTATGAAAATAAATGTTGCAGAATCATAACAACTGAATAAATTCCTCTATGGGTAATACATGTAGTTCACTGTTTCTTTTCACAGGAGAATAAAAGTAATGGACAAGTAAAGCAAAATGTCTTTGAGAGTAACTGTTTCTTTCACAGGTAGATATGAATAATTCACTGATATAGCAATTTTTTCTCTAAGTCGATACCAGTTAATACGACTTTTCGAATGATAGTATTCTTCTTCAGGAATATCTGTACATAAAAATTACATACAAGCATAATAATTAGCATGGCTGAACATGGTAACTGTTGGCGCACATGAGTTTTCATTACAAATAACAGTAAAAAAGTCAAAAGGCTGGAGCTTACCAATATATGAAACTGTCTCTTCAGTGGCGTCCTTGCCTCCGCTCAAACTATTAGGTGCAGATGGACGTTAATGGTGTATGTGAAACAGCTGCCTTTATGCTGATAGAGAAATAACTCACGTGTAGCCAATAGCCACACTCCCCCGACTCTAGCTGCTAGAGCTGTTAAGATTGTTCCTTGATAGAATCTACAGAAATGCTGCCAAATCGTGCTCCTGATTTAACCCTTTTGGATACATGGTATCTAAAAAATGAATAAAAAATGCTTCCCGTTGTCTTAACTTTTTGTTGATGTTACATCTTTCAAAGATTTTTGGTCGAACCGTCTCTAATACTACAAAACGAAAGTCCCTATCTGTGTGGCACTTTTCCATATAGTGAGAGACCAATGGAGCTTCTGTTACCTGATGTCTGATTTTAGACCTATGTTCCGAAATCCGCTGTCTAAGAGGTCGACTGGTAAGTCCCACATAACGCAACTGGCAGGGGCACTCCCACATATAAATAACACATTTGCTGGCACAACTGGAAAGGGATTTTAAGGCATATGTTAAGCGTTTGTGCGGAACATAAATGTCCTTGGTTTTCGGAACATAGGTCTAAAATCAGACATCAGGTAACAGAAGCTCCATTGGTCTCTCACTATATGGAAAAGTGCCACACAGATAGGGACTTTCGTTTTGTAGTATTAGAGATGGTTCGACCAAAAATCTTTGAAAGATGTAACATCAACAAAAAGTTAAGACAACGGGAAGCATTTTTTATTCATTTTTTAGGTACCATGTATCCAAAAGGGTTAAATCAGGAGCACGATTTGGCAGCATTTCTGTAGATTCTATCAAGGAACAATCTTAACAGCTCTAGCAGCTAGAGTCGGGGGAGTGTGGCTATTGGCTACACGTGAGTTATTTCTCTATCAGCATAATGCAAGCGCGGCGCCAAAATGGCCGCCGTGCCCTTTGCGCCCCCCCCACAGGACAGAGAATCCGGGTAGTTAGGGGCGTGGCCAGCTCCCTTATAAAAGGGGTGGCCACGAGGCAGCCGAGCTGCCATTTTACCTCAGCGACGGAGCGGAGAAGTCTTTTCCCCTGTGTCTCCGTCGCTCTTTAGCCTACCGGGAAGCCTTTTTGGTAGCGATTCAGCCTTGCTGGCTTCCCTTTTTTGCTTCGGTGGAGATGCCTTCGAAGAAGAAGGCAGCTTCGAGTGCAGCTCGCGCTGTTAGGAGGCGCAACCCAGGTCGGAGGACCGCGGTGCCACCTCCTCAGCAGCCGCCTTTGCCGGCCCCTGCCGGGGCCGGCGGAATGGGGTCTATTGCCCCTTGGCCCGGAGTGGGCGATCAGAGTGCGGGCGCGGAAGGGGTTCCGGCCCGCGGCCCGCGAGCGGTGGACACCGCTCCTGCACCTGCCCACCCTGTTGGGCCTACTCCTCTTGGGTCGCAGCCTCTCCCTGGGCCCTCTAGCCTTGGGGGGTGGTGCGGCCCCCTGCCTTGGCAGGTTTCTCCACTGACCCTGCCGGGCTTCGGTGCTGGCCAATGGCCATATTCGGGTCCTGGGGTACAGGGACCTGTACCCACGCCTGGACCAGGCGGGCCGGCCGGCCCTTTGCCCCTGGTCAACGTGGACACTTTACTGGCCCGCATTGCGGCCCTGGAAGCGTCGTTGGCTCAGGCCAGTCAGGCGGGCGCCCCCTTCGGGGTCCCTTTTGAGGCACTGTCGGCAGGAGGACAACAGCCGGCAGGGAGGGTCGAGCTGCTGCAGGCGCGTGGCGCGGTTTCGGCCACTGCCTCGCAGCTCCCCAGCCAGCAGCCAGGTGCGGGTCAAGCCCCGGTGATGAGCTCTACGTCGGTCGTGAGCTCCGACGCCCCCAGTGGGCCGGAACCCCCGGTGGGGGCGGCCCGCGGGGGTGCAGCATGTGAGTATACGGTGCAAGCGAGTACATCCACACACATTCCCAATATAGGGGGGGCCTTTCAATGGCCTTGGCCTCGCGCAGGTGGTGCGGGGGCCACGCTGTCGGCAACCCACCCGGCGACGACGACTGCCACCTTGGGCACTGGGGTGGGTACTTGTTCTTACACTGCTGGGAATGTTCTGGGGGTGGCTGGGTTAGCTCAGGCCCCTTTTACTAGGCCGGCTGTGCCTTTTTCGGCTTTGCCGACGGCGGGGTATTCCTTGCCATTGGGTGATCACTTGGCACAGACTACCAGAGAAAAGATATGGCGGGGGGAGTACGTAGATATCTTCTCACTCCTGAACAGAGAGCCCACCAAGGAGGAAAGGGAGGGACAGGATGAGAAGGACAAGGAGCAGGCACGCCGCCGTAAGCCGCCGCGTACCTGGGCCAACTGGCTCCCCGCTTATTTAATATACATGGCGGTGTATTTGAGGGCGCGGCCGGATTTGGCTATTCCCATGGTCCAATATTTGGACAACATATACAGGGCGATGGTTGATTTCCCGGGCCCCTCATGGCTAGCGTATGCTGAGGAATTCCGTATGAGGATTCCCCTCCACCCCGAGATGAGATGGGATGAGCCGTGCCAGAGGCTTTGGCTTTTGTATATGACGCCCACACGCCCTGCCCCGGGAGATAGATACCATTGCGGACATGCGGTCCAGCGAGCGGCTCCAGCGCAGGTTACCCGCCAGGCGGCGGGGCAGGGGGTTCCAGCCCGCCTGCTGTGCTGGACTTTCTCGTCCAATGGTTCCTGCAATAGAAAGAATTGCAAGTATAAGCATGAGTGTCCCACATGTTCGGGCCCCCACGCAGCCTCTGCCTGTCCCAGGCCTGGGGGGGCACGAGGCAGAGGGAGGGGTGGACAGTGGGCTGGCAAGACTGCCACGGATGGAGCTGGTTCTCCAAAAGGCCCCCTCCCCAATTAATGTGGACATGCTGGAGCGTTGGCTCGCATCGTACCCGAAGGGGGAGGACGGGGAGTATCTCCTTCAAGGTTTTAAGCAGGGATTCCGTATCCCTTTTATGGGTGATAGGTCCCCTCAGGATGCTCCCAACCTTTTATCCCTCAGAGGAAGGGAGGAGGTGGCTGCGGCCAGCATTAAAAAGGAGTTAGATGCGGGCAGGGTCGCTGGACCTTTCCCTGCACCCCCGTTTCCCAATCTTAAGGTGTCGCCACTGGGTTTGGTCCCCAAAAAGTCCCTAGGTGAGTTTCGCCTTATTCATCATTTGTCCTACCCAGCCGGCCGATCGGTCAATGATGCTATTCCTGATGACCTTTGTTCAGTCAGGTATACATCATTTGACCATGCGCTGCGCATGGTACGCTCGTGTGGCCCGGGTGCCCTGCTGGCCAAGTGCGACATTAAGTCGGCTTTTCGCCTTTTGCCAGTGCATCCGGGCGACTTTGAGTTGCTGGGTTTTAAATTTAAGGGTGAATATTATTTTGATAAGGCCATGCCTTTTGGCTGCTCCATATCATGCTCGGCCTTCGAGCGTTTTAGTACCTTCCTAGAGTGGGCTTTCGTCCGCAGGTCAGGGTCCCGGTCTGTAGCCCATTACCTGGATGATTTTTTATTCGGGGGTGAACGGGGCTGGGACACGTGCACACGTCTCCTCAACACATTTCAGACGCTAATGGAGGAACTTGGTGTCCCTTTAGCGCCCGAAAAGACCGAGGGCCCATCTACCAAGCTAGTATTCCTGGGGGTGGAGATTGACACAGTAGTGCAGGCTTCTAGGCTGCCGGGTGATAAGGTGTCCAGGATAGTGGCCCTTATCTCGGAATTGCTGGCCAAGCGTAAGGCATCCCTGAGGGAACTGCAGGTGCTACATGGTCACCTTAATTTTGCTTGCAGGGTGGTCGCACCGGGCAGGGCTTTTGCCCGGCGCTTATGCGACGCCATGGCAGGGTTATCCAGGCCCCACCACAGAGTCAGGCTTACCCGGGGTATCAGGGCAGACATGTTGGTCTGGTTGCAATTCCTGAGGGAGTTCAATGGGGTCTCATTTTGGAGGTCTGACCTCCTGGCATCCCCCAATTTTCAGATCCAGTCTGATGCCTCAGGATCCCTGGGTTATGGGATGTACTTCAATGGGAAGTGGGCCTATGGTGGGTGGCCACCGGCATGGGCAGGCACAGGTCGCCTGCGGGATCTCACATACCTGGAATTTTTCCCTATTCTGGGGGCTTTGATGCTATGGGGCGAACAGTGGGCTAATTCGGTGGTGCATTTCTGGTGTGACAATGCTGCTGTTGTCCACATTGTCAATGCACAGACTTCCAAATCGCCCAGGGTTATGGAACTAGTGCGCCATTTTGTGCTGCGCTGCCTGCGCCTCAACGTCTTGTTCAGGGCCAGGCATGTCCCAGGGATTAATAATGATATTGCTGACGCTTTGTCCCGCCTGCAGATCTCCCGGTTCCGCGCCTTGGCCCCGGATGCGGAGGAATTTCCCTCGCCACTCCCGGACGAGATGTGGACTATTGGCAAGGAGAGGTGAACCGGGCGATTGGCCTGTCACTAGCGCCACGCACGCGTAAGGCGTATCAACAAGCATTCAATTCTTACAGGGCATTTTCTGCTCAATTTCACCTGCCAGAGACCTGGCCTATCCCGGTGGACCATGTTCTGCGGTTCATGGTTCACCTGCATGCACAGGGCCTTGCACCTCGCACCATAGCATCCAAGCTCTCAGCTTTGGCTTTTATGGCCAAAGTGGGAGGTCATGTGGACACCACCTCTGACTTCCATGTGAGACATGTTTTGGAGGGGTGGGTGCGCGAGCGCGGGCGTTGCCCGGACGACCGGCACCCTATTTCCCCAGGGGTTCTTACCCAGTTGGCCCGGGGCTGGCCAGGCCTCTGTTTTGATCATTATGAGGCAGCCCTTTTTCATGCAGCCACAACGGTGGCATTCTTTGGAGCGCTCCGCGTCAGCGAACTCGTGATGCTGTCTAAGGCGGATGCAAGTGGTAGGGCACTGGAACTCGAAGATGTCTATGTTGCCAAAGACTGGGCCCAGTTGAGGATACGCTCCTCTAAAACAGATCAGCATGGCGTAGGCAGTGGTGTAAGACTGCTACGGTGTTCTTTGGCAGACATCTGTCCGGTTGGTGCCCTACAGGAATTCCTGGCACTGCGTGGCATGCACCACGGCCCGTTTTTCTGTCACCAAGATGGGTCTCCCCTTACTAAATTTCAGTTTTGGAAGGTGACAGCCAGAGCCCTCACCAGGGTGGGCCTACCAGGTGCCCGTTATGGCACACATTCATTCCGTATTGGTGCAGCCTCTACAGCAGCTGCTTTTGGGTACTCTGGGGCTGACATACGCAGCATGGGGAGGTGGGGCTCGCAATGTTTTCAGTTTTATGTGCGCCCACTCCCGCCATGAGTACCAATCCAGTCACCTTACCGCCTTTTTTCTCAATTTTCTTACAGACCCTGGGTGTCGTATTACACCGGTGACAGTATGGCTGGTGGGCCACAGCTATGTGCACAGGGCAGCGCGTTACGCTGCGGCGACAGAGTGGGGACCCCGACTGGGACTGGGTGAACACGCCAGTCTCGCATGGCATGGGTAAGCCTGGGATGTTATGGCGGGAGCTGCGGCCTTTCCTTTTTTCTGGCCTGGGTGCTGACCCGCCTGACATTCTCATTATCCACCTGGGGGGCAATGATTTGGGCCAGGTCACCGGCTTATCGCTCAAGCATGCGATTTGCGAGGAACTCGCCTACTTGCATTATGTCTGGCCTGCCACAACCCTGGTTTGGTCGGACATTGTCCCGCGCCATTCTTACAGAGGGGGCGTTAACCTCATGGCCCTTGACCGCGCTAGGCGCACGGTCAATAGGGCGGTGGCGCGGTTTCTTGCCGACAGGGCTTGGGGACGGGTCAGTCATCACCCCGATATTAGCCTACAAAATTATGACTTGTACGCAGGGGATGGGGTCCATCTGTCGCGAGGAGGTATGGACCTCCTGTTGGGTGATTGGCGAGCAGGCCTGTTGACCGAGCTGACGGTCTGGGGGGGGGCGTCAGGTCTTCTTTGAAGCCCCTCCGTGTGGCGGGTAGCACTGGTAAGGTAAACAGTATGACCCACAAGTATCCGGCAGGTTCGCAATTGACTGGACAACACTAGACAGGAATAAATTAGTTAAACGTTGTCCGGTCAACGACGAACCAGGCGATGGGGTGATGACGATTGCTAACCAGCATGCATCACCCCTGTGATTTCACGGATACGCGTCAGAGGGTGGGGTCATGAGTTAGTTATTGACTACGGTCAACAATTTGTTTGTTGTCAACAAACAAATTGATACAAATTGATACATTGTAACCAATTGCCGTTGGCAATTTTGGGGTGGTACCTTACCAGTGTTACTTCGGCCTGCTTGCCTTATGAATTATGATTGGTCATTTTACCAATACAAATTTATAATTCGGACTAGGGCATTGAATCAATAAATGTGGCCCGATGCTGTTATCCACTTTCAATGTTGTCTGTGTCCGTTATTGGGGGGGTGCGCCTGCAATGCAAGCGCGGCGCCAAAATGGCCACCGCGCCCTTTGCGGCCCCCCCCCACAGGACAGAGAATCCGGGTAGTTAGGGGCGTGGCCAGCTCCCTTATAAAAGGGGTGGCCACGAGGCAGCCGAGCTGCCATTTTACCTCAGCGACGGAGCGGAGAAGTCTTTTCCCCTCCACCCCCTCCCTAGTTAACAGTGTGATATTTTGGTCGCTTCGGGGCCGGGTGGGAATTTTTGGCTGGGACCCATATTGGCTTCCGGGTCCTGGCTTTTTTGCCCATCCCACACTGTTGCTATGGTTTGATATAGGGGTCTTTCTGTGTTCCTAATGTTGACTTTGGTCACATTGGCGGGTAGCACTGGTAAGGTAAACAGTATGACCCACAAGTATCCGGCAGGTTCGCAATTGATTGGACAACACTAGACAGGAATAAATTAGTTAAACGTTGTCCGGTCAACGACGAACCAGGCGATGGGGTGATGACGATTGCTAACCAGCATGCATCACCCCTGTGATTTCACGGATACGCGTCAGAGGGTGGGGTCATGAGTTAGTTATTGACTACGGTCAACAATTTGTTTGTTGTCAACAAACAAATTGATACAAATTGATACATTGTAACCAATTGCCGTTGGCAATTTTGGGGTGGTACCTTACCAGTGTTACTTCGGCCTGCTTGCCTTATGAATTATGATTGGTCGTTTTACCAATACAAATTTATAATTCGGACTAGGGCATTGAATCAATAAATGTGGCCCGATGCTGTTATCCACTTTCAATGTTGTCTGTGTCCGTTATTGGGGGGGTGCGCCTGCAAAGGCAGCTGTTTCACATACACCATTAACGTCCATATGCACCTAATAGTTTGAGCGGAGGCAAGGACGCCACTGAAGAGACAGTTTCATATATTGGTAAGCTCCAGCCTTTTGACTTTTTTACTGTTATTTGTAATGAAAACTCATGTGCGCCAACAGTTACCATGTTCAGCTATGCTAATTATTATGCTCGTATGTAATTTTTATGTACAGATATTCCTGAAGAAGAATACTATCATTCGAAAAGTCGTATTAACTGGTATCGACTTAGAGAAAAAATTGCTATATCAGTGAATTATTCATATCTACCTGTGAAAGAAACAGTTACTCTCAAAGACATTTTGCTTTACTTGTCCATTACTTTTATTCTCCTGTGAAAAGAAACAGTGAACTACATGTATTACCCATAGAGGAATTTATTCAGTTGTTATGATTCTGCAACATTTATTTTCATAAAGACTTTTGTTCGTACAATACGGCTCCACTCATCTTTAAGCCAAAGTCACCATTTCAAACGGTACTTTTCACTAGTTGAGTTCTACACCGTTTGCGCCTTCATTCTCCTGTCCTGTCAGGATCTGGGACAGAGACAGGAGCTCACTCTGTCATGCAGTACCTGGGAATTGAACTCTGACCTTCCAGTCAGCAAGTTCAGTGTCTTAACCACTTGAGCCACCACAATCCCAGAGAACACAAGAGGGGACCCCAATTACATCCTGACTGCTGACACCAGTGCCATTAAGATTCAGGCTGACCTGTGCCATGTAAACCTGGCATCATTTTTCCTGCTGGCAGCAAAGGCACGATATTGAAAGGCAGTTTTATACCTTTTCCAAGCATTTTGAATAATGAACATCAAATCAAGACCTAGTAGTGGTTTTCAACATGGGGCCCAGGTCCCCCAGGGGGACTTCAATTCCCAGAAGCCTAAGTCAGTTCACTGGCTGGTCAGTGCTTTGGGGAATTGATTTAGACTTCTGAGAATTGAAGTCCAAAAACCAAAGGTTGGGAAACACTGGCATAGAGGGTTTTTTAAAAAATACTAATTGAATGCCCTGACGTTTGAAAACAAGGTTAACAACATGCACTAAACCCACATTTACAACAGAAGAAATTGTAGGGTGGTCTAGAAGAATACAGTTTGCACTTGCTGGACCATTTCTGGTTTAGCTTTTTGCAAACAGCATGATCCGAAATATATTTGGTTTCATCTAACTAAAGTCTAACAATTCTTAGGTTCCATTGAAATTAATGGGTTTTATGATAATAATAATTTGTCCTGTGAACATAACTTGTGATTTCAGTAGAGTTTCAGTATCATTAGTTTTAATTTGGCTTAGCTTGTTGTCTGGAAGTAATCTCCATCAAAGCAAATAAAAACGTGGTAACTATCATTAAGAACAGCTGGAGTAAGTTTCCTGTTTCAGTTTCATTCTGATAATTCTTTTTCAGACTAAAGTAAAAACTCATTAAATTTTTGGTCATCACAGAAAAGACATTGAGCAAATCATCACAATGGAACAAAGTTATAATCAAAATCGACTTTGTTCTAGACTTTGTCTTTAAAATATTGCAGTATGACATTTGTTATACACTAAAAACCCGACTTACATATGCCTCAAGTTACATAAAATTCAAGTTACATAATGATTTTTGCACTAAAACCATGTCCGATTTACATAAATGTCTCAATTTACATAACACAATTTCCTATGTGTTTGCTTCGAGTTACATAAAAAAATCATTTTTCCTATGGGGTTGCTTCAATTTACATAAATATCATTATGTCCTGCTTTTGCCCTTTCTTCTTTTATTTTTTAAAACAGTTATTACGAGTCATTGTTGCTTTCTGACAGGAATATGGTATCATCTATATATCTTAAATAATAGATATTTATTTCACAAATTTCCATTCCATTGAATTTAATCCAACTCTCCATATGATATGTTGTGTGTACATACTGAACAAATAAGAAGATAAAATACACCAGCCAGAGCAAATTATGTATCACAGGTTTAATTAATCTTGACACAAAGTTACCATTGAGCCAAAGTAGATATAACCTTAACTTCCTCATCATAACAATTGTTGCACCCTTCCTCAGGCCAGATCAGGTTAGTAGAAGCTGCCACATCAACACTTACCAGGAAGACACAGAGATTAAATAAAAATGAATTAATTTCAGCCATTGCTGTTACTACTGAGTGCATTCCACCCACAGTTTATCGATGTACCACTGGTGTACCGATGGTTGTGAATAATCTATCCACCTTTAAGATGTGCAAGTTATTGCTATTTATTCCTTTCTATTATACTTGTAGCAGGTATGCAATTCTCAAAGGGATATTTGCTTGCTTTGACTTGTACTATAACAAATGTACCATAGTAACAATATTTGCTTCCTCAGTCTTTCTTAACTAATGTTACCACCAGCATTTATTTGCCTATGCCTTTGAACATGGTACATAAGACTGCTCAATTATAACATAAAGGGAGGGAGAGGGAAAAAAAAGAATTACTTTCTACATAATTGTTGACCTTTTCAAAAGCACTTACAGGCGTAAATGGCTTGGACAATAATATAACTGGAGGTTAATTATATTATCCACAAAGTGAATCTTTCAAAGCTTCTTTGTAACAGATGGTGCTTCCCTGTCTACAAGGAACGCTACTGCCCAGCTTCAGTGTACCACCCACAGCCGTCTGTTCGTTCAATCAAACTCCATGATTAATTTGTTTCAATGCTTTGTGGAAAGGCAGTAGAAAACATGGTATTCTTGCCACTCTGACTAATCAGGGATCTCTCACATCCAAGTTCTTCAGCCTCTGCTTTACTTTTGCCTATTCTGCATCATTAGTTGACATTATCTCTTCAGCACCAAGAATGGAAATTCCTAGACACTGGTTATGACTAATTATATTACTACAGTATATTATAAGAACAATCAACTGAAACCAAAGCAAATACACAGGTCTGTGTCCCTGCCACCTAAGGAACAAATAAGTGGAAGTGGAGAGGAATCTCCAAGGGAATGCAAGGTTTTGGAACATTCCTATCTACCAAAGTATTTGAGCATCACTCTGGATCAAACCCTGACCTACAAAAAACATTGTCTAAACACCAAACAGAAAGTTGCTGCCAGAAATAACACACTTAAGAAACTGGCTCAGCCATACTGGATTTCATACCCACAAACAATAAGATCAACTGCTCTGTCACTGTGCTACTCCACAGCAAAATATGCTAGCATCCTATGGTATAAATCAGCATATGCAAAAAACCAAAAAACAAAAACAGATGTGGTTCTTAATGAATCATGAAGGATTATTGCTGGCTGTCCGAAATCCACCCCAATGAAAAGTCTGTCATTTGGTTGACATTGCCCCTCTGAAAGTATATTGAGAAGTTCTAGCAAATAACAAATTAAATAAGGTAATGTAGCCCAAACCTACCCACACCATGGCCACTAATGGCCAGATAATGGCTAAAATTGAGGATGAGTTTCTGCACACCTCTCAAGCTCTAAATATCAAACCAGAAGAGGCTAGGCTAAACACACCTTGCTGAATGGAGGAATTCCAAAGACTTTCTTCCACTAGGGCAAGAGTCTGGCTGGACCATGAAGAAGCCAATTAATATGGTGGAGCAGGGGATTAAAAAAAGACTAAGCAGAGTGCTCAGGTCTCCAAAACACACTACAGTACAATTTGGCAGTAACAGTCAGTTGGGAGAGAGGAACCATTGGCAAAAATTTCTTGCACTCCTCCCTTCCCATGAGTAACAAAGGACACTGGGATAGGCTGGTCCCATGCTTCTTTCCAGCAAGGAAAAGGGATCTCAAGGGAAACGTTCTTGGGACTTCATACCAGGGAGAAGGACCTCAGGTTTAGATCCAATCTTTAAACACTCTCCTTCAGTTAGTCAATCTCTTTTCTCTCTCTCTCTTTCACTTTCACACACACTCTCTCTCTCATACACACACCTCCTCCACCCTCATTGGAAACTGCCCTCGGAGAAGTTAATAATTATTATTACATCATCTGACTTCTCTACATCAAGCTGTAAACTTCAATTCATGACTAAAGAACTAATTTAGAAAGGCCCAAACACACCAGTTGATTATGATTCATTTGTCTTCCTATGCTAAGGCTTCAGTCCTGTCTGAGGATACACAGAAAGCCTCCTCAAAGACTGTGGTATTTTAAAACCACAGTTGGGCATATCCCAGGCAATGGCCACTTTCTGCCAGCTAATCTTTCTCACACTAGGTCAGTCAAAAGGAACTGCAGAATGAACTCACGAAAAGGTGGCTTCATTTTGGCACTTTCACATCTGGCCATGACATGAAAAAGAAGTCCTGTTTTCATTTCTCTTCCACTGAAAACAAACTGATTTGCTTCTCAGTACACCTGTATATGACTGTACGACTAGCTAAGAAATTAAATATAACATACATAAAAGGTGACCTTGAAAGTTATTTTGTAGCTATTTGCATGCATTTCTTCAAAACATTTTCATACTATAGGAATTAATCTGTTCTTGATGTAAATGAGAGCTTGGCTAGACTTATCAAGCAAGCTACAGCAAATTAACAAAAATCATTTTGCCACAGCACATAATTACCGCCAGGGAGTCTGTCTGAAATTCTAAAATTAAGGCACAATGAAGCTTTACAGCAGATTTAGCATAGTTTTCTGAATGTGCCATGTCAAATAGTCAGTATGTTCTTTGAAAAGATATACGTTAGCCCTTTTGTGCTCATATGGAACAAAGGCTTGATTCAGATGATTTGTTCAGTGTATTTAAGCCACAAATCATGTCATTTATTTCTGATTTTTGGTGTTTACAACTGATTGCATATTGTTAAGCATTAGCGTGTGACTGAAATGTCATGTTTACTCTAAGCTCTTTATGAAACTTCAACCTTAGATTTTCATTTTTAACCTTAGGAATAAAATTTGATCTGGTTTTCTGTATTGTTATTACAATTCATGAAAACCATAAAACACATAAAAGCAGCAAAATAGTATAGCCTTTTTTTAAAAAACCAAAAAACGTTTTTACCATTGTGCGCCGCCCTGAGTTGGGTTTACCTGAGTGGGAGGCATAAAAATCTAAGAATAAATAAATAAAAAATGCTGTTTCAATTATATTTCATAATTTTCGTTGAAAACTGATTATTTCATTGGATATTCTTTAGTTTGTATATTCTTGTAGTTATATATTGCTGCCCCATCAGTAAAATAAGCAAGATCCACGGAAACACACCTGCTATTTGATCACCAAAGCAGAGACTGAAATCAAGGCACAGTTTCATCATAAATTCTGCCCCTCCAAACAACCAGCCCCCACAGACTGCCTTAGAACTATGGAAGGCAAGCAAGGAGCTACCAGATAACTGGGCAGAACCACATGACTCTCTACTGCCTGGCCAAGAACAACTATCGCCTATGTAGAAAGCTTCAAACAGACTGGTTTACTGGAGTAGGAAGATCAAGGTCTAATCTGGGAAAGCGGAGTTTCCCTGTAGATGACAGCCTATGTGAATGTGGAGAAGAACAAACTATCTCCTATATGATACAATGCACATGATGCCCCTCAACATGCACTGAGGAGGACCTTGTGTTGGCAAGAGCAAATGTTGTTGATGTGGCCCGATATTGGGTGGATGTCATCTAGCCATTTTAATTCCTTTTTGTTTTAGATATGTTAATTTTAGCTTTGTATGTTATTAGATGTTGGTGGTGCCTCTGCCATGAATAAAGAAGTAAAATATTTCTTATTATTTTTATGCTTAATTTCTATATTTGACTGTTGACCTATTTTATTGATTTGTAAACCCCCCCCCTCCTCAAGTGTAAGCCATGTTAGTCTGTGGAAGCATATCAGAGATTAAACAAAACAACAACAAAATACAAAAGATAAAAAATGTGGTGCCATCTTAAAGACTAGTTCCTGTATTTAAATGTGAGCTTTTGTGGATTAAGTCCAATGCGATTATTATCATCAATTCAGATAAGAAATTCTTCAGCTGGTTGCTTGGGCTTGAAAACAAACACTTGAGTGATTGCTTTTGCAGAAAATCTGAGCTTCCCAAGGCAAACTGCCAGCACAAGCTGAAAGCAGGGCTGGCTGGACTTCACTCATTCATCACTTATAGCCACTCTTCCCAGAAAGCTGGATGCCAGGGAGTTTTAGTGGGAGAAGCAATGCAGTATTGAACGTAGACACTGAAAAATGAACATGTCTATCTCTCAGACAAGGAAGACTATTGAGCCTGACCTCAGCTTGATGCCATTTTACAAACTCCTTGCCACATGGCCATGGGACTAGAGTAGAAACAGTGAATTGAATTGAGCCTTAGTCATACTCTGGAGACATCTTTTAAAATCAGTGAGCCTTTACTGAAATCAGAACTGAGGTGAATATCACCAAGGGTGCGATTCGACAGATGAATTGGAGCAAGCTGATATGGACTAAATAGAGTCGTTTAAGATTGGATGAAGGCATGGCATGTTAGCCAGGAATCCACATACAAAGATCAGGTTTCAATTTCATTGGATCAGCAAAGCACAGAGCATCTAAAATGATGCTACTGTATTTGGTCCACTTCCCTTTAAAGGGAGAGAAAAGAATAAATAAATAACAACCAACAACAGAGAGAGAGAGAGAGAGATCCACTTCTTGTCCCTTCCTGTCTTATTCTTTTTCTTGGAGGAAGCTTTCAACCCCCACCCCCAACCCCCCGTTTCTCACATTTCTCTAAAAGGCATAGTTTATCAAGGCTGCCCTATAAGGTTTTAAAACACCCCAACAACATTTGCTTCTTGCTCTCTTCCTTCCTACAGAGGAGTGGAGGAAGCTTTTACTTTCCCTATATCACTAAGCTGTCTGCTTAAGTCATCTGCTTTGGTTCATTCCTGAGAGATCACTCATTTTGAAACTGAATCAAAATAGAGTGACCCTAACCTACCCCCCAACCCCCCAATACAGTAGCCCCTGACAGAGAATTAAAAAACACACCACAAAAGACTGTAGGTAGACATGTAAAAGGGATGTGCTGGGTCACAATGGCACATAATCATGTGGTCACTGGGAAAGGAGCGAACCAGCTTATCTCCAGAGTGGGCCAAACAGTGGGACAAATCCACATCTAGTCATACATTAAGTATGGATCCAAGCCACTCTTCTTACTTGTACAAAATGCCAATGGTTGGTATTAAAGCAGACACAATTCTTAGGTGCTCTATTTCAATACTCAAGTTGAGCTGGGCCTAGAAATTGCATTATTAGGAGGAGCTTGCCAGATTTTTTTTAAAATTACTATCACTGGACTAACACAAAAATATGTCTGCTTTAGAAAATATGCAAAGCTTCACAACAATTCATTAGCAGTTTTGCAGGAGAGCTAGAAGTTTACAAGTTTTAAGCCTGACTCTTCCATGGAAACAAGAAACCCTGCATATTTTCATTGACAGCCTGAAGCCTTGTTTTTAATGGCTTTTCACGTGGAATTGGCAGGTTGTTTCAGTTGTTTTACAGTCTTCCTGCCTGAGTCGGAATGACTCTTGCAGTACAGGTGTTGTGTGGTTTTTGTGCCTGGAAGATAGCGCTTTGTAAGTGGAATGGAATAAAGTAACGACTTCAGATATTCTGCTGCTGAGCCATAGGACAAGTTGTCTCTGCCTGTATTTCCACATATGTTATCTAATGTATTCTTTAACAAGAGTGAAAGGGGAGCATGCTGCACCATACCTAAAACTAAAGCAAGCAAACTGACGGGGTGGACTACATGCCATTTATGGCTCTGCCTTCCAACATCCTGCTTCTGTTCAGTCCCCATACTGTGGTTGGCCAGCTGAGGCATCTACTTTTCCTGTTTAATTAATTGCTGGGCTTTCCACCATCACTGCTGGTTGACTATACTTAGTTTTTCAAAATCAAACATTTTAGTGTGTCCATGGTACACAGTGGTACACCATCTTTGCCAAAAGTGAGTGAGCTACTTGCATACCTATCTAGTAGCTACAAAAGAGAATAGAAATATCTGAAAGACATGGCACTCTGGGACTGATCATAATGAAATTTACTGTGGATACTGGTTGGTGTAATTCCTTTGTTTTGTTCCTACTTTCTCATAACTTTTGTCTTTTTGGTATGGGATCTATATAAAATTACATTGGCATAAGCAGATTGTTGCTATATCAAACTGAAAGTGCAAGTGGCCTGACCATAAACCCCATGATACAGTATGTTTCTCAATGAAATTTATGGCTGGAATAAAATAAAATAATTTAGAAAGGAGTGAAAAGTGGAAATGAGTGTGATAATGGATGAATTTCAGTTCAGCCATGGATGGGGTTTTGCATATCATGCCAACTTGTTGATGCACTGCATATAAAAGCCATATAATGACTAGTCAAGACAGAGGTCACCCTTACTCGAAAGCCAGTCATATCCAACTCTAGAGTTCAGTGCTCATCTCTGTTTCATAGCCAAAGAGCCATAAAATTCTCGCTTCAACATTTCCCAGATGTTTCAGGCTTGTAGTGCAGTTTTGATGGAGTGCTTTTCGTTACTGTCTTAAACAGAGTAACATTATCAAGCCCATCAGGACCTGACAAACAGTGAATATAATTCAGAATCCAGAGTTTAAAGACACACTGCAAGTTTGCTTGAGAAAAATCTAGGCTCTGCTACACCAGTGAATAAATCACTGCTAACATAAGGAGAAAGGTCTTGCTGTTTCTAGCTAACAAGCTGATACACTCACCTGTTCTTCTCTCACAATGAAAACAGCAGGTTTCTTTTCTTACAGCCTAAGGCAGCAGAATGGGGTTGTCCAACTATGATGGGAAAGGGGGAAAAATGAAAGAATTTCCACACATAAATTATTTTTCTGAAGAATAGCTTGTTTCTGCTTCTTGACTCATCAATCTATTGTGCCTCGGGAGGCCAAGTAAGGTGCCACATTTGACTTTCCTGTGGAACAGGAAGATAATGGTGAGAGACAACAATTGATCAAATACTGTTTTATGTTGCTAGCCTATTTTCATATTCCCCATAGGATACTGGAGTTCTGCCAAGAACAGAATTCTCTGAACAGTGTATCCTTGAGTACTTTGTTAGGACTAGTATACAATGGGTTCAATAATGAAAACTGTTCCTGCTTTCTAGATCCTAAAGCACATATCTTTCAGAGATCTCTGCAAACAGCTCTTGAAGATGGACTTTGTGGTTCACACATGTCAGGTTCTCAACAAACTTCTATCAGCAATTGGAACATAGTCTTCCTTTTTGTTGTGTTTGGCGTATGGTTTCATCTTTTTTCTGCCTCTTAATATTTAATCTGCCTTTACATGGAGTGAAA
Source organism: Bradypodion ventrale (assembly GCA_035047345.1). Taxonomy (NCBI): domain Eukaryota; kingdom Metazoa; phylum Chordata; class Lepidosauria; order Squamata; family Chamaeleonidae; genus Bradypodion; species Bradypodion ventrale. The sequence continues at coordinate 59,226,670 of JAWDJE010000005.1, read as the reverse complement.
ACATCTATAGCAGTATTTCCCAACCTTTGCTTTTTGGATTTCAATTCCCAGCAGCCTAAGTCAATTCCCCAAAGCATTGATCAGTCAATGTATTGACATAGGCTTCTGGTTATTGAAATTCCCTTGTGGGGCATGGGCTCCATGTTGGGAACCACTGATATATAGGAATTCCATCTCTACCGATAAAATCATGTGTTAACCATTGGTGTCCGGCATACATGCCCACAACCGGCCCAACCATCCTGAACCGAGCCATCTACACTTACCTTACGACCCTTGGAGCATTACTGCAAGGGTCCGCCAGTCTCGAGTGGGCCAGTTGCCCCATGAACGCGACCAAAAAAACCCTACAATGCCCAGAGTCCTCTGTGCTGCACAACCCCTCAGCCAATCAGACTGAGGGACGCAAGCGCAGAGGAGGCCAGGCAGCCAGCACGGCAGTTTAACAAAAAACAAACAAAAAAAACCGCACCAGGGAAAGGCCCAACCCGCAAAAAGGTAAGTGGAGAGGGGGAGAGGGACTGAGGGGGGGGGCAGGGCCTGGGAATCATGCCGCCCACCTGCCCCACCACCTTGCCCCCCAGTCACTCTCCCCATCCTCACTTACTTTTTGCCACCCAGGGAGGAGGCCGTGGCCGGGTCCTTCAGGCCTGCGTTCTCCCCGTGTGGTAAGGGGGAGAAGGAAGAATCCCTTCTCCTCCCCGCGGCTTCAGCAAGGCAGCTGGGGAGAAAAAAAACTTCTCCCCACGCCGGCCACCCCATTGCTTGGGGGGAGGGAAAAGAGGAGAAGAACCTCCTCTCCCCCTCCCCTTGGCGAGGCACTGGGGAGAAAATATCTTCTCCCCGGCGCTGGCCATCACATAGCTTGGGGGGGGGGGGAGAGGAGAAGACCCTCCTTTCCCCCCTTTTTGGTGAGGCACCGGGGAGAAAATATCTTCTCCCCGGTGCCTGCTGCACGCACACGCACATGCACGCACACACGCACGCACGCACGCACATGCACACACACACACACACACACCTCTCTACTGGGCTGCACATTTCAAACCTGCCCACTCTGTGTGTGTGTGTGTGTGTGTGTGTGTGTGTGTGTGTGTGTATGTGTTTGAACACACAAAAACCTCCCCTAACCACCAGCATACACAATAAACATGCCCGGCTTGCCAGGCAAAAAATGCTAGTATACAAATAATTTAGAGTGGCAATCCCAAGATGATCTGGAGAACAAGCCCCCTTGGACACAGTGAGATCAAGGACTGCACTTCTTATTTTGAGTGTAGGCCATCTTCAGAGGTTTATGGCAGGGGTGGCCAAAAAATTTGAGCTGTGGGCTGGTCATGTGCCATAAAAAGTGTCTGTGGTTGTTGTAAACATGTTTATTACAACTGCAGGTGCATTTATGGCAGTGCTTTGTGCATGTGCAGGGTGTGTCCACTCCCACTTCCAGTAGCAGCAAGGGCGGCACAGGTTGGATGATTTGGTGCCACAGGCTAGATGTGGCCCACAAGCCATAGTTTGGCCACCCCTGGTTTATAGACTATACATGTCCTTCCTTCTGCCTTGAAGGGCTATATGTTCTCCTTGAACCTCTCTTTCCTCAATTTTTCCTTACAATTAAAAGAGAAGCTGAAAAAATGCTCCTTGTGCCTTCTTGTGGCCAAAAACTATTTTTTTTTTCAAACTTAAATTTGAGATATGGGGGTGGGGCTCCAATCTCCTCCAAACATGGCGAAATTGCTCCCACACCCTTAGGAGGGAACAAGGAGACAATTTAAAACAACTATTTTTAAAAATAACCTCCGGGCTGTGTGTGTATGTTACTGCTAGGGCTTCTGGGAGGCCTGCATTGTGCATATTGCATATCCCTAAGTTTAGCATGGTCCAAAATAAAGGATGACAGAATTCTATTAGCCATTCTGCTTATTACTTTCAAGGCTTTTGATCTCACTGATGTCAAAGTGACTTGTCCCCAGGTTTTATACTCATGACCCCAATAGGAAACTGCTTTAAAGATCCTTATTTGTATGTGATCTGCTCTGAAATAAATGGAAATCCCCTGTGGCAAGAAGAGAGCTCAGTATATCCTAGTACATGATTATTGATGAGGAGGAAGTGGGCAGTATTAGAACAAAAAGGAGGGTTGAGAAGAATCTGATGCCAACTCACAGATATTCAACAAAACTTTAATCACATGTCTACTCTTGAAAACAATTTGGTGGGTGAAAGACACATGTCACTTTGGGCAAACGTTCAATGGCTAGGGAGCATTGCCAAACGGGTCACATCCTGTTCTATCTTTTTTTTAAAAAAACTAATGTCTCATCTGTTCTTGGCAGGTTGCACTTTGCATTGTATTTCAGTTTGTACTTTGGTGGAAGACTGGTATTAATCTCACTGTTGGCTCCTAATAGTTTTGTATTCTTCACACTTTATTATTGCTGTAAGCTGCTTTTAAGGCAGACAGTAAGTGTTTTAAATAAACAGGATATTCCAGAGACTCATCTGTCAGTTTGAAAATCACTACTTTAATGCTGATATGATTAGACTTGAAGTCTGAAATAGAAATATGATGGGATCACAATGTATGGTTCACATTGGTCTGCATGAAACCATCCTTCCTTATAAGAAGACCAGCAGATTCCCCCACTATGTTAAACACCTAAATTCGTATTACTTACAAATTTATGTGGTGACCCAAATAAATCAGGTGCAACAAACACGATAGGGGAGTGTCTGTGTCAGTGTTCCTCAACCACAAGTCTGTCTTTTGTGTTTGTATTTCCGTGTCCCTCTGTTGCATGAGTTTTTATTCTCCATCAAGGAACTCATTGAACTGTAATTTGATATGGTTTACTCCATATCAAACAGGGGCAGTATATCCAGGTATACTGCCTGCGTTTGGAGGGTGTGATTATGGTCTAGCTAGACCAAAATAAAAGCATGGAAAAGTGCTGTTAAATTTTTAACATGTACCTCATGTTTAAATGAAGAAGTATGAAAAGCACATTTTACTCTGAAAAGTATAGTTCAGGTTTAGGTAATGGAGGATTAAAATATTTATAATTAAAGGAGTTTCATGTTTAAATGAATAGATGAGAGGAAACAGAAATGGGATGATTTTATAGATGGAGAGGAAGATACATGATGAAACCATTAGAATTTATGGTAAGTGGAAATGTGGTGGATATAAAAATTATTAGTTAAATATTTATATACTGTCAAGTTGATTCCAACTGCTGGCAACCTGCCCAATGCTTTCTAGGTGTAAAAGTTCTCAAAGGTTCTTCTTCTGTGTCTAGGCCAGGCCTGAAGCTGCCAAAATGAAGGTACCTTTTAGTGAGTTCATTCTGCAGTTCATTTCACCTGACCTAGTGTGAGAAAAATTAACTGGCAACACAAGGTTGCCATTTCCAGGGTACACCCGATTGTGATCCAAAAATACCAGTCTTCTAGGAGGCTCTTTCTGTGTACTGTAGTAGTTTTTCTCCAGGTGATGCTCTGGGCTGTATAGTTGGCCCAAAGTCAGATGATGCCAAGGCATGTAATTCTATCAGTCACACTCAGCCTGCATGATCTTGTTTGGCTCCACTCCCTGAGCTGCTACCAGCTTAATCTCCAGCAGCCCATGGTTTTGTCTACTCTTCACCAAGTATTACTTGGTGTTGTGTGATATCTGCATAGCAGCTACAGAATCATTAAACTTGAAGTCTAAATTTTGGGACTTGACTAATTGGAAACATGATGGCTGAAAAGATGTAGGGAATTTTATGGAATTCCATGCTTTCCCTTTGATCCTGGTCTGCAAAAATATTTTGGAGAATTTATTTATTTATTTATTTATTTATTGGACTTGTATGCCTCCCCACTCGCAGAGTGACTCTGGGCGGCTCACAAAGATAAAAAATATAGAAAATATACAGTACAACTACAGATTACAAAATTACATATCAGTATCAATCACAGTAACAAAACATTAATTTCAACAAAAAATGTATATATCCTAACCATAACCATAACCATAATCAATATACAATACAATTGCAATTACAAGATTACATATCAGTATCAATTACAGTAGCAAAGCATCAAATTCAACAAGAAAAAAGGAATGTATACACTCTGACCGCATCACAAAAATGTACAGTGATGGGCAGTGGCGATTTTAAAGCCAAATCCACCGCACAGCTGCTGCTGGTCACTGCTCTGCTGCTCCGCCCTTCAGGCTGGCCTGGCCAAGGGCGTCTGGTGACGATGGGGCGTCCGGTGGCAGCGCCATTGGTTTTAAAGCTGGACCCGCCGCACAGCTGATGCTGGTCACTGCTCCGCTGCTCCACCCTCCAGGCCAGGCCGGCCTAGGTCATCCAGTGATGGCGTGGCATCCTGTTGCGGTGGTTTTAAATCTGGACCCGCCGCACAGCTGCTGCTTAAGAGCTTGCATGTTGAAATAGAATAAACTTGTAATAAACTTTGTTCTTCCCTCCGAGTAATGTATTTGTTTTGTTTTCATGGATAAATATTGCTACTTTTACTTTAACAACCAATCATCTCAATGATTTCTGATTACTTTTAACAGAAACACAATGGGGGCAAACCAACACTAATCCTACCTAGAATAGACCTGCTGAAACAATTTGGACTTGTTAGACACAATTGATATAAGCTCCCTTGAGTTCAATGGCTGGAATTATGTAGTACTAACACTGGATTTAGCTCACTACCTATTTAGATTTAAAAGCAGACACTGTAAGTGATTATATTAGCAAACTACCTGACTGGGTGTGATGGATACATTTCAAAAAATTAAAGAATATCAATCTTAAATACAGTAATACCTCAGATAATGCTAAAACTTGGTTCCACAGGTCTTAGTGTTATCCAATTTTTAGTATTATCCAATGCATGGATAATGCTAAAATCCTATGGGATGCATCGGATATCGTCAAAACTCCATAGAGATGCATTGTAACCAGCACAGGCTTTAGTGAATGTTATCTGATGCATCCCATAGGATTTTAGCGTTATCTGATACAATTTCCCCCCTTTCGTGTTCAGGGAATGAAGAAGCAGATGAGTGAAGTAGTGAAATTCAGCTCTTTATTAGTGGGGTTTGAACACAGTTTGGATGGGGCAAAACTTGGACTTATATACACTATAAACAGTAATAGTAACAATAATACAAAAAGCCCATTGGCTAACAGAGTGTGCACATTTTCGATCCACTTATTTGCATAAGAATAGATACATGAGAAAAGATACATTCTGCTCCTGTCAGAAAACACAGTTAACATACATAACACCCCCCCCCCCCAAAATACATACTTATCAACCACCCCATTTTACCCGGGAAAACCCCCTCCCGTTTTATTAATTTCCCCGTATTTCCTCTTATTTTTTAAAAAAAATCCTGACCGAAGCTGCAGTATTTTTTTCCGGCCACCAGAGGTCACTGTGTGGCAGGCTTTTTGCTAGACTCTAGACTAGAATCAGTGAGAGGAATTCTCCTGAAGTTCCAGGGACTTTGCCAAGGAGAGGAAAGGGCAGGAGCTCACCCGGGGCAGGGCGGGGTAGCTCCGGTGGCATTGCCGTGTGTGGCCCCGGATCTGACTCAGCGTGCGCCCCTGCTCCAGACTTGGGCCTTCCGGGCTCCCTCCTCCTCCACCACCTTGGGGGGGTGGGGGTGGGGGTTGAGACCTGCTTCCCAGGTAAGCGACTGGGCTGGCACCTCCCTGACTTTCTTTTCTTCAGCAAACTTTGCTTTGGGATGAGTTTAGGGGGAGGAGGAAGGGTGGAAAAAAGAGAGATTGGCTGCATGTTAAGTTACACAAGGACAGGGGAAAGTCTCTTTCCCTTTTGTGTGTGTGTCTGTGTCTTGTTTAGTTCTTGCTAGATTCCAAGTCTAGGGTTACACTGCCAAACCATAGCTACTTTTCCTCCTCCAGCCTTCTCTATCCACCACCTTCCTTCCCCCAGTTCATTTTGAGAGGATCAGCTCTATTTTCCTGTCCCCATTCCTCATAAATGACATTTCTCAACTCTTCAGCTTTGAAATCCCAGGAGTTTTTACCTTCCCCACCCCCAATTTCAAGACACTTTCCCAAAGGGGCGAGTTTCTGATCACCCGCCTCTGATGTGATAAATAAAGGGAGGACCTCTTTGGGGAGAGAATGAGTGATTTAAGTCGAATTTCAGCTCCCTTCCTCTCCCACTGCTATTCCTCTCCTGAGGTCGCCGCCTGCTCCAAGGGTTAATTGAGCCAGCTGGGAAAGGGTGGGTTTCCTTCGCATCCTACAAAATCCAGTGTTCTGCGCTGGCACCTCATTTATTTTATCCCCCCCCCCAGTTTTGTATTTCTATATCTTCTCCTCATTTGCTGAAAGAAATCTTTTGTGTGTGAATCTGGTGGGATCGTTGCTTGCGCTCTGAGGCATGAGGGGAGGGGGTAGGCTGAAAAGTCAGATTTACCTGCTGAGTTGGTCCTTCACGATAAGCCTGGGCCTATTTACCTGGGAGTAAGTTCCATTGGACTAAATGCATTTACTTCAGAGCAGACACATAGATGATTGTGCTGCAAATGTTTGTGCAGCAAAGTTTTTGGGTGGGAGGAGACCACACATCCAGACTGTTTGGGAGGGGGAATAAGTTTTCTTCTTGCTTTGTTTAGTACTGTACCTTCAAGTTTCTATCCTCCTGGATTGTGAGAGAGAAGACAAATGTGTTTTCACTGGCACGTGTGGGTGTGGCTGGTGAATCAGGTGCCTTTATATTATTTGTGGGTGCTTGGTGATCTTTTCCGTTGCATCACTTTTGTGATTCTCTTTGCCCCCTAATTCAAAATGCTTCTGAAATAGGCTATGGTTGTGCCACCTTCTTCAATACGATTGTCTTTATTTAAAGGCCTCCCACCACATTGTTTAAAGGTAAAGGTTTCCTTGCTCGAAAGCTAGTTGTAGCTGACTCTAGGGTTCAGTGCTCATCTCTGTTTCATAGCCAAAGAGCCAGCACTGTCTGCTTCTGCAGATGTTTCCCTGGTCATGTGGCAGGCATGACTAGACACCAGAGCACATGGAATGCTGTTTTACCTTCCCACCAAAGTGGTCCCTATTTATCTACTTGCAATTTCTTGCTTTCAAACCTTTCAGACCTCCACTTTCTCCTTTTTTTACCTGTTCCTACAGTGTTTCAGAATTACTAATGCATTATGTTCTCCCTCTGCCATCTTCCACATGTTTCCCTCATCTCAGGTTTTTTGTGCACCCCCCTTCCTATTTGTTAATATATTCAGCAATATACCAGGTTGGACCAGAAGTATATCTAGCCTATTTGAGAGTAAACAAAACAGAACAGCAAAAAATAAAAAAATATAAAAAATATTGTGGCACCTTAGACTAACTCCTATATTTAAATGTCAGCTTTCGTGGACCAAGTCCATTTCAACAGACCTGGCCCATGAAAGCTTACATTTAAATACTTTATAGAAGTTAGTCTTTGGTGCCACAACATTTTTTGTCTTTTTTTGCTGTTCTGTTTTGTTTACTTTTAGATATGCTTGCACAGACTAACATGGCTACCACTTCAGACATTTCAACTAGCCTGTTTTGTAATTCTCTTCTTTTCCCATTGGCCACGCCCACTGATTTGGCCATGCCTACCAATTTGGCCACACCCACAAAATTTCCCTTATTTTCAAAGCCAAAACTTGACACGTATGCCCAAATATGAGGTCGTTATCCGATTTTAGTGTTATTCAATGCAGTCATTATCTGAGGTTTTACTGTAAAAGCTTAATAGCACTGTCTTCGCATGCTGTTCAAGAGTTGCATCACAGCACTGATGACACATTTTGCTAGCTTTTAAATATTGTTAGTCTTGAATCGGAAATGATCTGATTAATTTCTTATGTTGTATATGTTGGATGTGTGTGGTTTATCTTAGTATAAAATAGTTTCCCTTCCCCAAGATCGATTGATCAATCACTCAATCACTCAATCAATCAAGACATTTTTGTTCCATGAATCCTTCCCTTCTAAACCTTCCAATTATTGAAATTTGTGATGGATTGCACCCTGATTGATTGTTATGTGCTATAATGTGGGGATACTGGCTGGGTATCTACTTTAATTGTTTCAATGATGCTGCTGATACTGTTATGGCCCAGACAAACACAGCAGAGGTAAGAAGGAAAGTCTTACATGAGGCCGAAGGATCAAGCAAAGCAGTTGGTCAGGGATAGCTAGGTTCAAAGAGCCAATTGATAGTAGAACTGTAGACAAAAGTGTGATCCGAAGGCGTGATCAGGTTTTCAGGCAAGGGTCCGATATCCAGGAAACAGGCAAAGGTTCAAGAAGCGCAATGTCAGGATCCAAAATGATTGCTTTGACAAAGACTTGCCAGCATGGGCACCTCCTTGAGAAGGCTCAGGGCTCACAGCTGGAGATCATCTCTGGAGGCAAGCCCTAGCCCTTCTCCTTCTCAGCTGCAGTGCATCCCTTAATTGTGCCCTACATCTCTGAGACATGCTGGGCACTGGCTCGTCCTCCTCATTGCTGGCACCTGGAGCCTCAGACTGTTCTTCTGTCAAATCCTGATCAGTTTGATCAGCTTGACCAAGAGGAGACAGCTCTGAGCTGGCAGGGAGTTCTGCTCTTGGTCACGAGGAGGCAGATCTGAACTGGCAGCAGGTTGAGGAGCCGGCAGCAAGTCCTCCTCCTTGCACTCAGGAGCCAGATCTGAACTGGCAGCAGGCTGAGGAGCTGGCCAAAGGTCCTCCTCCTCATACATAGGATCCAGGGCCACAACAGATACCTAACTCATTAATCTATCCAACGTAAGACAAATGCATATTTAAATATTGCAACCAGCCAATTTGTCAGTCCTGCATTATTTTCTGGCTCATTATTTCCACAAACTCTTCTGGCTGTAGGACCCACTGTAGCTCAGCAACAGCCAGGCCACCTTCAGCAAGCAGCTTCCTTGGCTCACTTGCATGTGAAACACCAGTGTTTTTACTGTGGGGAAGCTGTGCCTGGCACTACTGCCATTTAGGCTAAAATATTGTACTGACAGGCCAAAAAAAGAAAAGAAATCCCTGGTGTAAGTAGGTACTAGATGCCTCCTAATACAAGCAGAAGAAAAGTATTACTGCCTACACAACCAGGTTGCTGAGTTACTATGTGGGTCCTATAGCCAGAAATCTTTGTAGAAGAAGGAGAAGAAAAGACAGTCATGAATGAGAGAGAAGATTTCTACCAATGTCTTTCTTCCACCTTGAAAACATGGGAAAAAGTAGTGTATTGGATATTTGGAAGAGTAAGCAAAGCATCAAATTCACTAATTATGATAGTCCTCATAACCATAGCCCCCAGTAGTATTAGTAGTATTAGTATTAGTATTAGTATTAGTATTAGTATTAGTATTAGTATTAGTATTAGTATTAGTAGTATTAGTAGTAGTAGTAGTAGTAGTAGTAGTAGTAGTAGTAGCAGTAGTTCATTTCCATGTGTAGTAGTGTCTGTCTTTGCCACTACAGCATATCGAAAAGAGAAGAGGGCCAAATGGTGGAAGTTACAGAAAAGAAGATGTCCGTTTGTGGCAATACTTGAACGAGAAATCTTCACAAACTTAGTCAAAGTCAAATTCAAACATTCTTTATTATTGATTCCAACACATGCACCAAAATCATTCAGGTAAATCGGTTTTTCTTTTTCTTCCTCAGGGTGTAATGAATCTTATAAAGCGTCAAAATAGCCTCCTGTGTTAAATTCTTTCAGTGCTATCATTTCAACTGATTCTAGAAATTTTTAATCTGTCTCAGGGAAAGAGGTGTGTGTGTGTGTTCTCATTTATTTGTTTATTGCAATTTGAGAAGATTTTTAAATGAATGAATACATAATTTCAGGGGCCCATTACAATGTATACCCATACCTGTCAAGTTTTGGATTTGAAAATAAGGGACATTTCCCGGCAAGTACGGGATACTTGATAGCTATGCTTATCCTGTGCTGCCCTCCAATGGTGGCAATAGGGCATTGCAGCCTAATTAATAAGGGGTGACGGTGGGAAAGAGGGTAAAATAAGGGGTTTTCCTGGCCAATAAGGGATACTTGACAGCTATGTGTATACCACTTGAACTTTGAAAAGGAGAGCTGCTAAGAACACTTTTTATTCTTTGCTTTATAGAAAAAGGAACAGTTTGTATTTATCTGTGCTTGTTCTGACAGATGAAAGTAAAAACCAGCTTTCCAGTGGAAAATGTACTTTTGTAAATGGGATACAAAATTCTCATCAGGAAGCCAAAGAAATCTCTTAAAATGATAGATTATACTAATGAAAATCAAATTGGGGACATATTTCCATTTTTTTACCTTTTAAAATCTTGCATAAAGCAAAATAATTCACGAAAAGCACATAAATAGTCTGAAGGAAAATGGACAACTTGAATATTTTGCTTCAAAGATAGCAGACATAATTTGGGAAGTACCCAAGGGCAATTGAAAAGTGAGACTTATTTCTGAAACTGAAAGTGAGAAGTCTGTTATATGTTGAGATCTTTTCTGTGCGTATAATAAAAGAAAACCTATGTGTGTGGGGGAGGGTTATAATCTTTTCTGTGGCTGTAAATCTGTGGGGAGAATATTTTGGACTCTTGAAAGCTAACAAATAATTGACAAGAAAAGTGAGAAAGCCATAGGCAACACACAACATGTGCCAACAAAATCCCATGACAGATTGCAAAGGACATTTAGGATTGCCTCATGTTTTCCATCTGAACTGCTAACAGGAGTCCTGTGAACATCTCAAGCTGAGAGATGAGCCACCTTGTACTTTGTACATTATTAGAGCATTCATCAAATGTAAAGGGTATCTCAAGGTATCAAATAGCCTAATTCTGTTATTACAGAAAGAAATGTGAGAGCATCCAGCTGCTGTATTTTGTTGTCTTTGCTGTAGCTGTTCTGTTGATAAGGTTCTTTGGTATAGTATATGTATATTACAGACCCTTGTTTGATAAAAGGTGGCTGAGCTCATAAGCAGATGCTAAATATTTTTAATCAGCTTTGAATTCAGTTTAGTTTATTTCTGGAAAGAATGCACAAGTCAGCCATTTGTGAAATGTTAACAAATAAAATAAAAAAATTCCAAGTTTAGAATTGCAAAGACATTTTTATGCCATTGTTACATTCCACTTCTTACAGTATTCCACAGCTAAAGCTGTAAAGCTCTGAGTAGGAAAATTTGTCAACTTTGCTTTCTTCAACATTCAGATTTTTTAAACAGAACATTTTTTTCCTGTCCCGAATGTCAAGATATTTGCAGATTTTGGCACATTTTAATATATACAGATGCGAGAGCTGGACAATTAGGAAAGCTGAACGTAGAAGAATAGATGCCTTTGAAATGTGGTGTTGGAGGAGAGTTTTCAGAGTACCCTGAACAGCGAGGAGAACAAATAGGTCAATCTTAGAAGAAATCAACCCTGACTGCTCATTGGAAGGTCAAATAGTAAAGACGAAGCTAAAGTACTTTGGACATCAAATGAGAAGGGAGGATTCACTTGAGAAAGCCTTGATGTTGGGAAAGGTGGAGGGCAAAAGAAGAAGGGGGAGGCCAAGGATGAGATGGCTGGATGGTATTGTAGACACAGTGGGCACAGAACTGGGAGTGTTGAGGGGGATGGTGGAGGACAGAGGCGCCTGGAGAACAATGGTCCATAGGGTCGCAAAGGGTCGGAATCGACTATGCGACTGAACAACAACAATATATACCAGTATATATAAATATGAAATAAAAATAAAAGCCTTCCCTGTTTGGAGTGATCAAACTCAAAGCATGCTTGCTATTGCTAGTGTGAAGATAATCCTTTTGTATCTGCCAGCCATTGAGATGTTAAAGATAATTTTAAAAAAGGGAGATGGCAATTGCAACTGTAATTAATGATAGTTTGGGTGACTACAAAGAGATACATATAGGAATCTTGAATTAGGTGTTCAGAGTCTTGGATATGATTTTTATTAAACAAAATGGTACTCTTATTTCAATTTCCTGTTGGGAAGTTTTGTAGAAGTTTCTATAAATTTCCCCAAGAACTTCACCTAGAAGGAACAGTGGCTGATTCCCCCCCACCCCTTAGTGTTGTACCGTCATGCAAGAGGAGGCTCATTGACTCAGTGGGGATATGCTGAGTCATTAACTCTCTGTAAATTCCATTGATTCAATGGGCTTACTCTTACACCGCAAAACAACCGGATTTTGGGCATTGGGTCTAAGGGTTGTGCCAAAGAAATTGGAAGTCACCCATGGAAAAATGATCCCCCATTCCACTCTTGGTATGAGAAGCAATGAGCATGATCATATAGCATTTTTAAAAGACATTTTTCTGACTCTCCTTTGAAAATGTGAAGCAAAGCATGCTTTTTAGCCTCTCAGGGAGGCTTTACCATTACATTTTTAAAATGAAAGTTAAGAAGAAAATAGCTTAAAAACTCTTAGATCACCATGTAAATAATGTACATATAAAATTGGTATTACTTCAAAAGTTCATAATGATCGAGATCTTTTTTCTGAGTTTGTTGGACTTGTAACTTGATCAGCAGCTTATGAATTACCAATTACAAAATGTCAGCTTTCCCTTGACAATGAAGGATATACAACTGAAATTAAATCCAGTGAATGAAACCCAGCCGATTGACTTGATGGTGTGTAATTATTATTAGTCTTACATAAATGGTATCCATTGTATTAGCTGGTGCTGTTTATTCTGCAGATTGGTGTTTTATGATGCTATTGCACCCAGAATCAAGGCACTGATTTGTGCTTAGTAATTTCCCTGTTTTTCCTGAGAAAAGATAGACATTTAACACAAAATGCATTTAAATTAGGCAGAGAGACTGTGAGTGAAAGAATGTGAGCAAGCAAGATCTGAAAGATAGAGTACACCACAATCTGGGTGGATTTTGAACACCATAAACCAACTAAGAATGTATCTACACTATAAAGTTACAACAGTACAATAGCATTTTAGATGCTATGGCTCCATCTTACAGAAGCCTGGGAGATGTTTGGTAAGGTACTTTGAATGCTAGAGATCCTTAGTGCACACCTCTGAATAACTGCAGAGATTTCATTTACCTCTAAGGATCTCCCAGAATGTAACCATGGTGATAACTGGAATCAGACTACTACAACTGCATAATGTAGATATACTCTTAATCTCTTTTACTATAGCTAGTCAAGACAACTTAGAATGTGAATAACTAAAACAGCCTTTGCAGGATTGTTAACATGTAGCTTCAATAGTCTAGGTCAGTGATGGCGAACCTTGGCACTCCATGTGATGGAATAGACATGTACTAGACTATTGAAGCTACATGTTAACAATCCTGCAAAGGCTGTTTTGGTTATTCACATTCTAAGTTGTCTTGACTTATCACCACCACAACCACATTAGAAATCTAGATACAGAGAAGTGCCTTACACTAGGCTATAAATACACACAAGTGTCTCCATAAATTGAGCAAATACATAAAGGGGCTAAATCCATCCATCACACTATCACTGAGGCAAGATTGCTTTACCTAATGCCTGTCCAAGCATCCATCCATCCATCCATCCATCCACAGGAACACACAAAGACCTCAAAATTTTAATATGGCTGATAAGGTCACACACTAATAAGATCACTCTGGTTTGAGTGTTGGATAAGGAGACCTGGGTTTTAATTGCTGTTTGACCACAGAAACCCACGGGGTAGTAGGCGATGGCGATTCAGTGCCTGAACATCTCAAATACTTCAAAAACACTATTTAGGTCACTATACTCATAGAATAGGACTTACAGGTTGTTAGATAAGAAGTTGGAATTCCAAAGGTTGAAGAACATTTTAGAGGCACAGTCTGGCATGAATTCACTTCTAAAACCTGCATTCAGGTACTTTACTGAATTCAAGTACCTTACTGAATTCAAAAAGGAACAAAAAGAAATGAATACTGTCATTTCACAATCTCTTTTGCCTTAAATGAGAAGAGTTTTCCAATACAGTGTTTCAGGATTTTGATTTCTTTGGATAAATAAGTTAGGATTATTTGGTATTTTACTGGCAGGATACAATAGCTTAGTGCTGAGCTTGTGACTATTTGAGAGAATTGCCTGAATGCAACTGACCCTTTCAGCTAGAGGACAGCTTTTTTAACAGTGCACTGTACATAAATTTTGACTCATTGGTTCAATGGATCTGCATATATATAGAATGGTAATAAGGCAAAGCTATTAGGGATATTGTAGGAAGGTAGATTTCAGAAATTTATTTACAAAAACTCGCACTGGATTCTATATTTAATTCTGTCTAGCCAGAACAAGACACAGGGAGAAACTCTGGAAAAAGGATTCCCTAAGTGCAGAAACCCATAGTTTGTGCTATGAAAATTAGTTTAAGAAATACCTAACTTTCTGTTTGGCTATTCTGTTCTTCCACACCCACAGGTGAAAATTATACGCTACATTCATTGATGCTCTTTTTGACAGAACACAGAAGGTTGGGGGCATTTTTGTAATATTTGTTCAGCTGATACATCCAAAAAAAGAAGCCAAGAGCCATTTTTACAAGGCAGAAGCTTGGTGATCTTACCTCAGTTCCCACAACTTCAGCTAACTGTCATCTCATTTGGCTTTCACTTTCACTGCCTTGAAGAAACAAAATCAAACAAATGAATGAAAAAAGAGAGCAAAATCAAAAATGCTATTTTGGCACACCTATTTTTTGAATTTTAATTTAATTCTTCAATTTTTATCCCGCCCACTCGGACAAACCCAACTCAGGGTGGCATACAAAATTAAAAACATATAAAGAACAAGTTAAAAAAAAACCACCCACCTTTCTACCACCACCCCATTAATAAAAAGCTAGAAGGGGAATAGGAGGAATGCGGAAATACAGAGGAGATACTAATTGGACTCTGGCTGGAAATGAGCCAACAGGCTGGGACCATATTCCCATCAAGGCTCCATATCTGCCCTGCCAGCCAGGTCTTCAAACCTTTCTTGAAAAGCAGCAATTCTGTCTGTAGCCTCAATTCTGTTGGCAGGAGGTTCCAGAGGGCTGGAGCAGACACGGAGAAGGCCCTTCTTCGCGTGCTAGAGAGGCGAGCCCCTCTAGCTTAAGGCACCACTAGAGAGCCCCTCCGGTCCTCTCTGGTTGGACGGGCAGACACTTTTGGGATGATGCAGTCTCTCAGGTATCCTGGCCTACTGCCATATAGGGCTTTAAAGGTCAAAACCAGCACCTTGAATTGCACCCGGAGGCAAACTGGTAACCAGTGCAGCTCCCGGAGTAGTGGGGAGGCACGAGCATAACGCCCAGACCCCATCACCACCCGGGCAGCCACATTCTGAACTAGCTGCAGCCTCCGAATGGTCGTCAAGGGCAGCCCCATGTAGAGCGCATTACAGTAATCTGGTCTGGAGGTGACCAGAGCATGAGTGAACCTGAGTAAGGAATCCCAGTCCAGGAGTGAGCACAACTGGTGGATTACTCTAAGTTGAGCAAAAGCCCTCCTGGCCACGGCTGCCAACTGCTCTTCCAGCAGCAGCAGCAGCGAGTCTAGGAGGACCCTCAAGTTGCACACCGGGTCTGTCTGGGGTAAAGATGCATCTAGCATCACCTTTCAGCTAAAGGGATGTTTCCTTTCCTCATTCTCTGATATGCACCTTATTCAAAAGAGAAAGATTCCTTATTGTCTCCTTAAATATGAGCCACTATTGTAAAAAATTCCAAGTCACCATCTTTGACTATTCCTTATCAATCCATCTAAAAAAATATTTATCAGCCTGACAAGTAAAAGTACCATTCATATTCAAGCAAATCTAGTAGGGGAAATTGATTAAAAGATTGTTCTGTAGATCTACAGAGTTTCTTACTGTGATTATCACATCTTACCTTGTATCCAGATTGGTATCTGTATTTAACACCTACATTTTGACTGGCTGACTCTCAACACTTTGTGTGGAGCTGGCTTTGAAAACCAACCACATGCTTTGAATTGTCCTGACAACAGGCTATACCTCTTAATAAGAAATAAGCAGCATGCCAATGAAAAGTTGTTGCCATAGTAACTGGCTGCATATTTGAACGGCAGCAGTTGAGTTTAATCTGTCAGAAGGCCTCCTGTCAGAAACACAAACAACTGTCTCTAGTGTGCTGGTGGGAAAAGACAAAAAAGTTAATTAACACTGGAAATCAAGTCATGTATCCCTCTCCCCCAGAGTTGCCCATCTTCAGCTTCACTACATTCTCAACAACATTATTTAAAAGACTGGAGAATACAGAGTTCTCTGAATTTGTGCATCATTATCCTTTCATTCACTGACAAAAAGAAATTATAGTGGAGTATTTTATTTGCTTGCAAAAGAAGCCATCTTCAGTTTCTGTAGATGCAACTGGAATAGACAATTTATAAACCCTTTGAAAACTGGTAATAAATTGGTGCTTTGATTTTTTAATTCCCAAATCCAGAGTTCTCCATTCTGTGAGTTCCATCTGCCAGACCCAGACCTACATTGTGCTCATCTGGAAGAAGGCTGAGATGGAAGGATTCATGATGGGATAAGTTCCACTAGCTGCCTGTTAGAAAAGGAAGTTGCTCCAGTTGCTGAGAATTACCAGCAAGCACTAGGGTTATTTCCTTTAAGTAAAATGTCCTATGTCATGAAGACTTTGAGCTGAGCCTTTCTCCAAATGAGTTGAGTTTAGGCATGGGTAAGGCAGGTGGAACTCTCAGAATTGAAAATAATGTATTTTGGGGTCCCAAAAAGGAAGGAATGACAGACAAATGAATGGCTCATGTGTAGCTGCTACAAATCGGTGTGCAAAATACTGAGTCAAATGCACTATTGAATTAACCTACATTATATACCTTTCTCTCTACATATATAACCCTAAATAACAGCTGTAAGAGCCTCCATGGTTATATAAATTATAGGTCATCATTCACAACTTCAAGGTGTCCTTTGCCTCCGACCAGTGATGTACTGAAGCCGGCCCTGTCCTGTCCGACCAGACTGGTAGCAGAACGGGCTGGCCATGCCCACCTCCCTGCCACACCACGCCCACCTTCTCCTCCCCCTCTCCCCGCACTCTGGATGCAACCAGGAGCCAGGAAGAAGAGGAGGAGGAAGAGCAGCCGCTGGTGCTGCTGGAAGGTGGGCAGGGTGGGGTCATAGGCTGGCTGCCTCCCCCTCCCAGTGCTGCTGGAAACGCTTCCCATTCACCTTGCCCAGAGCAGAAGGCACGAGGGAAGTGTGGAGGTGAAAGCGCGCCTTTGGCCCTGGCTGGGTGAGGTGAATGGGAAGCGTTTCCGGTGGCATTGGGAAGGGGAGGCTGCCAGCCCACCAACCCACCCTGCTCACCTCCCAGCAATGCCACTGGTGCAAATGCGCCTGGATGGTGAGGGGCTGACCCGCCAGCACCTCATCATCATCTCTGCGACAACAGGCAAAGCAAGAGAGCAAGGTAGGTTTCTTTTCTTCTTTTTTCGGGGTGGGTGGGGAGTGGGGTTGAGGCCATGCCTATAGATAGCCATGCCCACAATTAGCCACGCTCACAGTGTGGGTAGCAATTTTTTTAGAGTGCATCACTGCCTCCGACAACATAATTCCTTGAGCACGCATTCCCACCTAATACATTAACATGATAATAGAAATAGCAATAAGATAAATAATGATGCTGCATATTTTGACATATGGAGAGTCAGAAAATGCATTATTCTATGCCATGTAAACCATGCATAAAAGGAGCTTGAAAGCAAAGTCACATTGTTTCTTAAGTAGGTTAAAAACATTATGGGTGAAAAAACTTAACAACATGCTATGCAAATGTAATCATCAATCTAGAGAACTGTAAACCAGAGTAAACAAAATCAATGTTTTTACATGAATTATAAACTTTTTAAAAATTAATAAAGTAAAATGGAACATTTAACTTTTGTGTGTTGAAATGCTTCTCGTTAAATGTGTTTTAGCTCAAAAATTTCATTGTGGAACAGAGATTATACTTTATAATTCTTTATTATGAGATGAGTTTTATATAATATTTTCATAGTTTTGTCAAGAATGTCCAGCAATTGTGGATGGGACCCTAAATTTTGTGAGGT
Organism: Bradypodion ventrale; assembly: GCA_035047345.1. NCBI lineage: Eukaryota > Metazoa > Chordata > Lepidosauria > Squamata > Chamaeleonidae > Bradypodion > Bradypodion ventrale. The sequence goes on along the minus strand of JAWDJE010000005.1, from coordinate 59,208,530 downwards.
TCCATGGGCTTTTGTACAGATTATTTAGGTGAATATTTAATAGATATCATCGTGGGGAAAAATCAGTAATTCTACAGCTAGGTCTGCATTTCCAGAAATACACACTAAACAATACAGAGATGAGAAATATATGTCTGATGCCTGATCTATCTGAAATTAGTGCTGGACTTTTTCCCCCCCTCTAGGTCAGATATAATGTTGGAAATTTTTGGAAGCTTTTTTAAAATCTTCAGCATTGCATTCCATAGTTTTCTTAGGTAACATTCTTTCAGAGTGACAATCCTAGATATTGTCCAGGAATACCCAATATTTTGCCTATTCTAAAATTCTAAACATTATTTTCTAGAAACTTCTCACATCATAAATCGGCTAGACCAGAGATGGGCAGTCTTGGCCCTCCAGCTGTTCTTGGACTTCAATTCCCAGAAGCCCAAGTCAACACACCAGCTGGTCAGGGTTTCTGGGAATTGAAGTTCAAGAACAGCTGAAGGGCCAAGACTGCCGTCACTGGACTAGACGGCTCCATCCCTATCATTAGGCAGAGTGAGGCAGTCGATGTTGTATGATATAAACAGAATAATTGCAGCAAACCTCTGGTCATTGCCTTCTGAGAAGGAAAGAAATGTGTGCTCCAATCAGCCTGGACTGAATGCAGTCTGTTGCCTTCAGATGCAATGAAGGGAGATGTCCCTCACCAGATTCCAAGTAACATATAACTACTAATCTGTGTGATGAACTGAGAAGGTCCACTTCATCATTTGTTACAGGCAAGAAAATGTCTTAGGTTGCCCTTGCATATTGTCTGTGTCTTGGAATCTGAGAGGGGAAGAGCTTCTCTATGTTACAGCACACAAAAGTTGACTTTGGGGAGTATTACTTCCAGCTTGCTTTGTGTAGACACAGTCAAGGCCATTCTCTCTTCTTCTTCCTCTTCAAGTGCCATATCTGATTCCGAATACTGGCTATCATCATGGTGATCAGCCATGAAGATTGTTCTGGGAACAATATAATTTATTCCATTTACCTTCTGCATCACAGCATGATATCCATACCACTGATCAAGTTCCATTAGCCACTTTCTGGTCCTGAGCCCTTTGCAAGCGCACCCCCCAAAAAAGACTCAGACACCGGTATATGGATAACGGCATTGGGCCACATTTATTGATTCATGCCCTAGTCCGAATTATAAATTTCAATTGGTACTCAGCCAATTATAATTCTTACGGCAAGCAGGCCGCAGTAACACTGGTAAGGTTCCTCCCAAAATTGCCAATGGCAATTGGCTACAATGTATCAATTTCTATCAATTTGTTTGTTTACAACAAACAAATTGTTGACCGTAGTCAATAAACTATCTACTGACCCCACCCTCTGACGTGTATCCGTCAAATCACGGGGTGATGCATGCTGAAGAGCGCCTGCCATCACCCCATTGCCTGGTTCGTCGTTGACTGGTCAACGTTAACAAACTTGTACCTATCTAGTGTTGGCCAGTCAATTGCGAACCTGCTGGATACCTGTGGGTCATAAATATTTACGTTACCAGTGCTACCCGCCCATGTGACCAAAGTCAATAGCAAAGCCCCTGTATCAAACCGTAGCAACAGTGTGGGATGGGCAAAAAAGCCAGAACCAGGAGGCCAATTGTAGGTTCCAGCCAAAAATTCCCACCCGGCCCCGAAGCGACCAAAATATCACACTGTTCACTAGGGAGGGGGTGGAGGGAAAAACTTCTCCTCTCCATCGCTTTTCCAAAATGGCAGCTCGGCTGCCTCGTGGCCACCCCTTTTATAGAGGGGTGGCCACGCCCCCTAAATCACCCGGATGTCTGAGTCCGGGTGGGGGGCCCCGCAAAGAGCGCGGCAGCCATTTTGGCGCTGCACTTTCATTGCAGGCGCACCCCCAAAAAAAGACTCAGACACCGGTATATGGATAACGGCATTGGGCCACATTTATTGATTCATGCCCTAGTCCGAATTATAAATTTCAGTTGGTACTCAGCCAATTATAATTCTTAAGGCAAGCAGGCCGCAGTAACACTGGTAAGGTTCCTCCCAAAATTGCCAATGGCAATTGGCTACAATGTATCCATTTCTATCAATTTGTTTGTTTACAACAAACAAATTGTTGACAGTAGTCAATAAACTATCTACTGACCCCACCCTCTGACGTGTATCCGTCAAATCACGGGGTAATGCATGCTGAAGAGCTCCTGCCATCACCCCATTGCCTGGTTCGTCGTTGACCGGTCAACGTTAACAAACTTGTACCTATCTAGTGTTGGCCAGTCAATTGCGAACCTGCCGGATACCTGTGGGTCATAAATATTTACCTTACCAGTGCTACCCGCCACATGGGGAGGCTTAATAAAGATTCATCGCCCCCCCCCCCAGACCGTCAGCTCGGTCAACAGGCCTGCTTGCAAATCTTCCAAAAAGAGGTTCATACCTCTGGGCGACAGATGGACCCCATCACCTGTGTAAAGATCGTAATTTTGGAGACTAATGGTGGGGTGTCGGATGACCCGCCCCAAACCCTTGTCAGCAAAGAACCGGGCCACTGCCCTGTTCACCAAGTGACGAGCGCGGTCAAGGGCCTGGAGGTTGATACCCCCCCTGTAAGCGTGACGCGGTATGATGTCCGACCATAGCAGCGTTGTGGCAGGCCACACATAATGCAAATAAGCTAGGTCATTGCAGATCGTATGTTTTAAGGAAAGGCCAGTGACCTGGCCCAAGTCATTGCCCCCGAGGTGCAGCACCAGGACATCAGGCGGTTCAGCATCCCTGATGGAGAAAAGGAATGGCAACAGTTCCCGCCATAACATTCCGTGCTTACCATACCACCTGATACATGCGAAGGCACGTAGTCCAAGCTGGGGTCCCCACTCTGTCGCCGCAGCGTACTGCGCTGCTCAGTGCACATAGCTATGGCCCACCAGCCATACTGCCACCGGTGTGCGGGGGCACACAGGGTCTGTAAGATAAAAAAGACAGGACAGTGACTTATCTGGTACTCATACTTGAAGAGGGCGAACATATAATTCAAAACACTTCGATCCCCACCTCCCCATACGCCGTATATCAGCCTCAGAGTACCCAAATGCAGCTGCGGTAGAAGCAGCTCCTATTCTAAAAGAATGGGTGCCGTAACGAGCCCCGGGGAGGCCAACACTGGACAGTGCCTTACCGGTCACCTTCCAAAATTGAAATTTAGTAAGGGGAGACCCATCTTCGTGGCAGAAAAACGGGCCAGGGTGCATACCACGCACTGCAAGGAACTCTTGTAGGGCACCAACCAGACAGATGTCTGCAATGGAACATCGTAGCAGTCTAACACCACTGCCTACACCATGCTGATCAACTTTTGAGGACTGTATCCTCAACTGAGCCCACTCATTGAAGACATAGACATCTTCGAGTTCCAGTGCCCGACGAGCCGCATCCGCCTTAGACAGTAGCACCAACTCACTGATGCGGACCGCTCCAAAAAAGGCCACCGTGGTAGCCGCATGAAACAGAGCTGCCTCATACCTGTCGAAACACAGGTCATGCCAGCCTCGTGCAAGGTGGGTAAGAACCCCTGGAGAAATAGGGTGGCGATTGTCCGGGCGGCGTCCACGTTCCCATGTCCACCCCTCCAAAACATGTCATATACGGAAATCATTCGTGTTGTCAGCAGAGCCCCTCACTTTGGCCATGAATGCCAGTGCTGACAGCCTGGATGCTATGGTGCGGGGAGCTAGGCCCTGACTGTGTAGGTAGACCATAAATTGGAGAACGTGTGCAACTGGAATGGGCCACACCTCGGGCAACCGGAGTTGCGCACAAATTTTTTAAAATTGACTGTATGCATGGTGATACGCCTTGCGCGTGCGGGGCGCCAGCGACATGCCGATCGCCCAGTTCACCTCTCCTTGCCAAACGTCCAAATCTCATCCGGGAGTGGCGAGGGGAATTCCTCTGCGTCCGGAGCCAAGGCGCGGAACCGGGGGATTTGCAGGCGGGATAAAGCATCAGCAATATCGTTATTAATACCTGGTACATGTCTGGCCCTGAAGAGCATATTGAGGCATAGGCTGCGCAACACGAACTGGCGAACTAACTCCATGACCTTGGGTGATTTAGATGTCTGGGAATTGACGATGTGCACTACCGCAGCATTGTCACACCAGAAATGAACCACTGAATTGGCCCACTCCTCACCCCATCGCATCAAAGCTCCCAGTATTGGGAAGAACTCAAGGAATGTAAGATCGCGTAGACGATCTGTGCCCCGCGCCATGCTGGAGGCCATCGGCCGTAGGCCCACCTCCCCTCAAAGTAAATCCCATATCCCAGGGACCCCAAGGCATCCGACTGAACCTGGAACCTAGAGTAAACCAAAAGGTCAGATCTCCAAAATGACACCCCGTTGAAGTCCCTCAGGAACTTAAGCCAAACCAACATGTCAGCCCTCATGCCCTTGTTCAGTCGGACCCTATGATAGCGCCTGGATAGGCCAGTCATCGCGAGACTGTGTCAATTTCAATACCCAGAAATGTGAGCTTAGTTGATGGGCCCTTGGTCTTTTCGGGCGCTAAAGGGACACCGAGTTCCTGCATTAGCGTCTGAAATGTATTGAGGAGACGCGTACACATGTCCCAGCCCCGTTCACCCCTGAACAAGAAATCATCGAGGTAATGGGCTACAGACCGGGACCCAGACCTGCGAACAAAGGCCCACTGAAGGAAAGTGCTAAAACGTTCAAATGCTGAACAGGAAATAGAGCAGCCAAAAGGAATGGCTTTATCAACATAAAATTTCCCTTGGAATTTAAAACCCAATAACTCAAAGTCACCCGGGTGCACTGGCAACAAACGGAATGCCGACTTAATGTCACATTTGGCCAGAAGTGCACCCGGGCCACAAGAGCGCACCATGCGCAGGGCCTGGTCAAATGACGTATACCTGACAGAACAAAGGTCATCAGGAATGGCATCATTGACTGAATGGCCCGCCGGGTATGACAGATGGTGAATTAAACGAAACTCCCCAGGGGTCTTTTTGGGAACCAACCCTAAAGGGGAAACCTTCAGATTGGGAAAGGGGGGCATAGGAAAGGGGCCAGCAACCCTACCTGCATTAACCTCCTTAGCGATACTTAGGGCAGCCACCTCCTCCCTACCCTTCAGGGAAAGTAAATTAGGAGCATCTTGGGGGCACTGCTCCCCTTTGAATGGGATGCGAAAGCCCCGCTGGAAACCCTCGAGGAGATACCTAGCATCCTCCCTCCTCGGGTAAGTTGAGAGCCACCGCTCCAACATAGCTATGTTAACCGGGGAGGGGGCCTTTTGAGTGACCAGCTCCATCAGCGGCAGGTCTGCCCGCTCCTTGTCCACCTCTACCTCTCCCCCGTGACCCACCGGCTCGTGGGCATGCAGCCGCGGCGTGGGGGCCAGCGCAAGAGGGACACTCATGTTTGTATCGGCACTGTTTTCTATTGCATACACCATTGGCCGAGAAACTCCAACACAGCAAGCGGGCTGGAACCCCCTGCCCCACCAGCTGGCGGGGAGCCTGTGTTGGAGCAGCTCGCTGGACCGCATGGCCACAATGGTACCTCTCCCCAGGCGCCGGGTGCGTGGGGGTCATGTATTAAAGCCACAATTTCTGACATGGCTCATCCCACCTCATCTCCGGGTGTAAGGGCACTCTCATTCTAAATTCCTCATCGTAAACCAACCACGATGGGCCAGGAAAAATCCACCATTGCCCTGTATATATTGTCCAAATATTGGACCATACGAATGGCCAGGTCAGGCCGAGCCCTAAGGTACACCGCCATATAAATGAGATATGCGGGTAACCAGTTGGCCCAGGTACGTGGTGGCTTGCGACGGCGAGACAGCTCTTTGTCCTTCTCATCCTGCCCCTCTTTTTCCTCCTTGGTGGGTTCCCGGTTCAATAGGGAGAAAATATCGACATACTCCCCCCGCCAAATCTTTTCCCTTGTGGCCTGGGCCAAATGATCCCCGGGGTGCAAGGAATACCCGGCCGTCGGCAATGCCGACTCCGGCACAGTATTAACACGGGGTATCAGGAGAGGAGCCTGGACCGTCCCTGCGACACCTGGTGTAGCCCCGGGGGCGGAAACCCCCCCGCCCAATGTTATGCCAGTATGGGACCAAGCTGCACCTGGGTAAGCTGGGAACTGATGCCCACCTGCCCCGACATTACGAGGCCATGGCCACTGAAACCCATCCCTGAAAGTGGAGTGTGATGTGGGGACATTAGCTTGAACCTGATACTCACTGGGTGCACCCCCGTGAGCCGCCCCCACTGGGGGTTCCGGCCCACGGCGGGCGTCGGAGCTCGCGACCGCCATCGAGCTCTGAGGACACATCCGACCACTACCTGTCTGCAGTTCATGATGGACGGGAAGCTGTGAGACCGCGGCGGGCACGGGCCTGAGCGCCTCGAGCAACTCAACCCGACTGGCCGCCTGCTGCAGAGTGGCGGCTGCCGTGGTAGCAGGCAGGCAAAAGGGGGCCCCAGATGGCAGTGAAGCCCCCCCAATGGGGTTATTGGTGATCCCTATGGATGCCTCTAGCGCAGCTACGCGGGCCAGTAATGCATCCACTGTCGCAGATCCCCCTGCATAAAGGGGGCCAGGCGGCCTGGACGGCCCGCTGGGCAATGGTCCAGGGCCCCCGACTTGAGAGCCAGGTCCCGAATAGGGCCATGCCCAAAACTCCGGCCCATGAGGGGCCGGGGATAAGCCCTGCTGTGCAACTGCACCAGGCCCTCCCCCGTGATCAAGGCCCATGGCCGGCAATTGCGGGCCGGGGGCCGAAGCCCCTGTAGGGCCAGTCTGAGGCTGGAGAGCCGCAGGCCATGGCCTAAGCTGCCCCATCCCACCGGTCCCGGTGGGTGCATCCGATAAGGGGTCCTGTTGCGGGGGCGCAGTCGCGGTCCTCCGACCCGACTGCTGTCTCCCTTTCGGGCGAGCCTGAGTCGCCATAGCTTTCTTCTTGGGAGGCATAATGAAAAGCACGATCCCTTTCCAGGGATCAGCACCAGATGACTGAAAAGCCGAAGATTGAGAAGCAAAATACCCGCTAAGGCTCTACAGCCAACTGCGGCTCTCAAAGAGACGAAGAGCGATGGAGAAAACTTCTCCCCTCCGTCGCTTTTCCAAAATGGCAGCTCGGCTGCCTCGTGGCCACCCCTTTTATAGAGGGGTGGCCACGACCCCTAACTCACCCGGATGTCTGAGTCTGGGTGGGGGGGCCCCCGCAAAGAGCGCGACGGCCACTTTGGCGCTGTGCTTTCATTTGGCACACAAAGTCCTCAACAGCCCCAGGCCAGTACTGATGAAGCTGCTGCCCTCCATCGAGATGAATTCAAGTGGAATTTAATCCATTGGAGGACCATCACCCTTCCCTGTGGAATTCACCATCCAAGGCCATTAGTCCTCAGGGTTTTCACGTTAGTTAGTCACTGCCTGCCTGATGATCAACGTAGAGTCACTGGCAGTATGGTGTACTCAATTACCATAGCAGGATAACCTGACCATACTGACTGCTCTCTTAGGAAGGGTAATTTCCAGACACTGGAGTAGAAGATTACTGGAGTTAGAATAAGAGTGGACATAATCCCCCTAGGCTATTGGAATTCAGCTCAATGGGTCTGGAAATTCCTGGAAGGGGCTGTGATTCAGGATTTAAGTTAGAAAGAGTAGAGAGCTGAAGAGGCAGACGGTGTTGTTTCCACAGATGAGGACAAAGCACAGGGTTGGGAACAAAAGAAAAAATATGATAACATTGAGTCTTTCTGGTCAGTGATTTAAATAATATAATCATCCTGCCATATATATAGCAGATCTGTGCACAATATGACAGTGAATATTACACATGCATTGCTCATTGTTATCTATGGTAGAAGTCCTTTAACGGTTTCCAGCTTGTTAATGCTTCTGTATTTCTGCTTTTGGTAGAAAATAAAAGCATGTACAAGCTCCACACTTCTGAAGCCTGTCACAGCCTGAGGAAAAACATTGCGAAACTGACTACTCCTCCCCAAATATAGATGTTTTTCCCTTCTCTTGGAATGTTTTTGTTACAGCAGATGATAATGTGATGTGAAAAGTCTAGCTAGGCAGTCACAATTTACAATGACGGACCCAAAAAGCATTTCAGACTGAATGATGCTGTTCTCGTTATAACTCTCCTCAGAATGATGTGAAAGAAAGCGTTTAGGGCTATGGAGGCAATCCACTGCTACTGTGTTTTTGGGTGAGAGGTCCACAGTGGCCAACTGGGAAATTTTCTGCTAGAAGAACGGCCTAGAAATCAAAAGTTGTGTGTGTCATGTGCAATATGCATAAGTGTGCATGTGGTGTGTCCCTCCATACAAACCAGGGGGTTCCCAACTTTTTTGCACCGCAGGCTGGACCACACACCTGGGACAGCTGAATGGGCCGGTCATGTTGTTCCTTCCACCATAAACGTTGCCATAAAATGCATCAGCTGCTGTCATAAATGCGTTTACGACAGCTCCAGGTGCATTTATGGCAGCGTCTACGGCAGGCAAGGGTGCATTTATGCATGCAAAGGCACATTTTATGGCTGTCGTAAACACACCCACTTCTGCTTCCAGTAGTGTTGTGGGCAGCAGCAGGCCACATGAAATGGCCATAGGTTGGCCACCCCTGATCTAAACCAAAGCGCGTTACAGTAAAGTAGTATCTTTTCAGCATTGAATCCAATACATAATGTGTCATAAGCTCTGTTGTCACATGAGTGACTGATTATCACCAGAGGGAAGCTTTTATTATAATGTAAACCTATCCCATCATTTTTTAAACCTTTTTAACTTTTATCTTTATGGTATTTTGTGTCAAGTTAAGCATGGAACGATGAAAATAGATCCTCCAGAAAAACAGTGCAAGAGAGTACATCATGAAAGGCCTGGTATATTTCTTCTTTAACCCACTTTTGTATTTGTTTCTTTGTTTTACTTTTGAATCATTTGCAAAGTTTAAATGCTGAAAGACAAGGGGGGGGGGGAGTGAAAGCACCAAGGAGTTAGAAAAAGCAAAGGGAAACAATATAGGCCAAGTTTCAGAGTGACAAAAAACCTCCGCGTAAGAAAATAACACACTTTTGAAGAAGATAGAGGGCAGTTCAGTAGACAGGATATCCTTCTTCCTGTAATGCTTCTGTTACATCCTGTGTATGATCCCATGTTAAGAAAAGGAGTATTTCCTGCTTTGAGATTGTTTCCCCTTTGGACATGCAAATCCTGCAAGCAAGCCAAGTTGCAAAACATGAATTGAGGCAAATTTGTGTTAGAATAAACAGGCAGTCTATTATTTTTCAAGGGAGTTTACTTCCAATGATGCACTACCCATGTTATGTCATTCTTCTAAATTTAGAGGCCATACAATTAGAAATGCTAACATATTAATTGCTCCAGAGATGCATTTTCAAAAGCTGCAGCATTTGCAAAATTGACATGCAAACAAGGCCGATTCTTTCTTCCCGATGACTGCTAGCTAAAAAGCAGCAAGCTAATGTGCAGTCTCTAAAGCAGTGGAAGCTGTTAGAGGATAAACACACACACCTTCTGGCTGAAGCCTTTTCTGGTTGCAAAAGGAGCTTCTTTGTCTTTTTTGGCCCAGAACTGAGGATAATAAAAATGATCATTTACTCTCATAGAAGCTTACTGTATCTGGCAAAACAAGTCAGAAGAGGGGAAAATGTTAGCACTTTCCCTCACCAACTGGAAATCTATGGAAATAAGGCCATAATCAAATTCTTATTGCCATAAGAAAGTACAGATAAAGAAGCTGTAAAATGGAAGGTGTCACATGGATTTTTATCACAGATTCCTATCAGGTGGACTTTTAATTTGTTTTTCATTGAAGTTAAGAACAGATGCAACAAAAAGAACACATAACAATTGAATAAAGAAATTACCTCACTGATGATATTCTTGATGCACCTTCGGGATAGCTAGAGTAAAATAGCCTAAGGGAAAAGCTTATTAGTCTAGATATAAAATGTATATAGCATATACATTATATAAATGTGTGTGTATGTGATTGTGTGTACCTACATGAATGAGAGAGATTTAGAGTGAGAGTTTAAAAAGGTAGACATCTGTACTAATTTGACTGCAATTTGATGAGACTTTTGAAAGACTTCCATAAAGGAAATACAGTAAAAGCACCATGAAATTGCAGAATTTCTTTGGCTTTTTAGAAAGGCATATTCCCTTCTTAGTGTACCTGTTATACGTTTGTGTACATAACCAGCGTCTCACATATTATCACTCTACTGCACATAAATTGATCACTGAATACAATTTCTTAAGAAGGTCTTTTAAGCTCTTCTCTGTGAAACCACTTTATTCAAATTATCCATGTTGCCAGAGATATAATGCTATTAAGAAGTCTAGCCAGGTTATCCTGCTATGGTAATAGAGTAAACCATACTGCGAGAGACTCAATGCTGATTGTCAGGTAGTAGTTAAGTAAGCAGACAACTCTGAGGACTAATGGCCATGGGTTTTTCACAAGGTAATTGGGATGTTGACCCCAACAACTCCATACTCTTTTTTATGAACCCCGAAGGATGGAAGACAAAGTCAAACCCCAAACACAAAATATGTTTCTATTTGCATAGAAATGGCCATTGGTGGTGAAGTCCACAGGGAAGGATGATGATCCCCAAGTGGATTAAATCCCACTTGAATTCATCTTAATGGAGGGCAGCAGCCTCATCAATACTGTCTTGGAGATGAGGAGGACTTTGTGTGCTAACAGGGCTCAGGATTAGAAAGTGGCTCATGGAACTGGATCAGTGGTATGGGTGTCATGCTATGATGCAGAAGGCAAATAGAAGGCCAATGCATTATATCCTTTCCAGAACAATCTTCATGGCCATCATCACCATGATGATAACCAGTATTTGGAATTCGATACAAAACTTGAAGAAGAAATAGAAGAACATTTAGAAAAATATATTCAGATGGTTCAAGTCTTACAGTGGGTTATTTTATTATATAATCTTCATTGAATATGCTTAGTAAGCAAGGTTTCCTTATCTAGATATTAATTTGACAAATAACAGCAGCATGTGAAACACATTATAATTGTTAATGGGTTGTCATTATAACTGTTATTATAACTGTTAATAGATTATCATTAGCAGCTAAGTGATAGAACGGAGCTGGGCAGTATTTCATGGCACCTGCTGTGCAACTCTCAACATTAGCTCCATTCATAGCATATATCCATAAGTTATATTTTATTGTCTTCTTCTAATTTTCCCCTTGAGGATTAATTAAACACAGAATTCACAAGCATGCTCTCGAAAGGAAAGAATGGCATTTATAATTTCCAAGTAGGGAGTTTACAAAATAGTTGCATTTTCCAGTCAACACATTCTCAGAGAATGAACAGCTACACTGAAATAGTTATTTTTTAAATACAGTAATCTACAACAGGAACATATCCATGAAAGCTGACCTATAACTTTGATAGAATATTGGTATTATTTTTGGTTCTGTTGATTTCAGATGAGAGATCAAAAGGAAAGATTTCCCTTGAGAGATTATAGTTTAGGATGTTTGGCAAATTTAGTAAATTGCTATTATTAATGAAAAACATATTTAAATTTATATGCAAATAGAAACATATTTTGTGTTTTGGGTTTGACTTAGTCTTCCATCCTTCAAGGTTCATAAAAAAAAGAGTATCCAGTTGTTGGGGGCAACATCCTAATTACCTTGTGAAAAACCCAGAGAGTACTTTAAGTACTATGGAGCAATATATAAATGCAGTTGCTACTATTATTTGTTAGACTACTAACATCTTTTGAGAACATAGTTCTACACAAAATTTGTGCAAGATTGCCTCTCCCCTCCCCCAGGAAATCTCAAAGGAAATCTTGTGAGATTTCTCTGAAATGTCATGGTTACTTTTCTATAGAAGAAATTATAAATATGTAGGGTTACGGTACTATAATTTCTGTACAGAATTATGTTTTGCCTATACAACTTACACTTAGAAAAGAGACGAGAAAATAAAGGTGCACACAGGGCTGTTGCAATTCTTGAAAAATCTGACATCTTTTTAGAATACAGTCTGCACGAAATGAACAAAAGAACCTCCAAACTGTGCATGCCCGTTACAAATCCTGCAGAGGTTGGCAAATTGCACAGATTTCAGCAGTGTCCTTTGCAAAACAATGGGCAGAAAAGGAAAAAATGAAATTTCTAAGAACAACAAAACAGAATTTGGAAAATTTCCTTTGTTTTTACAGGAAAGTTCCAGGGTTTGTTGTTTGAAAAGAAACTTTTCCAAGTTCACAGTACTGTATATGCATTTGCCAACAGTAATGATTCTCTCACCATCAGAAATAATGCTAACATCTTGGTTTTTGCATTGCAACTGATGGGTGAAGTCAAAAGACCCAACGTTTCCATGGTCATGTGGCAAGCATGATTAGACACCGGAGCACACAGAACGCTGTTACCTTCCCATTGATGTGGTCCCTATTTATCTACAGTACTTGCAATTTCTTGCTTTCGAACTGTTAGGTTCGCAGGAGCTGGAACAGAGACAGGAGCTCATTCCGTCCTGCAGTACTCTGGAATCGAACTGCTGACCTTCTGCCTCCCAGTCAGTGTCTTAGCCACTTGAGGGAATACCACGCTTCACAAAACCCCCATATAATTAAAAATTTGTAGTGTGGGGTATCGCGATTAGCGCAAAAATGCTTCGTTATATGAATTTTTCATTATACGAAGCATTATATATGGGTTTCCACTGTAGATAAATAGGAACCACTTTGGTGGGAAGGTAAACAGCATTCCGTGCACTTTGGTGTTGAGGCATGCCTGCCACATGGCCACAGAAATGTCTGTAGATGCAGACAGTGCTGGCTCTTTGGCTATAAACAGAGATGAGCACTGAACCCAAGAGTTAGATACAACTTGCTTTTGAGCAAGGGTGACCTTTACCTTTACCTAAATCCCAGAAAAGGAGATATTTTTCCCAGGAGAAAGAGAAAGGGGCAGGATAATAGGAAAATCACAGTACCTGCTGTTGTCTCCTCATCTCATAAACTGTAAAATAAGAATGTGGTGGGTGGGGGCTGATTTTTAGATGGCAGCTTCTCCCTCCCCTGGACCCCTCCCCATGGACCTTTGCCATCACCTTCACTGACTGCAGCAAAATCATAATCTTCCAGTCTGGCCAGGTTATCCTGCTATGGTAATAGAGTAGACAATACTGCTAGTGACTCAACGTGGAGTGTCAGGTGGTGGTTAACTAACCTGGCAAACCTGAGGACTAACAGCCTTGGGTGCCAAAGTCCACAGGGAAGGGTGATGGTCCCCAAACAGATTAAATCCCACTTGAATCCATCTTAATGGAGGGCAGAAGCTTCATCAATACTGGTCTGTGACTGTTGAGGACTTTGTTTGCCAAAAGATCCCAGGACTAGAAAGTGACTTGCGGAACTGGATCAGTGGCATGGGGGCTGTGCTGTGATTTGAAAGGCAGATGAAAGGCCACTGCATTATATTCTCAGGGCAGATTTCATGGCTGATCACCATGATGATCACCTATATTCAGATTTAGATATGGCAGAAGAAGAAATCATAATCGTAACTGAATATGTGTGCACATATGCTCAGGAAGAAAAGTGTGTTTGTGTGGGTTGCCTTGCTCTTACTTTTTGGGCATTTTAATGGTTCTTTAAGACTTCCCAGTAGTAATGTATGACTGTGAGAGCTGGATCATAAGGAAGTCTGAGTGCAGAAGAATAGATGCCATTGAACTGTGCTGCTGGAGAAGACTTGTGAGCAGGGGTGCCCAAACTTTTTGTGCAGGGGACCTGACTACGCCCCTGGAACAGCTGAGTGGGCCTGACCACGTCCCTGGAACAGGGTTTGTTTGTGCATGCACATCTGGAGCCACGTCCGGGAGTGGCGCAGATATATTTGCACATGCACAGGGATGTCCAGAACCATTTCTGGGAGTGGTGGGGATGCGGACACCCCATGCCATTCTCAAAAGTGGTTCTGGATGTCCTGCACATACACAAGCATATCAGTCCCATTCCCAGAAGTGGTTCTGGATGTGCATGCACATTGGCAGGCATGTCCCCCATCCACTTCTGGGAGCAGCGAAGGCACTGCAGGCTGGATGAATTGGCGTGTTGGGCACCCCTGCTCTTTAGAGTTCCCTGGACTGCAAGGAGATCAAATCAGTCCATCCTAAAGGAAATCAACCCTGACTTCTCCTTGGAAGGATAAATACTGAAGCTGCAGTTGAAGTGTGTGTGTGTGTGTGTGTGTGTGTGTGTGTGTGTGTGTGTGTGTGTGTGTGTGTGTGAGAGAGAGAGAGAGAGAGAGAGAGAGAGAGAGAGACAAGGTCTCCTCGAGGGCCCGTGTGTCTGATTTCGTGACTACACTACTACTGGCACGGGAAGGAAGAGGGATCCCGAAAACTTGGAAAATATACCTTCTGCAAACTAAAGCACCTTCTTATGACCTGAATAGATTTCTACCCAGCAGGAATATCTAAAAAGGGCATTCAGATGCAATGCCAGCTCATTTCTAGAGAATTTCTTGCAAAATGCAGAATAGCCTAAGTACATAAACATGTCAAAAGAGATCCTTGTGCCTTGCCAGAATATCAAGATTTCTAATGGAGGCTTCATTTTGACGGGCATTTCAGATTTTGACTGGCAACACTGAAAGCACTATTGGAGCTGAAAAATTGAAGCAGATGTTCCGTCAGTTTTAAAGCTTTTAGAAATCATTTTACAAGTACTGTATTCGTCTTTGTACTTTTTTGTAATGCAAACTATTCACATCGCTAGGGAGTGAATTGTCTCTGTTTCCCTTTTTTAATTAAAAAGGTGTATGTAGAACTCCAGGCAAATTTTACAATATGAAATGTTGGCGGGGTTAATTCAGGGGAAGTTGTCTGACAGCAGGGCTCTGGGGAATTAATACCCATTTCATGTCAGACTGGATCTACAGTGGAACAACAACAAAAAAGGGGGGAGGGAATGAAATGTCTTGCTTTTCATTCTAACATTTTATTTTCCCCCTCCCCTCACAATACTTTGCTGTCTTTATTTAACTTAATGCATCCAAAGTTTTGAAGCTATAATGCCCAGAACCCCGAGCGAGCATGGACAGTCCAGAAAAGTGACCTGGAAAGATCTGATTTTTTAACATATACAAATGGTAGCTGATGAAGTAAAAGAGAAATGGGTAAACTCCCAACAGTGCAACAAGAATACTTAACATGAAGTGCCTTAAAACATTCCAGGGGAGAAGGTAAAGGTAGCCCTTTCTTGAAAGCCAGTTGTATCCGACTCTAGGTTTCAGTGCTCATCTCTGTTTGTAGCCAAAGAGCCAGCACTATCTGTATCTGCAGACATTTCCGTGATATGTGGCAGGCATGCCTAGACACCAGGATGCACGGAAGGTTGTTTACCTTCCCACCGAAGTGGTATCTATTTATCTACTTGCAATTTCTTGCTGTCAAACTGCTAGGTTGGCAGGAGCTGGGACAGAGACGGGAGCTCACTCCGTCGTGCAGTACTCAAGTATCAAACCCTGACCTTCTAGTCTTTAAGATCAGTGTCTTAACCACTTGAGCCACAGCAGTCCCTTCCAGGGGAGTAATGCAAGCATTAAGTCCAGGTTGTGGTGGTACAATGTGGATGTGGTGAGTGAGCAATGTGTTTTAATGTTTATACCTGGCCTTTCCTCCAAGACTATTTTTCACTTCAACTATTTTTATCTTTACAACTGCCTTGTAAGGCAAGCTAGTCTGAAAGGCAGTGAGTGGCACCTCAGTGGAGGATTTAGCAATAGCAATTACACTTATATGCTATCCCATAGCACTTAGTGCATTCTCTGGGTGGTTCACAAGGTAAACAGCATTTTGCCCCCAACATTCTGGGTACTCATTTTACTGACCTAGGAAGGATGGAAGGCTGAGTCAACCTTGATCCATGTCAGGATCGAACTCACAACATCATCAGTTTTGGGCTGCGGTACATCATTTTAAGCATTGCACAACCCATCTCCCAATGACTCCTTTTCCAGTTCCATAACATTAGTAATTTCATTAAAAATGTGCAGTGGCAAGGAAGCAACACATTGTTTTGAGAGAGTTTTGCCTTCTCAAACAACCTAGGATAAAATAATCTTGTTCTGTGTATATCCTAAGATTATTCAGCTGTCAATAATTCTTCTCTTAAGCAAGTTTTTAATATTGTTTTTAGTTTAAAAAATCTCTAATAAGATTCCTGTCAGGTTTTGTGTATAAGTATCCAGCTAAGCTTTGTGCTAGCTGTATCTTTTTATAAACACTTTTATTTGTTTAGATTAATTGTGCTGCCTGTCAGTTCAGTTATAGCTGAAATTATTAAATTCTCAGCTAATTATAGTGTTGTCATTTGGGCAGCTGATGTTGGGAGTTGTCATTTGTGTTAGAAATCTCCCAGCTTCAGGGTTTTGCAACAAAATATTTTGTGAGGCTTTTTGTTCTGGAAAGGTATGCTTTCTAGAATAAAAGTGAAAATAACACATTTTAATAATTTCAGATGTGGTTCTGTACACTGGAGAAATTATATTGATGGATTTCTAAGTCCTTAATTTTCCTTACTATATATTGCCTGGAAAGACTCCCATCTATCATATTTCAGAGTGTTAAAATTATGAGTTTACTTTGATGAGATGTGAGACTTTGAAGCTTAGAAAAAATCTAGGAAACGGAATTCTGGATGCACTTTGCATATTTATTCATATTTAACATTTGTATCTGGTCTGAGATACGGATAAATTGAAATCTAGAAACAATCCTTCTGAGAGTTCTTAAATAATTCAAATGTGAAACTGCTGGTCTTTTTATAAAATAGACAAGAAACATTTTTTTAAAAAAAGGTAAAAACAATGTAGCAGACAAGAAGCCAAACATTGCAGGTCTGAGGAAGTGGACTTCATCCAGAAAGGCTTACATTAAAATACAGCAATTAGTCTTTAATGTGCCACAGTATTTTTGTCAATTTTTTATTTTTGTTTTGTTTTGTTTCTTGTTTAAAATCACAACAATACATTGTCTGTAAAATGCCTCTGCTCCTGAATGTTTGTAAACTTTGAACATGAGAATAGGAGAGTGAACTTTGTGATTGTGTCAATCTGCTACTAGACTTTATGAGTGTCTGCATAGGTCTGATGGTGATTTTATTTCTCTGGTACTGTTCCCTGCTTGTGGAGTGAACTGATCCTCTGTTGCCTTGCTCCTACTTTTTGGGCATTTTAATGGTTCTTTAGGACTTCCCAGTAGTAATGTATGACTGTGAGAGCTGGATCATAAGGAAGCCTGAGTGCAGAAGAATAGATGCCATTGAACTGTGCTGCTGGAGAAGACTTGTGAGCAGGGGTGCCCAAATCTTTTGTGCAGGGGACCTAACTACGCCCCTGGAACAGCTGAGTGGGCCTGACCACGTCCCTGGAACGGGGTGTATTTGTGCATACGCATCTGGAACCACTTCCGGGAGTGGCACAGATATATTTGCACATGCACATGGATGTACAGAACCACTTCTGGGAGTGGTGTGGATGCCCCATGCCATTCCCAGAAGTGGTTCTGGATGTCCTGCACATTGGCAGGCATGTCCCCCATCCACTTCCGGGAGCAGCAAAGGCACTGCAGGCTGGATGAATTGGCATCAGGGGCCGTATCCAGCCCATGGGCTGTAGTTTGGGCACCTCTGCTCTTTAGAGCCCCCTGGCCTGCAAGGAGATCAAATCAGTCCATCCTAAAGGAAATCAACCCTGACTGCTCCTTGGAAGGATAAGCTGCAGCTCAAGTACTTTGGCCACCAAATGAGAAGAGAGGACTCACTTGAGAAGGCCCTGATTCTGGGAAAGATCAAAGGCAAAAGGAGAAGGGTGGTGGTGGAGGATGAGATGGCTAGATGGCATCATTGACACAGTGGGCGTAGATCTGGGAAGACTATGGAGGATGGCAGATGACAGAGGAGCCTGGTGTAGGGTGGTCCATGGAGTCTCTAAGGATTGGACCCGACTGTACAACTGAACAAGGACTTTTGTACTGTTAGTGGCAAAAAATAATAATGGAAAAATACAAAACAAAATTATCCAAAAGTGGTACATGACAAATACAAAAATAAAAAAAGTCCGTGCCCCCCAAAACAATGAAATTAAACAAATAAGAACATTTTCATTGTGATAACTAGAATTGGGAAGCATAACTGTCAATAGGAAAATCTTTGTAGATTTCACCCATATGAGTCCGCATGCAGGAGTATCATTAATTAATGGCATTTGCTATTTCTTCTGAATTAGCAGGTACAGAAACACTGTCTTTAACTCCTACAGATGCAAGTAGCACCCAGCTTTGAGGGTGAAGTCCACTAGATGTCTCCTGCTACAAGTGAACTCCCCAGGCTCTGATATTTCAATCTTCAAAAATGGGTTTCCATAGGTAAGGACTTGGAAGAAACCACAGGTTTAGCAGTACTGCTATCTTTCTGAAAAGAGGTCAAGATTCTTTCCCATGAACCCTTGTTCTTGTTCAGTCACATAGTCAAGTCTGATCCTTTGTGACCCATTGACCATCACATGCCAGGCACACCTATCCTCCATCATCCTCCGCAGCCCACTCA
The DNA here is from genome assembly GCA_035047345.1 of Bradypodion ventrale. Classification (NCBI taxonomy): domain Eukaryota; kingdom Metazoa; phylum Chordata; class Lepidosauria; order Squamata; family Chamaeleonidae; genus Bradypodion; species Bradypodion ventrale. The sequence goes on along the minus strand of JAWDJE010000005.1, from coordinate 59,189,821 downwards.
GCTCTATGCCCATTGCATCAACAATGTCATCTAGCCATCTCATCCTCTGCCACCCCCTTCTCCTTTTGCCTTCAATCTTTCCCAGCATCAAGGCCTTCTCAAGTATGTCCTCTCTTCTCATTTGGTGGTCAAAGTACTTTAGCTTCTTCTTCAATAGTTGTCCTTCCAAGGAGCATTCAGGGTTGATTTCCTTCAGGATTGACTTATTTTTTCTCTTTGCTGTCCAGGGTACTCTCAAAATTTTCCTTCAGCACCACATTTCAAAGGTGTCTATTCTTCTGTGCTCAGCTTTCTTTATGGTCCTGCTCCCACAACCATACATTACTACTGGGAATACCATTACTTTGACTATGCGGTTTTTTGTTTGCAAGGTGATGTCTCTACTTTTTATGTTCCCTAGGTTTCTCACAGCTTGCCTCCCAAAAACTAATCACCTTTTTATTTCATGGCTGCAGTCACCATCTGCGGTGATCTTTGGACCTAAGCCTACATGAAGTTTACATGTTTAATTTTTCCTGCTAATGATTTTGGCACTGATGATGGATTTCCTTTATAGGGGAACACAATAAACTGATCAAAGTGGTTTCATTAAAGGAAGGCAAATGGCAGATTTAACAAGGAGAATATTAAATATAACTACCTACCTGGAGGGACAGTGAAAGCCTGGGACACAGCAGATTCAAAATGTGCTCAGCCACTCATAAAATGCCCTGTTTCATGACCTAATGTCATTAAGAAGCTTTGCAATTGCTCCTCTTCATTTGTAGAGCAGGGATATTATGTTCTTAGTTCTCTATTATTTCTACCCATTTCTTTCTGTAAAAAGCTAATAACCTTTGTGATTATACTGAAATGTATTTATCTTTCCCATTTCTTTAGTTGAATTTTTGTACCCATTATTGAATAGTCTATCCTAAAAACACACTTTTTCCTGAAAATAAAATGCCAACAGTGCCTCTTTGATACCATGTTAGCATCATCTTTTGGTTGATCAGCACTCACTGGGTCAGAATAAATTTTGTAGTGAAGCATCAAAGTAACATCTAGACTCCACCTGCCGTTCTAAAATAATAATAATAGAGAGAAATCAGTAAAAACTCTTCTAGAAGAAAAAGAAAAAAGATGAGAAAATGAGGTTGGGTTCTGTATGAATTCTTCTTGTTATTTCTTTACTACTATGGGCTGGACATCAAATGTGGCTATTTTGACGTTGGATGTTGTTGCTGTAAGAAATGATGCTAAATTGCATCCAAATCATTCTTCTGGGTTCTTTGACCAATAAGTTCTTCTCTTTGCTCTTCCTTTTACCACTAATTCAATTCTGAATGATTGGCTGTAAAAAAATGGCATCTTTCTGATTCTCATTACTTGACAGAAGTAGTCTAGCTTTCTGCATTTTATGTCTTATGGCTTGTCAGGATAGTACACTGTTCAATAGCTCCATCAACATGGAGCTCCAGTTTCAGAGGAGGCTGTAGTAATCTAACAAGGGGCCATTAACAAGCATGTGTTATGAACAACTCATCAGGTTGCCATAGTTTTCACAGCTGGAATTCCAATATGCAAATACTGAACAGGACAGTAGTCTTGGTCTTCCTGCACTTGCTTATGAATTAGAGCAGTAAAATATATCAGAACTTCATGGTTCCAAATATTTTAATAAAACTAATGCAGAGATTTTGCATCTCTGATCTATTTTGCCGGACACTATGGGAAAAACTCACAGAGGTTGTATACCCTTATGCATGTGATGCTAGGCTAACTGAAACTCAAGTGCTGGGCAAATGTTACATTAAAAAAGTCTGAAGTATGTTCCAGCTCCAAACAGTAGTTTTGCCTTTACTGGAGGTGAAAAGATCAATATATACATTTAATTTCTAACTATTCTCCTGTGCCTCTTTTGATAGCCAGATACATTTGTGTGAACTTGTTCAGGAAAAAAGAACTTGCTTAGCATTTGAATTTGATTTTTAATTGGGCCATCTTGCATTGGTCAAGGCCTCTGAGACAAACTTCTTAATTGATTTTCCTTTTCTCCAAGTGGCACTAGACTGATGTAAAGGAATGGGATGCTTGTCTTTATTTACCCTACTTTCATTTGTTCCTTTTGGAAAAATGTTTATTATGTCCTGAGCATCATTTGCATATGCTATTGCCAGGTTCATTTATATTTACATACTAGATTAGATTTTTTTGGTGGTGGTGGTGGTGTAAGGCTCATGTTTTCAAACTTTCCAAATATCCAGATTTTTCCAGTGCAATATTATACACCGAGGAGGTGGGAAATCACATAGCTTCTGATTTATTAAATATTTTCTTTTGACTAAATAAACTTATTGTTCCATACCAGCCATTTTAAGTTATGCTTTGAAATTGCTACTGCACAAATTAAGCAAACCAGATGTCAAAGGAGATGAACATCTCTATGCACTTTTGATTCATACATCCCAGTTATTACCTTAAAACAACAACTAAATCCTGCTATTTGAGTCAAGTTCTGAATTTCACAGCAGCTCTTGAATGTCACATTGGCAGATGGTGATATTTGCAGACGTTTTATGCCTTTGCTGTGAACGGAAACAACAAGCCCGAGAAATGAAAAAAGTTAAATGAAAATAAATTTTTTACAAATATTCTCACATGTGAAAAACTTTGCAGTGTAGTGCTATTTGTTTTTCATCAAAATCTGTGTTCACAGATTGGTGATTCTTCACAGATTGGTGATTCTTCACAGATTTGCTTTTTCCCATAGCAGGAAGTTGCTTGGCCTCATGCTGCAGTTGTAGCAAAAGCTCTATTCTCTTTTCCCTTGAAAGAAAATAAAATCCTGTCCTGCTGGCACTGAGAAGCTGAACCTCAACCCTTCTTTCGTAAGGTTACCAGTCTGCTCATTACAATTATCTCTTTATTCTTCAGGCTTAGGAATTTTGTGTTGAACATTCTTTGGGAAAGCAAATGAGGCAAGAGGAAAGGAAGGAAACTGGACAGACATTAGCAGGAAGTGTCCCCCCTTTCCAAATGACTCCTTAGTCTTCACTAGAATTGGCAAATACATGTTTTTTGTTTTGAAAAAGTGCAAAGATACCATTATCTGAGAAACAGAAGTCTTCCCCAGTACTTCAAATCTGAGTAGCACAGCAATGCCCTTTGAAGAGAAGCCGAAATGATCTTGCAAATATGTTTAAAAATGGTTTTTATAAATGACATGTATAGAGTTTAATAAGTGTTCACAGAGTTAATAATGGTATTCATAATCAATTTTATGAGGTAAACAATTGTGCCAAATTTCTGTTGCAGAGTTTAGATTTTCTGGTAAAATTCACTTTAGCTGTTCAGTAGTGCAAACACCCACTTGCACATGAGTCCCATTATTGTTGGTCGTAGCTTAGTCAGTGTCCATGTCTCATTCTCGTGTGGTGTTTCTTTCTCTTCCTTTGAGCTGTTCTTCAACCGATGGCTTTAGCTGCCAGTGTCTGCTCAATCTTCTTCCAGGTTGCTGACGTGTTCATCAGGTAACTCCTTCTTTCAGTCTTTAGCAAGAATTAGGACCCAATAGTCTTTTCTGTGATACACTTATGCACCTGGTTGTGTTGGTTGCTACATGTTGATTTAACCTGATACTTGGTTACTTGGTTGATCTATGTTTTACACATCAGTTTGACATAGTGGATTGAAGCATTGTCTCCCACTGTTTTGAGATTTTAGGAACCTGTCACCATCGGGAGGTCCTACTACTACCGTAGCAGGGTCCAATGGCATGTGCGGGGTGGGGGTGGGGACTGAGGCCTGTGTTTACGATGCTTCTTTAGCTATTTTAAATATGACAACACAGCTGGCTGGGCTCATGTCGGAGTTGGCCATATTAGAGCAATGCACTGGCCAGGTGCATTGCCCAAACACCAGACCCCCATTTAGCTGACCTTTGGTTCCAGAAGAGAGAACTCCCCATTCCAGACCACTAACCCCATAGTGCTTTTAGGCTGTCAAGATTTCAATCTGCTGATAGATATACTTGGCAGCATCTTCGTGTATAGGTAAATTAGAAATTTTGGCTATTTTTTATATTGGCACACCAGCATGTCCTATCTTCTAAGATAAGGATCAGGACTATCATGGAGGTTTGAGGTGTTCCATTTCCCCCTTCTGGATTCATGTCCAAGAGGTCAAGGCTTATATGTGTGGAGAATAAGTTAGAACATAAGAACAGCCTTGCTGGAACAGGCCACAGCCCATCCAGTCCAGCATTCTGTCTCACACAGAGGCTCACCATTTCCTTCAGGGTATTCCCAAGCAGATGCCTTCACCTGCTTAGGATTCCCTGGAAATGGCATTGAGAGATATCCTGCCTATCTCTCCAACCTGGAGGTTAAGAACATAAGAACAGCCTTGCTGGAACAGGCCACAGCCCATCCAGTCCAGCATTCTGTCTCACACAGTGGCTCACCATTTCCTTCAGGGTATTCCCAAGCAGATGCCTTCACCTGCTTAGGATTCCCTGGAAATGATATTGAGAGATATCCTGCCTATCTCTCCAACCCGGAGGTTGTCCTTAAGTATCCATAATTATAGCCATTGATACTCTTGTCCTCCATGAACTTGTCTAATCCTTTCTTAAAGCTGTCAAGATTGACACCACTTCTTCTGGCAGGGAGTTCCATAGACCAGTAATCCTCTGGGTGAAAAAGTACTTTCTCTTATTTGTTTGAGAACTAATACCCAAAAGTTTCATCGAGTGTCCCCTAGTTCTAGTGTTGTGATCCAGCATGCCATTACACAATTTTATTGGCTGTTGTGCTATCATCCTTAGTCCCAAAGTAAAGACCGTACACATATGCATGTAGACTGCTTTTTGGGGTGGGTTGAGACAGGTTTGTCCAACTGGGCCAATCACCCTCAACCTTTATTCTACATTTTAAAAACTATTTTTGCTTATATTTTGTGATTGGTCATAGGAGTTGAACCTAGACATCAACTGGAAGCCAAATTGTGTCATGCCTACCTCTGAGCAAGTTATCCACCTCCTATGAGGAATTAACAGGTAAAATCTGGACTCTAACCTTTCAGGAACCAAAGGAACCAAACTGTTCTGGTAGCCCAGTGAAATTGCTCCTGTCCTGTGTCAGGAATGGGACCATCCTGCATCTAGTCATGCCTGCCACATGGCCACAGAAATATCTGCAGACACAGACAGCACTTTGGCTGTAAAACAAAGATGAGCATCACACCGTAGAGTTGGATATGAATGACTTCTGAGAAGGGCAACCATTTCCTTTACTTAGCAGTCTACAGGGTGCTTCCAAAACTGCCATGTTGTGCCATACTGAAGATCATTTAGAAGTCTCTCAATTTTCCCCAGTGTATATTTGCTCTGAATTCCATTATGGATTCAAGTCATTTCAGATAAGTAAGAGTCACTTGATCCTCCCACTGCAATTGCAATAATCAGTGTACTGTGAATGTACAGCAGATGTCTCCCTGTGTATCATGTTGTCCTCTAACATTGGCTTATAGAGAGTGTGGACCTGGCTGCCTGAACAATTTTTTTTAAATTGACATTTCTGAATATAGAAAAGGCAAGGGGTTATTCTGCTCTCTGTTCTGACAGTCATTAAAAATAAACTACTGATGCTGAGTTAACAAAATCTTCAGCAAAAGTGGACATTTTCTATTAAAAGAGATCCTTTCTGCTTAATATGAAGGCTTAAGAGCTGCTACAGTGTAGCGTATGTTTTATTCAGAAACCAGTGGGAGTTTGCCGTGTTACCAGGAGACTGTCACAAGCCAGAATGAAATGTCTCTTGCAAAGCTATTCTTAAATGCCCAGAAGAATTAAAGTGCGAGAGCCAGATTTATTTTCAAACCCTTTCCTCTTTTGACAAGTGCATGGAAACCTTCAAAATACAGAAACAGTACATGCCTTTTCCATTCATGGTATGCCAGGTGTTGGCCATGCTATGCAAAATGATTCAATGGTATTTTATATTTCCTAAGGTATATTTGTTTGTTGTGATAGCAATTTTTTAAAATCATTGTCCCAACATTTTAAAAATATGCGTGGCCATGAAAACTCACTGCAAGGTGGCACTGGTCTCTCCCCCCTCCCTATTTAAACATCTCACATAGCTTGGAAGACATATTAGGGTCACCATAAGTCAGATAAAACTTAACACCAGATCGCATACACACATGCTTGCAATTGTGTGTATGTTTATCCCACCTCCTCCTGGATTTTAACCATTTTGTTGTTGTTAAGTCGCACAGTCGATTCCGATCCCCTGTGACCCCATGGACCATTGCACGCCAGGCACCCCTATCTTCCACCAACCTCCTCAGTCCACCCAACTCTGTGCCTATTGCATCAACAATACCATCTAGCTATCTCATTTTAGCCACCCCCTTCTTCTTTTACCATCAACCTTTCCCAGCATCAAGGCCTTCTCAAGTGAATCCTCTCTTCTCATTTGATGTCCAAAGTACTTTAGCTTCATCTTTACTATTTGACCTTCTAAGGAGCAGTCAGGGTTAATTTCTTCTAAGATCGGCCTATTTGTTCTTGCTGTCCAAGGTACTCTCAAGACTCTCCTCCAACATCACATTTCAAAGGCGTCAATTCTTCTGTGCTCAGCTTTCCTTATGGTACAACCCTCACAACCATACATTACCACCGGGAAAACCATTGCTTTGACTATGTGGACATTTGTTTGTAAGGTAATGTCTCTACTTTTAACTATGTTCCCCAGATTTCTCATAGCTTGCCTCCCAAGAATTAGTCGCCTTTTTCTTTCATGGCTGCAATCACCATCTGCAATGATCTTGGATCCTAAGAATGTAAAGTCTGTTTACATTCTTAGTTTAACCAATTAAAGCACAGCATACAATGTCCATCATTCTTAGTTCCATTGTAAATCCTCCAAACAATCATACAGCAGGAATTATTCGGAAAAGTGAAAGTATCACAGTATTTTCCTAATTAATTCAAATTCTAAGTAAAATATGGACACAAATATTTCTCAATATCAGCTCTGGAATTTGTTAATTGCCGTGTCCTATTAATCAGAGCTTTTGTATTTCACCTATGAACAAATCCTGTAGAAGTACTTCCCAACAACTAACACTTAGCCTAATATTTATGGTTCTTGAAGAGCTTTTAAAAAGAAGTATTTGTATCTGTTGTTTAATTAGAAATGTAATATACTTCCATCTGGAGTGAGTCACTGCTTTAGCCTATGGTTATTAGCAACTCTTCTGAAATAAACAATTTTGTCTCGCACATAATTCTGGAGTTAATCACATTTTGTGCTTCACCTATTTCATCTCTCTTTTGAACACTCTATGTTGGATTTCCAATTTGAATTTCATGTCAAATGATGCTGGTCACTCTTTAAAACATGATGAATTGACTTTGGTAGCATGTATAAAGAGCCAGTGCAGAATAGCTTTCATCTACACATGTTGTTTTCTTGCCAACCTAGCAGTTCAAAAGCAAGAAATTGCAAGTAGATAAATAGGGACCACTTCGGTGGGAAGGTAAACAGCGTTCTGTGTACTCCAGTGTCTAGGTATGCCTGCCACATGACCACAGAAATGTCTGCAGAAGCAGGCAGCACTGGCTCTTCGGCTTTGAAAGAGAGATGAGCACTGCACTCTAGAGTTGGCTACGACTGGCTTTCGAGCAAGGGTGATCTTTACCTTTACACATGTTTTTTGCATGTCCAGTAGAATTGGACCTGGCTTTGCAGACTAGAAATTTCTCTAATATTTGCTTAAAAACAAACAAGCAAACAATACAGTGAATCAGATATGACATTTGATATGCAAACATCCTATAAATGATTTAGAACAGCAGGCAGCTTGTGCAGGACTGAAGGTTTAGCTCAGAGCATATCCTCAAAACACCTTTAATTTTGCATGTTTTGTACAGAAATTGCATATACTTTGCATGGCTTCAGCAAAAGATGAAACAGCTCTGAAATGAGAGCAGGCATACTTTTTCAGCTGAGTCATTCCACCACCTAAGAAATGGAACAATTTTAGCATCAAGTCCTGTTCACCATCATCAGTCTGTTCCTTACATTTGTACATCTGGTTCATAAATAGTGGAATTCTCAGAGGTGAAAGAACCCTGAATAAGATAGCCCCACTCCCCACTGGTTTTCATTCTTCTGCATCTTTCTTCTTTCTCCATCTGTTCCCCTACCCTAGGATGCTTTCCAGCCATGTGTACACTCTTCTCTCCCCTCTGTATTGTCCCACTTTGTTGTCCTGCTGCTCCTTCTGTTCTCATTCTAGTGTTCTTTCTCTCCACCATAGTGCTTATACTTTCTTTCCTGTCGTGACCCACAACTATTTTCGTTTGCTAATTCTGCTCATCCAAACTACTTGTTCTCTCCCTTGTTTTCACACAGAAAACTGGCACAGCACCCCCCCTCTCTTCTCAGGATTTTGTCATACTGCACAACAACACTGGCATGTCTAGTTCTCTAGCCTGCCTCTGGATCCACTTGGCCATTTAAGCAATGGTCCCCAACCTTTGCATTTTGGACATCAATTTCCAGAAGCCTAAGTCAGTACATTGGCTGATGTGCCTTGGGGAATTGACTTAGGCTTCTGGGAATTGAAGTCCAAAATCAAAAGGTTGTGAAACACTGATCTAGAGGCTATTTGGAGAAATGACGATGCCAACCACGGTTACAGTTTTCCCTAATTGCCCAAAATTCATTTAAAAGTGAAAGAAATAGAGTGGCAAGAGTCTGCTGATGGGGTGGGGATGAAGGCTGTTAAAACAAATAATACAAACTTGCATGCTTCTTCTTGAGCATTATGTACCTGTGGGAGTATGCTGTGAATCTGCCATTAAAATTAGAGGGTCCTCTCCACATGTTTCAGAGTCTTTGAGATCACCCCTTTTCACTATTGGTACTTTTGTTAGACACCTTTCTTCCATTTTCTCTTCTCCAAAGATTTGTGGAGATGTAGCTCCATACTATACGTATAGAAGAACAAAGCCAAAAACTTCAAATAAACTTTTTTCTTTTGTTTTCTTTAACCAAGAAACATCCAGACTGATTTCTTGTCATTTTCTAAGGGAAGACATGAGCCTGGGCAGATCCCGCCATGCTTCTCCCCCACCACCACCACCGACACACTAAAATGGGAATAATCACATTGCAAATACCTATAGTAGAATCTGAGTGGAGTGAGGAGGGGAGACCAAGTCAGGTGCACGTGAAGTAAATTGAGTTAATGTTCCCAGGTTTTGCAAGGCTCTAAATTATTTTAGAAGTTGCTGGACAATTCAGTGGTTTAGGTACTTGGTCACAGAGTCAACGTTGGGAGTTTGAGTCTCCACTGTGCTTCCTGGGAATATTGCTAGCATGTGGTAGTTTCTTAATGGTTAAGATGCTGAGCTTGATGACTGACAGGTTGGCAGGTCAACAGTTTGAGACCCAAATGCTGTGTGATGGAGTTAGTGCCCATCATCTGTCCCAGCTCCTGCCAACCTAGCATTTCAAAAACAAGAAATTACAAGCAGATAAATAGATACTACATCAGCGGGAAATGTGTGCTCTGGTGTTTAGTCATGCCTGTCACATGACCATGGAAACATCTGCAGATGGAGACAATGCTGGCTCTTTGTCTGTCAACAGAGATGACCACCAAACCTTAGAGTCAGACATGACTGGCTTTCGAGCAAGGGAGACTTTTACTTTTTCAAATGAAAATGTATTTCTGATCACTTCCTCTCCTTTATCTAAAACTGCTCAAAGACAGTTAAAACATGGCAATGTTGGCCTCCTAAACCACTTATGGGGCACACACAAGGGGTATTTTTCAATTAAAATAATGTATAACATTGTTTGAAGTATGCATGGGGACAGATGTACCATAGTTTCCAAAAGTCCAGGGGTGGGCATGTGTGGCTCCTAGACATTTGAGGACTTCACATCCCTGTTCTAAAAGGAAATTAAATTTGAAATTATTTTTATTTATCTTCCATTTCATTTTTTGGGTAGTATGGATGCACTTTCAGGGGAAACTGGATGTAAGCAAAATATCCTTGGTCTATTTCCTGCCCTCTCTAGGTAGGGACAGAAAAGACTACAGTCTGAAATTTTTGAGAATCTCAGGATATTGAACCTGAGACAGTAATTGTTTGGTTTGGTACAAGGCAAATCCTGTCTTCATGCTTGTGTGATGCTGCATATATTGCCTGAAAAAAAAAACCAATTCTTCTTTTATACAGCTCACAATCCAAAATAATTCACACAAGGTGTATTGAATCAACAAAGGAAGCCACAGCTTCTACGTTGCATGACCTGAGCAGGGCCCTCTAGAGATCACTCATTCATAGGGCCATCTAAAGTTAAAAGTAAGTTGATGGCACATAACAACAACATGATAGCATTAAAATCTAAATGCTTTGCACCCTGAGGACATTTGTCATCAGGTATGTGATTTTGTACCATCGCCGTGATCTGCAACTCAATCTGAGTATACAGTACTGTATGTTTTTTCCTGCCCCAGGGTGCCGGGAGGCCTGGTCTTGGAGGCCAGCTGGTTCTGGGCTGCCTTTGCCCTCTGAGGCAAGCAGGAAAAATACCATTGGTGTGAATTTGTTTAAGGTGGATCCCAGCTTGCCATGAAGTGACCCACACACTATGATCTTGGCGTGATCTCCTGTGGCACAAATGAAATAAGACATGCAGGATTTGACGCTGGTACTGCAATGGACTGCTGTAGCCTTGAGGATATTAGCAAGGTGCACCTTCACAGCCAGTCCATCTGGCATGGTCTCTTCCACCTCCATGACCGTTGGGAATCAGAGTAGCAAAATGGGTCCTCCTCCGTTCATTTTACCGTTGGGCCCAGTATGATGGTTTCCAGTGGCATTTCCTCCACTAAGGGGACCATCACCCCACCTAAATGGTGGCCATAGACATTGGCCCCTTTAGGGACTCAGGTTATTTATCACTGCCCAACACTCAGCATTGAGTTGCTGGCTGTTTGGTCTACTCCATTACTGTAACAGGATGTCCGGCCAGACAAATGATTGTACCACCTCTACATTTATTATAAAACCAAAGAGAAAGTTAAACAGACATGTGGGAGTCTACCATCCCATTATAAACATGGGGCATACATTTTCTTGTATGTATGGAAGATTTTTGTAAAGAGCCTGTCTGGGATTTGTTTTTATTAAAATGAAAGCAGAGGCCTTCAGTGTTTTACCAGAAACCCTAACAATATACAAAGGAGCCAAGATAGGTATATGAAGCCTGCCTATTTTCCATCATTGCTTCTCAGGAACTCTAGAAACGTACATGTTTAATTTTAGCACTGGAAAGCAAATGCTCAAGACAAAGAAATTTATATAAGTAAAAGGGGGAAGTAGCTTTTAGTGCCAAAATGATAAAGAACCAAGCAAAGAAAGAAAAAAAGCCCAGCAATTTCCTGCCCCATTCTTTATGGACAATTATCATAACAGCTTTTCTGTGTCCGATGTTGTAGCATGCACCACAGCAGACAGAACCACTCCGAGAAAATAAATAAGTGACTGATTGTCTGATATTGTGAAGAAAATGGATGGAGACTGGAGGAAAAGTGGGTGACTCAGCCACCTACTAATATATGCTTCATCTCTCTTCTCATTTCCTCCTTAGACATGATAGGCTGGTGTTTTAGAAATGTTCTCTGTGCCCTTGATTAATTCATAATGGAGTACTTTTGCATTCTTATTCCAATCCTAACAAACAGAAGCAATGAAAATAGCATATGAAAATTTTCCAATGCTACGCAGAGCTGTATTGCTACATCTTTCCATGGTTTGCCAATCACTTGGAAGTATTCCCCAGAAATTTAGCCTTCTAGGCCAGTTGTGGTGAACCTATGGCACACGTGCCAAGTGTGGCACTTGGAGCCCTCTCTGTGGGCACCTGTGCAATCACCCTGCCCCTCTGCCTAGTAGCCAAGTGGGAGCACTTCCTCCCTCCCACAGCACAGAGTTGACCCCACCCCTCTGCCCAGCAGCCCAATGAGAACATTTCCTTCCTACCCTGTTGCAGTGTTGGCACTTTGTGATAAATAAGTGGGTTTTGGGTTGCAGTTTGGGTACTCGTTCTCTAAAAGGTTTGCCATCACTGTTCTAGGTAATTAAGCAAGTGATAAACTGCAAGAATCACCTACATCACTGTGTTAACAGGTCATTTAAGGCAAGGTTTATGAAGACTGTACCAAAAGCAGGTCCAGTATAGGCTCAGAGCAAGAACCAGTGATGGAGCGAGACAAGAAAAATAGCTCTCCTTCACTACTCACCTGCTATAATCATATGTTTGGCTTCTGGGGAAAGTTTCCAAAATGCTCAAAATACCTTGCTTAAATTTGGAGGTAATGTGCTGAAATAGATTGGAAAGATGCTCCTGAAAGGGATTTGGATGGATGGATGAAGACTTCTGTGGTAATGCATTAAGATTTTACCTGAAGACAAAGTGCAGATTGGATTGAAAAAGAGTTCTTTAAGCCATCTAGGATTCATTCCCATTGATACTTTCAGCTCTAATTTTGTACAAGCATCTATTTCTACCCTCCAATTTTTGAACAAGGAATCTGAATCTGCATGTTCTCATTTTTTTATTGTGAAAATCTTCTCTACAAGTATTATATGACCCTCCACATTATATGTGAGCATGTGGCTAAAAGATCTTCTCCCCTCCCCACCTTACCCCTTTCTCATTTCAGCCAGAAGTATGTTTGGACAATCCAGATCAGGCTACATAAAGCAGATAGGGGAAGGCCAAGCCTTCCCTCTCAATATTTTTTTTTAGTGAATTCATTTTAGGATAAAGGTAAAAGTCGCCCTTGCTTGAAAGCCAGTTGTATCTGACTCTAGGGTTCAGTGCTCATCTCTGGCCAAAGACCCAGCACTGTCTGCATTTGCAGATGTTTCCATGGACATGTGGCAGGCATGACTAGACACTGGAGTGCAGGGAATGCTATTTACCTTCCCATCGAAGTTGTACCTATTTATCAACTTGCAATTTCTTGCTTCCGAAATGCCAGGTTGGCAGGAGCTGGGACAGAGATGGGAGCTCACTCCATCATGCAGTACTTGGGTCTTGAACTGCTGACTTTCCAATCATCTAGTTCAGCATCTTAACTACTAAGCCACTGCAGTCCCCATTCATTCTACCATCATGCAAAAGTGCTTATAAGAAATTAAAAACATAAATATACCCCATAACGAAGCAAAGCAGATGGTGTTTTCACCTGGAAGAATCCCAAAAGATGCTGGCTTGACCACCTACTAGTTTTATTCACCTGCTTAGGTATCCAGTTGAGTTGGTCATTGCTTAATCATTGCCTTTGACAATCTGTCCTGGAGGTGTATTACACCCTGCCTGCCAACCTGAGAACCTGGATACAGTACATGTTTTCTTCCTACTTGGCTGGTCTTCCTTTGGAGCTTGTTGAGGTATTTCATGCTGTTGCAGTTTTATTAGAATTGCCAGGAAGTAAATTTTGAGTTGAGAGATGCAAGTCAGAATGAAACCTTTTGTTTCTTTTCTTGCGTCATAGCTGCACAACACTCGGGGATTTTGTAAAGTTCATTTCTACATTGTTTGCATAGTCCAAGATAAGGATTTAACTTAAATGTGAAGGAGTCAATAAGTGTTACTTGTAGACACAAAGTAAATATTTTTTTGTGGAGAACATTGTATAAATAATATTAATATTCTTACCTTGTGAATTTTATTTCTTTTTTTTAGGACAGAGTAAAAGCCAGACATTCAGAGCATGCGATCTAGTGTCAGCAGTGACTGTTCAATTAAGAGATCAATAAGATACTGCCTAAGCAAATGCCTTTCAATAATAAATCCTCAACGGTTAAACTGCATTTAAAAAACTGGGAAAATCCATGAGCCAAACAAAGAGCTGGACAAAGAAAATGGCTTTTTCAATATATGTAGCATGATGCCAATTATAGCCACTAGTCTGTAAAAGACACACTGCACTCTTCATTTTATTCAGTGTTGCTACAGGCACTTTTATGTTTGTCCATCCATGCAAAATGTATATTGTGTATGATGAAAACAAGAACAATCGAGACTAGCAAATCAAATAGACATTTTGATTCCCCTGTCCTTTCAGATGCTTCTTCATGGGCCACTGACAATGTTGAGGAAATTGCCCTCAATGTTGCACAGTCAGAGGTGAGAGATGTTCATAACAGTGTTATCTGATTCCACAGGATGGAGGTGAAAAGCCTAGCATGAAAACTGTAAAGACAAAACACCAGCAGTCCGTGCCATCTGTTTAAAACTGTGCTTTCAAAAAATTGTGTCTTTAGGTAGGCATAGTGTTAAATTGAGGAAAGATACATGTTGGTATGTCATGGCAGTCCAGCATTACACAAAATGTTGCTCACTTAAAAAGCACCCATTCTGATCTTTGTATACTCATTGGTGGTATAGTAACTAGTTACAGTATGGGTTGGTGTTGGCACGAAAGGGGGACAAATATCTTCTTTGTGATTACTGGTTGGGGGGGAGGGGAAACAAAATAGTTTATGTCTTTAATGGTTATGCTAACATCTTAGATGAATATGTGGTTTGTACAATCAGCAGAAAGTTCAATCTGCAAGCAAAGTGTTGCACTTCTACTTTGGAAGAAAGGGAATATCATCTTCTCAACCACATGAGATTTTATAACCATTGTGATGTGACCATCAAATTCTTAGCAGCAATAGCAACAGCAAAAGGTGGAGGAGGAACAATTACTTGATAATAAATTTCTAAATAAGCAATTGGAGTAATATATAAACAATGAATTAAAAAGGTGACTCTTCCATATTGCTGGCACTTTAATATGCAAAATAACCATCTGCCCAGTTATATCTCAAGGAATAATGCCTTGTAGTTCTATTGCATTGAATCTTTTGTTCTATCCTTTATCTCCCAATACTTAAAGTGGAGTTGCAAGTGGTTTTTATCCGTGGCCTACCATGACCTCCTTCTGCCACCCTTTAACAAGCAATTACTCTCCTTCTTGCATTTCCCCCCTCATGGTTTTGTACAACAAGAGCAAAAATTAAAACTGCTGTTTATTTACAGTGAAACCTCATATAATGAAGGGCTCTTATAGTGAAAAACTTGCACAATGAAAGGAAATCGAAAAAATGGTGCCTCACATAACGAAAATTTTCGTTATGCAAAAATAACATTCCTATGGGGAAAACTCGCATAACAAAAATTCCTACGGGAAAATTCACAAAGCGAATTTTTTATGTTATACGAGTTTCCCCATAGGAATTTTCATTATATGAAAAAATGTTCATATAGTGAAAAAATTGCATAGCGAACAACCTTATTTTCATTATATGAGTTTTCACTGTATTTTATAAATTTATATACTACTTCATTGGAGAGCTAAAGTTCCCCTCTCTGGGTAGTTTACAATGTTAAACTCAAATACAACACACATAAACCAATAAAGTAAAGCATAAAACAATAACCTCTAAGAATGAACTAAAATGAAACTGCACACAGTGCTAAGTGCCAGAAGATGATGAATGCTATGGACCAACACAGCTGGAGGACACAAAATTGAGGAAAGTAGACCAAGTTTATTTGAACTGATAGGCGCACAGGTAGGTGGTTCCACAAATAGCTCCATTTCATTAACAGAAGTTGTAAACCATAATACTATTGCTATTTTAACAAAGAGAGGAGAATACCTTAGCAGGTCTGAAGAAATGCTGATCTTATTAACTGATCTGTAAATTGAAACAGA
This sequence comes from Bradypodion ventrale, assembly GCA_035047345.1. Taxonomy (NCBI): domain Eukaryota; kingdom Metazoa; phylum Chordata; class Lepidosauria; order Squamata; family Chamaeleonidae; genus Bradypodion; species Bradypodion ventrale. The sequence continues at coordinate 59,174,035 of JAWDJE010000005.1, read as the reverse complement.
GTGAAAGACACAGTGAGAAATAAGAAGGCTTCCCCCACTTCCCACAAACTGTCTTGCTGTACATATCTAGCAGTCAACTGCTCCAGAGAAAAAGAATTTCCATTTTAAGAAAACGTTATGAACAAAGTGTAAACATGCTCTTGACTGCTTTCTCAGACTGGCATTTACACAGCATTTTATAGATAAACAGCATTGATTACATTCATTGTTATTATTCCCAACAGACACCTTCCTTCCCTAAAATGAAATCTAAGTACTAATAACATTATGTGGGAGATTTGGTTATTGACTTTAGTAAGGGCCAAAGGTGAGTCTTGATGTCTGTCAATATCTACAAACTGCGGAGACCCTCAGGTCCAAAGCTGATGTACGCAGTGTCAATAGTTGAGTTCCCCATTACAGTAAGTGAGTTTCCTGATGATGTTTTTTGTACTGTACTAACTTTGGCTTTGGTATTCAGGCAGTGCTGCTTAAAAGAGAGTGTCCTGTTATGTGTCACAATGAGGTATATTGGTGCTGGACAATGCTGTAATCAGTTCCCCTGCCACGTAAGATCCAACTCAACCTTCTCGGTTTTGAAGGTGGAAAGCACACACTTGAGTCTTGCTTGTATTAGGCTTCAAATGGTTGATGTTGTAATACTGTCCTAATACTTCAAGTGCTTCATTAGGTTTTCCAGTTATCTCAAAAAAGCTTGATCCTTGAACAGGGATTGCAGTGTTGTCTGCATAGATGAACAATTTTGTATTGTCAGGAACGGGTTGATCATCTATATATAAAAAATCGAGGGTTAACCGTTGGAACTTGCTATAGGCTCCTTAGCCAGGCCCCACTAGCCTGCACCCTCCATTCGGGAACACGTCCAAACTGGGTACGCAGGTAAATGCAGGATTGAGAATTGTGCCAGTGGGGCAACAGCCCCACAAACGCGAAAAAAGGGAAACAACTTCATTTTCCAACATTCCTTGTGCCGCGCTGCACCAGAGCCAATCAGCCTCAGAGGCGCAAGGAACGTTCGGAAACGTGCCACAGCCAATCAAAACAAAATAGTTTTAAAAAAACCTAGCACAAACACAAAGCATAAACCCATTACTACAAGCCCCAGCGTCCTGCGCACCATGAGCACGCAGAATGCTGAGGAAGCCGGCACCCGAAAAATTAAAAACAAACTCACCACCTCACAGCCACGCAAACACCAACCACCCTTCTTTCCCTCACCAACGGTGCCTGAAGGTCCCGATTGGAGCTTCCCCTTTAATATCAGTGGGTGGGGGGTTGCCTCTGCTGCCTCCCCTAGAGTTGGGAGGTTTGTGGGGAAAAAGGGGTATGTCCCCCCCACACTTCTGGAACCAGGAGACCAGGGAAAGGGGATCGATTTCCCCCCCAAAAAAACCCCCGTCTTTAAAGAGAAGAAACCAAGTGGTTTCTTCTCTTTAAACACGGAGTTTTCTTTAGGAGGGGGGGGGAACCGATCCCCTCTCCCTGGTCTGCTGGGTCCAGAAGGGTTGTGGGGACATACCCCTTTTGTCCCCACAAACCTCCCAAACCCTGGGGAGCCAGTGGAGAGGGGCATCGACACCCCCACCCACTGATATTAAAGGGGAAACCCGATCTACTTTCACGACTCCACACAATCAAAGCACCATAACACAATAAAGCCCGTGGAAATAAACCAACCCGCCCCCCAAACCACAACAACAACAAAAATTATAAAAATAAATAAATAAATATCCAAAAATACCTTTAAACACAATCAAAAACATCCAAAAATACACAAAAACAATACAAAGTAAACAAAAACAATCAAAAACAAAACAGTCAAAAACAAAACCCAAACACCCCCCCCCCCCACACACACACACACAAAATAAAGAAAACAAGCCAAATCAACAGCACACATCCTACCTGCATGATGACTGGAAACGAAATGAATAAAGAAAGAGACTACTTACTGGAAGAAGCTCCACCCAGAGGCCAGGAGAGAAAAAACAGTACCAGCACCACCTGCTGGCCACCATTGTAAAAACAATTCAAAAACACACAACAGCCCCAAACAAAAGGCCCCAACAGTAAAAACAAATCAAAACAATAACAAAAAAAATCACAATTTTACACAAAAGGTCACAATAATGTTGTTGTTCAGTCGATTCTGACCCTTTGCGACCCTATCGACCATTGTTCTCCAGGCGCCTCTGTCCTCCACCTTCCTCCTCAGCACTCCCAGTTCTGTGCCCACTGTGTCTACAATACCATCTAGCCATCTCATCCTTGGCCTCCCCCTTCTTCTTTTACCCTCCACCTTTCCCAACATCAAGGCCTTCTCAAGTGAATCCTCCCTTCTCATTTGATGTCCAAAGTACTTTAGCTTCGTCTTTACTATTTGACCTTCCAATGAGCAGTCAGGGTTGATTTCTTCAAAGATTGACCTTTAACCTTCCAACACAATTTAAAACAGCCTGGCAACGCCGGTCAACCTCTGCTAGTTTGTATATAAATTACATAGTGTTGAGGACAATACACTTCCTTGCGGTAGTCCATTCTTCCGCAATCTGCTGTTCTTTCCATTCATCGTCACATAGAATCTCCAGTGCAGGCTCTTTGGTTATAAACTGAGATGAGCACCAAACCCTAGAGTCAGATATGACTGGCTTTCAAGCAAGGGCAACCTTTACCTTTACTAGTACAATAGGAAATGTTTAAGGAGGAGATAAGGGAGAAAATGATACAGCTCCAGTACCTCATAACATTAATTTAAGATGCCATTTTATTTCTTATTTGAAAGGTTTGTATTTTGTTTTCCTCCACTGTATTAATTACACATACATAACAGCTGATTTGATGCTGTGAAAGTCAAGAAAAGTTCCATGTTGGACCCTGAAAGTTTATGACTTCATGCAGTCTTGAAAGATATTCAGTATCTCTGGTGATATAAAGCTCTTCTATTTACGCCATACATAAGTTCTTACACCCTGCCCTAATTTACATTTGTTATTTAAGAATGATAATGAAATATTAATAACATTTCTCATCACTAATTTATTTGCTTAGACTCAAAGTATTATGTCATCACTCTATGGGAAATGGGGAAAATAAAGTAATAGTTTTAGACTTTTGACATCTATGAAACGAACATTTTATTCTTCACCTTATTTCTAGACCAAAAAGGCTTTGCTGGGAAATGTGAATTTTTAAAGCAAATTATGCAGCTACTTATGCAATAAATGTGTTTTCCTTGCCACCCTTTGGTTGCACTATAACAGTGATGGTGAACCTTGGGACTCCAGGTGTTCTTGAACTTTAATTACCAGAAGCCCTGATCAGCAGGAGTGCTGACTTGGGCTTCTGGTCATTGAAGTCCAAGAACACCTTGAGTGCCAAGGTTTGCCATCACTGCATTATAACAACTTGCTCGCTTGCTTGCTTGCTTGCTCACTCACTCACGTTCTGCACAAGACATCCAGAAGATGTTTTGAAGATTGCAGGAAGATACCCAGAAAGAAAGGAAGTAGACAATCACTGTGAGGCTGGTTTCTGATTTGCTGGTGGCCTGAGAACCACATTCCCAAAGGTTGGGTCGAAAAATGACTAATATGCATACATACTTTTATTATTTGTAATTTTGAAAACACTGCAAGGGTTGCTTTGGTGGGTTTATGATAATTTTAAAAAATGGGGTTCACTTAAAAAAGTCTGAGTGCTAAACTGAAAAGCTGATTTTTGCCTCTAGTGGCCAAACGTATATATTTAAAATATTAAGTTAAAGAATTACACAGCTTTTTGGTACCCAGCTTAATGAAGACTTATATGGGGTTGAAAGCTTGCTTATGTTTGTGATTGTTTAGTGTTTAGGTGTGAGAAAAGTATCATTTACCCTTATAATTTTCTGGTTTATTCAGATGCAGACTGATAAGCAGGTGTTGAGGTAAAATGCCTACTGTTGGGGTATTTTGTTCATACAGTTCACTCAAATTCCAGCCAGGACTGGGAGTCCTATATCTTATAGAGTGGAAAGAGCAGGGGCAAAATAAAAGTCTCTCTCCTCCCCCTACTCCCCACCCCCCATAAGGACAGCACTACAACAAAATATTCTAATTTGGATGGTGCCTGAGTAGGAACACTCCTTTCAGAAGTTAAAGTTACATTGCAACATTTTATTGCAGCTTCCACTTATGTTTAATTACAATAATTGTACCCCAGACATGAAAATAGCTATCTCGTATTATTGTAGACGTTTGAGCTTTGCTTACAAAATTTCACAGTCATCTTGTGTTTTATGGCATCTCTTCTCAGTATTCAGAATAGGTTTCTCCTTTGTAGTCCCCTTAGTTTTGCTAGAACAGACTAACACAGCTCCCCCTGTGGAAACCATTTCTTCAAAGTTCTTGAGCTACTTTCCCAAACTTAAAATCCTACCCATCATCTCACATTAAAATGATTGTCAGTTCTTAAAAGAGTCTGCAAAATTTTGATGTCATCTTGAATTACAGTGATGCTGAGAATTGGCGGCGTCTTGGTGGAAGGAACAACAACTGCAGAATGCGAAATGATCTCTTCAGAAGTCTTGGGAGGCAGCTTTTTGTCCTAGCTTTAATTCCCTAAAAATTTCATTGTCAGATAATCAGTGTTGATATATTTTTCTGCCTGCTTTGCAGAAAAAGACATATACCAATCAATCAACATTATTTCTATGTGAGACTTGTAGGATTTCTCACATTAAGCTATGCAAAACAACAACAACAACAACAACAACAACAACAACAACAACAACAACAACAACAACAGATCAGCATTGATTCATTACATTGGCATGGAGGCAAAGGCCAGAAAGGTAGCTTTTTAAAAAATAATATTTTCTTTATTTTGAACATATGAAAAAGACTTACAAATGCCACAAAGAAAAAAGAAATACAAAAAAATTAAATACATACTGTGAATGCCCATCACCCGGGGACATCACTTCTTATTGACTACATTGAGTTTAAACAGTTTATCATTTTCAAATATCAGTGATGTCCCTCTTTGTGTATTGTTCCCCCTCCCCTCACATCAACCCATAACATAATTCAAACAAGAATTATAAAAAAATAATCCCACTTCTCTCCTCCTTCCTCCCACCACAATAATGAACTCCCACCCCCCCCCCCTCCTTTCCAGGTTGTGTAACAACCTGGTCATTCCCATTTAGGGATGGGGAGGGGGAAGAGAGGGAGAACCTGTCCCTTCTATTCTAATTTCCTTCTTTTATTGTTTACCATCTCCTCTTCTTAAGGTAGCTTTGAGGACCTGCCATTGTAAATAGGAGAGTCTGGGAAGTTTAGACTTGAAAAGTAACCTTGCAACACTCAGTGTGGAAGTACAGTGGCCACCAGTCATTACTATTACTGTATGTCAGAGTGGCAACTATACTTTTATTTATGGCCTCTTATAGTGTTCAGAGAACAACTAGGGGACAACATAACCACATGTACAATAGACTGAGATTTTTACTTTCCCATAATCTCAGTGATAGTGCATATCACTGGGATTCAGAAAAGATGAGTAGTCTGAAGTTAAACTCCCCTCCCCCCCATAGTAATGCTCCTGTAAAGGTAAAGGTCACCCTTATTTGAAAGCCAGTCATATCCAACTCTACAGTACAGTGCTCATCTATGTTTATAGTCAAAGAGCCAGCATTGTCTATGTGCAGACATTATGCTGCAATCATTTATATACCATTAAATCTAGTCCTTGTGGTCAATAAAGCCAATTAAAGATGCTCAGCAAACAGTTCTGTTTGAAGTAAATATTATTTAGAGCTGGAAGTTAGATCCTTACTGCTATACTTAAAGGATTTAATTAACAGTAATTCTGTTATTTTTCAGCTGACATATTCAATTTGAGAGCTAGAGTCCTAGGTTTGTTCTCTATAAAAGCTATGCATATAAAAACTTCATCTAAACATACTTTGCCTTACTAAAAACATGCATGACTGGGTATTCTATGTTTGTCAATTGCATTCTAACTACAGTATTTATGTTCTGCAGTTTACTTATGAAAGGGGTACTAACTGCATCAAAAATGTTCCTGCAGAGAAATTATTTTGGATAAAGGTAAAGGTTGCCCTTGCTCGAAAGCCAGTTGTATCTGACTCTAGGGTTCAGTGCTTATCTCTGTTTACAGCCAAAGAGCCAGTGCTGTCTGCATCTGTAGATGTTTCCATGGATATGTGGCAGGAATGACTAGACACCAGAGTGCACAGAACATGGTTACCTTCCTGCTGAAGCAGTACCTATTTACCTACTTGCAATTTTTTGCTTTTGAACTGCTAGGTTGGCAGAAGCTGGGACAGAGATGGGAACACTTGGGTCTCAAACTACTGACTTGCTGACCTTCCAGTCATCAAGTTCAGCATCTTAACCACTAAGCCACCACTGTCCCTACAATGCTTCTGTAAATTAAGTACCATCAAATGTCTCATCCTCACAGGAGGAATTACAACATTCTTTTCCTCATGAGGGAGGAAGGCTAAGAATTTCCTTGCAATCTTGATGAAGTTGTCACATTTGGTAGGAATTATTATTATTTTTTGCAAAAAACACAAGATTATACAAAATTGCATTTTCTTGTATTAAATTGTGTAATTCACAGAATTGTGCGAATTAAGCAAATAAAACTATTCATCATTTTAGTTACTCATTGCATTTATATCCTGCTTTTCCTCCATTGGCCTAAAGGTAGCATATATTGCTCCCCTGTCCTTACTACAATTTTGTGTGGAATGTCAGACTAAGATATTTATTGTGACTGTCTCAAAGTTACTCCATGCAATGGCTAAATGGGGCTTTGAACCCAAGTCTCCTGACTTATAGACTGAGACTCTAATCACCACACCACTCTTGTTCTAGGTTGACTGCTGCTTTAGTTTAGAATTGCTAACACTAGATGTGTTGTTCATACTATTTCTTAACAATCATCTAGTCCTTCTGTGCTTGCTCAATGCGTCTGAACACTGCTTCTGAAAGAGAAAGTATACTGACGCCATTCTACACACATGTAGTGACTATAGAATCTCAAGCAGCTACAAAATTCTTGTTAATATTTTTCATCATGCCAAGAAAGCAAGAATGAAAGTTGGGCAACTTTGGCAATTTTCAGCCTTGTTTTCAAGGCCTGCTTTCTAACATCTGGTACTGGTTGGCCTTTTTTCACCTTCCTGTAGCTAACTGCTTATTTTTTTATTTAATTACTCAAACAATATCCTATTTATTTGAGAACCAGAAATCCCTCTTAATCAATAAGATGCATGTGTCCTTTGACTGAATTTTCACACTGAAAGTTCTAAACCTATCATTCTTTTTTCTCATTTAACACTAGTATTGTCTATTTCACATGCATACTGGATCTTAATTTATGTAAGCACCTATTATGTGTTCTATATAATAAAGTTGTCCCATATTCTAACTTCTTAGTTGGAGATGGATGCACCATAGTTCAGACACCAACCTCAAAATGTTCTTGATATTTAACTATACAGTAAAACCCCAACTTACAAAAGCCTCGACTTACATAAAATTTGACTTACATAAGGATTTTGTGCTAAAACCATGACCCGATTTACACAATTTCCTATGGTTTTGCTTTGAGTTACATAAAGATTCTTTTTTCTATGGGTTTGCTTCGAGTTATGTAAAAACTCATTTCCCTATGGGTTTGCTTCGATTTACATAAAATTTCATTTTTCCTATGGGTTTGCTTCAAGATACGTGAAAATATTTTTTCCTATTGGTTTGTTTCGAGTTACAAAAAAAATCAATTTAAGCAAAAGCCTACAGAACTGACTTTTTTTTGTAAGTAGGGGTTTTACTGTACTATGCAAACAAAAGGTTATATGTCATGTGAGTATGGCAATGCATAATTTTTATTACCTGGAACTAAGATGATATTTCTGTATTGATGCCCTGTGGTTGTCTATGCTGATAGATAAAGTTAGCATTTCTACCTAAATAAAACTCTGCAAGATCTAGAAGACATTCTGTGAAATATACCTGCATTCACAGTTTTCTCCCCTGAAGCTGTTTAATAGCACAAATTCAAATGGAGGGTGGTGTTTTTTTTTACAACTCATATTACCTGAATACAGTATTTTAAGATAAAAGTGAAGGTCACTGAAGGCAAGAAAAGGTTTCACATAGTTATCAGTGTGATGGGGTACACAGAAAGAGTCTCCTTGAAGATTGTGGTATTTTTAACTACAATTGGGCATACCCTGGTAATGGCAACCTTTTTTGCCAGCTAATCTTTTCTCACACTAAGTCAGGCAAAAGGAACTGCTGAATGAACGCACCTCATTTTGGCAGTTTCACATCAGGCCTAGACACCGAAGAAGAAGAATCAGTGTGCTACTTCATTGTTTTCTTATAACATGCTGGGGTCGGGGAGTTCACATCATAAAATGCTCCAATTTTTACTTAAGTATCTTTTGAAAGAGGGAATATTTTATTCCTATTATTGGGGCATGACAGGTGTTCATTAGGGCAGGGAGATACAGATAACCCCAAATCTAAATTATTCTAGATTACCATGACTTCTCCCCAAAATTCAGATTTCAACACTTTGATGTTCAAAGCAAAGGAATAATTGCTACTAGATGACTGGATATACTATTATTAATTTCAGTTACCTTTAACTATACCATTCTTGGGAACTGGAGTAGACAGTGATATACATAGTCACACTATACATTATTCACACTGTACCTACATATGATTTTTGTCACAACTGAAGCCATTTGTTCTCATTCATTTGTGCTTTCAAATCTAACATTGTTTTCTAGAAAGTAATGTCTTGTGCAGTGTATTAAAAATAAGTAATATGTGAGACAGGGCCATAGGGCCACATAGGTTAGGTGGTGCTGGGAGCTCTGGTGACAGCCTTCTGCCCTTGGCATGCTCCACTGGGTCTGCCCAGTGAGCGGGGTGGGGGCATGGGCTTCAGACACAGCAGATGGGTGGGTGGCCAGGCCCCTCCTCCACATTGCTTAACTGCAGCAGGGCTCTGCCCCCGCCTGTGTGCAGTGTGGTGCCTCACTACTCGAGATGGGCAGTGTGGCTGGTAGGTGGCTGGGCCCCTCCTTCTTGTTTTTGGGCTGCAGCAAGATTCCTCCCCCCACCTGTGCACAGTGTGCACTTTGTCATATTTAGTTGTGCACTTGTGGCATCCGGTCCCGCCACCCTCACTTGCCAGTCTGTGGAAAGGTTGTTTGGCATGAAGCTGTTTGGTGGTGTGGGAAAGGTTGGAAACCCCTGGTTTAACTGGAACATATTTTACATTAGAAGCAGAATATATTTAGCAAAATAAAACAGAAAATAAGCCGTAAAGCCAACTTGATCTCAGCAGAAATGATTGAGAGGTTTTGAGCTCTTTCCTCAAAGAAACCCTGGAAATGGACAGATTCCCCCAGTTTATTTACACACTACAGGCCATATCCCTAACAGGGATTGAATTGGAGGATTCTTCAAGCAAGACTACCTGCTCTGCTCTACCACTGAGCTAAACTCCTCCCTTATCCAAAGAAGAAGCACTTCAGTGGAGACAATAGACAGTCAAGGAAAATAAAGAGTTGGGTATATTCCCACGACTAGTCTTATATGTCTTACTTTGCTTCCTTATTTAAAAGCTTCCTCTTTCTTCTTCTTCTGAATAATTAACCAGGGAAGGGAATGCCATAACAGATTTTGCCTCTTGGATTAAGAGTTGGCTGACAGACATGATTTTTATTTTTTCTTTCAGCAGCTGTGGTCCTGAATTGGAGAGAGAGTTAATACACAGCTTGTATTGCCAACTGAGCTGGGAATGACAACCATTGTGGTGAAGACCATAAGTTGCACAAATGTTACCTGAGCTCCAGAATGAATCGAAGGTGCTTCACTCCCATGAATTAATTTGCACCAGAATTTAAAAGCTAATTATGGAAATTTCACTGCACAAGCATGTTGTATCAAATGCCAATTTTAGTTAGCTTTCGTATCTACTATCTAAAGATCTTCTGATATTACAGAAGCATTGTGTAGGTGGTTTTCTTGATTACCATGAATGGATCTATGCCTATAGTTTTGATTGGCAGAAGCAGTACTTGGTTAAGGTGTAACAAAAGAGCAGATTACTCCTCAATGACCATTGTCTTTGAAATCTAGCACATATCGGAATTTAGGAGAGGGATAATGAGATGGCTAGAAAAAGCCTTTGCAGTTTGAATGTGGAGTAGAAGAGAGCTCTTTGTTGGCTGAAGGTGATACAGTTCATCAAAATCTTGTTACTTACATTGCTCACTGTAACTGAAATGGCAAAATAGCTGGGGAGTCAAGCCAAGTGCCACTAGAAGATGCTAGCTCAGTTGTAGAATTAAGTTGTCCTTGATAACTGTATATTTACAAATATGCAACCCAAGCACTTCAGAAATAGACTTTATATGCAAAAACACAATCACAACTCAGATTTCAAAAAGGGCATTTTGTGCCAATGTCCAGAATCTTAGATTTATACATCTGTCAGCATAAATATCAGTGGAGAATTGCTACCAGTTAAGAAATGTATGCCTTGTTATTTGTATTTTGCTTGCCAACCAAGTCATGTGGATGTTCTGTCACAAGAAAAATAAGACCAAACTCTTTAATTCCTGTGATTGTGTTTTTGCATATAAAGTCTATTTCTGAACTCCCCAACTATTTTGATTGCTACATCCAAGCTGGTGTTTGAGAAATAGGAATACTGTACATAACTTCTTCCATTTCAGAATAGCCTTCATGGTCCTCTCCCTTCTCTTCCTCCTTCTCCACTGTCCACTGCCACCAATCCTTCTTGCTACTTTCTTCTCCCTAAACATCTATACCCCAGGATCTCCTTCTAAGATCTTGGTTGTCAAGCCTCAAATCTTAGGATGCACAGTACTGGAGAAGAGAAAAAGAAAAACAGTGATTGCATGTTAGGTGGCTTTGAACAGGAGGAGGCAAAATGCAACCCACTTCTAAGAGTGGTTCTTCACTTTTAAATAGGCCACAGGGCACCCATGTACATTTATCTACTCTAGAATCCACATTTTCCAACACCAGAAGTAGACTTCTTACTATTTTTAATTTTCTGTTTGTGTTTTTTTGGCATTGTGAACAACCAGTGTGACACTTTGAAGGTCCCTGGACAAAAATAGTCCCACCAGACATTCCACAGTTTCCCACTCTGTTTCAAAGCCTGAAATACTCATCTGAAACCACTCCTAATTTAAGCTAGAGTTCATTGGCTCATCACAAAGGTGTTTGTATGTGTGTTTCACTCACACAGTGTTGATGCACCATAAAGCAAACATCAGGGATGAGATGGCGGGGGGTATGCTAGTAGTTATGTGTACTTGGAACCATTATGCCATTTTAAGCAAAGCAGGGTGAAGCCAGTTTTGTACCTTATTACAATTCTTGTTCCACAAGCCGTGTTAGGAGCTGTGAGGTCACATGAAATAATAGCCCTAGCAAGAATAACAGCAACAGCTAAATATGCTGTGCGCATTTTTTTCATCTGCCCAGCTGCCCCCAAAAGTGACTCTACCTCCTGAGATAGACTGCTATGTGGCCAACTTAATTGGGAAAGGGACAGTGAGATGGCTAGAGAAAGGGGCTCTAGGCCCATTTATCTGGTTTTGGTCTCAGTTTTTGGCCCTAAAATATTAAAGAATTGATTGCTGCTGATCTGGCAACCCTAAAACTGTCTCAAGTCCTATATACTGTAACTAATGAGTCATGTGAATTACACCAAGCTTGTTTCTCTCAGAAACAGCAGCTCCCATCTGAATTAGAAATGGAGCAAATGAGCAGACATTGTGAACCACTAATTTCTTATATATCCTTATTTTTACGGTAACTTCCAGAATGTCATGATTTCTGTAGTCCAGAAACAAATGTCTTCTCATCTTTGACGTTCTCTCCAAAACACTCCCTGAAATGATGTCTTCTGCACCATTCATCCTTTCAGCAACAAAATGGCATGTAAGAGAGGGTGTTCTCTTTTCATAAAATGGCCCAAATCTAGATCTACTGTCCATTACTGCTATTTATAAGCTGAAGCTTTGAATTGATTATCATGGCAAAACAGTAATCAAATCCCAGTCTAAATGTTCACATCATTGATTCCAATCTTCCTTTCGAATCAGCTTCAGCTGTTGAGGCTACTAGTCCAGTTTCTTTCTTTTTTTACAATGGAAGTCTTGTTTGGGCAATAAGCTAGAGGCTCCATTTGTAGAAGTGGGAACATAACCTAGGAGATTGCAAGAAACCATAGTTTTCTGTAAGTGTTGAAACAACAGTTAATTTGAAATAATCTAAAATTGACTACCACTGGCTTCGATATAACATCAGGCTGTAGTTAGCTGAGGTTCCCCAGCCAATTTCCCCATGTATGTTGAATGAAGATCTTTTGTGCAAGTATGTGAAACTAATACCCCAATTTATAGAACACAGATTGATCTTCTCAATGTGGTCACTTAGTTCTGCATGGGCTATGTGCAAACTGCATTAGTTGAACATTAATGCACACTAAAAAAGAAGCTTTAAGTTATTTTGTTACCCCCTCCTGATGGCTGACTGCTTTCCTGTTCCAATTGATGCTACCAATTCGTAGTAGTTTATTTACAGTACCAAGGTTGCATTGCAGGCGCACCCCCCAATAAAGGACTCAGACACTGGTAAAAGTGGATAACGGCATTGGGCCACATTTATTGATTCATGCCCTAGTCCGAATTATAAATTTCTATTGGTATTCAACCAATTATAATTCTTAAGGCAAGCAGGCCGAAGTAACACTGGTAAGGTTCCACCCAAAATTGCCAACGGCAATTGGTTACAATGTATCCATTTGTATCCATTTGTTTGTTGACAACAAACAAATTGTTGACCGTAGTCAATAATCTAACTAGTGACCCCACCCTCTGACGCGTATCCATAAAATAACGGGGTGATGCCTGCTGCCCAGCTCATGCCATCACCCCATTGCCTGGTTCGTCGTTGACCGGACAACGTTAACCAACTTGTGCCTGTCTAGTGTTGTCCAGTCAATTGCGAACCTGCCGGATACCTGTGGGTCATAAATGTTTACCTTACCAGTGCTACCCGCCACACGGGGAGGCTTCAATAAAGGCTCACGGCCCCCCCCCAGACCGTCAGCTCGGTCAACAGGCCTGCTCACCAATCTCCCAACAAGAGGTCCATACCTCCCGGCGACAGATGGACCCCATCCCCTGCGTAAAGCTCATAATTTTGAAGACTGATGGTGGGGTGTCGTATGACATGCCCCCAACCCTTGTCCAGAAGGAACCGGGCAACAGTCCTGTTCACCAAGTGCCGAGCCCGATCAAGGGCCCGGAGGTTAAACCCTCCCCTGTAAGCGTGCCACGGTATCATGTCTGACCAAAGCAGGGTTGTGGCGGGCCACACATAATGGAGATAGGCCAGGTCACCGCAAATCGCATGCTTCAGCGATAGGCCCGTGACCTGTCCCAAATCATTACCCCCGAGATGTATAATCAGGACATCAGGCGGGTCAGCATCCCTGATGGAGAAAAGGAATGGCAACAGTTCCCGCCATAACATTCCGCACTTACCGTACCACCTGAGACTTGCGGATGCACCTAGTCCCAGCCGGGGTCCCCACTCTGTCGCCGCAGCAAACTGCGCTGCCCTGTGCACATAGCTGTGGCCCACCAGCCATACTGTCACCGGTGTAAGACGACACCCAGGGTCTGTCAAGGAAAAAAGTAAACAGGGCAGTGACTTAACTGGTACTCACTGTTGAAGAGGGCGAACATACAACTGAAAACATCGTGATCCCCAGCGTCCCATGTTGCAGATTTCGGCCCCAGAGTACCCAAATGCTGCTGCGGTGGAAGCCGCCCCTATCCTAAATGAATGGGTGCCGTAACGAGCCCCCGGGAGGCCAACACTGGCTAGTGCCTTACCGGTCACCTTCCAAAATTGAAATTTAGTAAGGGGAGACCCATCTTGGTGACAGAAAAACGGGCCAGGGTGCGTACCACGCATTGCAAGGAACTCCTGTAGGGCACCAACCAGACAGATGTCTGCCACGGAACATCGTAGCAGTCTTACACCACTGCCTACACCATGCTGATCAACCTTAGAGGAACGTATCCTCAGCTGAGCCCAATCATTGGAAACATAGACATCTTCGAGTTCCAGTGCCCTAAGACTCGCATCCGCCTTAGACAGTAGCACCAGCTCACTGATGCGGAGCGCTCCAAAAAAGGCCACCGTAGTAGCCGCGTGAAACAGGGTTGCCTCATACCTGTCAAAACACAGGTCATGCCAACCCCGTGCAAGTTGGGTAAGTACTCCTGGAGAAATAGGGTGGCGGTCGTCCGGGCAGCGCCCACGTTCCCGCGCCCACCCCTCCAAAACATGTCATATGCGAAAATCATTTGTGCTGTCAGCAAAACCACACACCTTGGCCATGAATGCCAGCGCTGACAGCCTGGATGCTATGGTGCGGGGGGCTAAGCCCTGGGCATGTAAGTAAACCATAAATTGGAGGACATGAGCAACTGGGATGGGCCAACTCTCAGGCAGCCGTGACTGGGCACAAAAGGCCCTGAATGAACTAAATGCATGGTTATACGCCTTACGCGTGCGGGGGGCGAGCGACATGCTGATCTCCCGGTTCACCTCTCCTTGCCAAGCGTCCATATCTCGTCCGGGAGCGGCGAGGGAAATTCCTCTGCGTCCGGGGCCAAGGCACGGAACCGGGGGATCTGCAGGCGGGACAAAGCGTCAGCAATATCGTTATTAATACCTGGGACATGTCTAGCCCTAAAAAGCACATTGAGGCGTAGGCTGCGCAGCACAAACTGGCGAACCAGTTCCATGACCCTTGGAGATTTAGACGTCTGTGAGTTGACAATGTGGACACTGCCGCATTGTCACACCAGAAATGGACAACCGAATTGGCCCACTCCCCGCCCCATAGCATCAAAGCTCCCAGAATGGGGAAAAATTCCAGGTACGTGAGATCGCGCAAGCGATCCGTGCCCGACCAGGCTGGCGGCCATCTGCCGTAGGCCCACTTCCCTTCAAAGTAAATCCCATAACCCAGGGAACCTGATGCATCCGACTGAACCTGAAAATGAGGGGAAACCAAAAGGTCAGATCTCCAAAATGACACCCCATTGAATTCCCTCAGGAACTGGAGCCAAATGAGCATATCATCCCTCATGCCCTTGTTCAGTCGGACCCTGTGGTGGGGCCTGGCCAAGCCAGTCATGGCGTCGCACAAACGTCGAGCAAATGCTCTGCCAGGTGCGACGACCCTGCAAGCGAAATTGAGGTGGCCATGTAACACGTGGAGGTCCCGAAGGGACACCTTGCGTTTCGCCAGCAAGTCCAGAATGAGTGCAACGATCCGTGAAACCTTATCAGTGGGTAACCTGGATGCCTGCACTACCGTGTCAATCTCAACCTCCAGGAATGTGAGCTTGGTTGAAGGGCCCTCGGTCTTTTCGGGCGCTAAAGGGACACTGAGTTCCTTCATTAGCGTCTGAAATGTATTAAAGAGACGTGTGCACGTGTCCCAGCCACGTTCACCCCCGAATAAGAAATCATCAAGGTAGTGGGCTACAGACCGAGACCCTGACCTGCGAACAAAGGCCCATTGGAGGAAGGTGCTGAAGCGCTCAAATGCCGAGCATGAAATGGAGCAGCCAAAAGGCATGGCTTTGTCGAAATAAAATTCACCCCGGAATTTGAAACCTAGCAACTCAAAGTCGTCCGGGTGCACTGGCAG
Source organism: Bradypodion ventrale (assembly GCA_035047345.1). Classification (NCBI taxonomy): domain Eukaryota; kingdom Metazoa; phylum Chordata; class Lepidosauria; order Squamata; family Chamaeleonidae; genus Bradypodion; species Bradypodion ventrale. Next base: position 59,158,225 of record JAWDJE010000005.1, on the reverse strand, counting down.
GAGACGGAACGCAGACTTAATGTCGCACTTAGCCAGTAGTGCACCCGGGCCACATGAGCGAACCATACGTAGGGCCTGGTCAAAAGATGTATACCTGACCGAAGAAAGGTCGTCAGGGATAGCATCGTTGACCGAATGGCCAGCCGGGTAAGATAAGTGGTGTATCAAATGAAACTCCCCCGGCGACTTCTTGGGCACCAACCCCAACGGGGAAACCTTGAGGTTGGGAAATGGCGGGAGAGGGAAAGGGCCAGCGACCCTGCCTGCAGCAACTTCCTTAGCAATGCTCATGGCAGCCACCTCCTCCCTCCCCTTAAGTGATAACAGGTTGGGTGCATCTTGAGGGGACCTGATCCCTGTGAAAGGAATGTGAAACCCTTGCTGAAAACCATCAAGCAGGTAAGCTGCGTCTGCCCTCCTCGGGTACATCATGAGCCAACGCTCCAACATGTCCACATTAATTGGGGAGGGGGCCTTTTGCCTGACCAGCTCCCTCTGCGGCAGTCCTGCCCGCTCCCTGTCCACCTCTACCTCTGCCCCGCAGTCCGCCTGCCCTAGGACACGCAGAGGCTGCATGGGTGCCAGCACAAGAGGGACACTCGTGCCTGTATCGGCACTGCTTCCTGTTGCACGCACCATTGGCCGAGAAGCTCCAACACAGCAGGCGGGCTGGAACCCCCTGCCCTGCCACCTGGCGGGGTGCCTGGGCTGGAGCAGCTCGCTGGACCGCATGTCCACAATGGTACCTCTCCCCTGGCGCCGGGCGCGTGGGGGTCATGTACAGAAGCCACAGCTTCTGGCAGGGCTCATCCCACCTCATCTCTGGGTGTAAGGGCACTCTCATACGGAATTCCTCGTCGTAAGCCAACCACGACGGGCCCGGGAAATCGACCATCGCCCGGTATATGTTGTCCAAATACTGGACCATCGGAATTGCCAGGTCAGGCCGGGCCCTGAGGTACACTGCCATGTATATAAGGTATGCGGGTTACCAGTTGGCCCACGTGCGTGGTGGCTTACGTCGACGAGACTGTTCCTTATCCTTCTCGTCCTGCCCCTCCCGCTCCTCCTTGGTGGGTTCTCTATTCAAGAGGGAGAAAATGTCCACATACTCCCCCCGCCAGATCTTTTCCTTGGTGGCCTGAGCCAGGTGATCCCCAAGGGGCAATGAATAGCCTGCTGTCGGTAAGGCCGACACCGGAACATTGACAGTGCCGGGCGCCATGAAAGGGGCCTGGACCAGCCCTGCCACCCCCATAAAGTTGCCTGGAGGACAGGGTACCCCGCCCCAAGAGGGGCCCTGAAGTGTCGAAGCCGTACCCTGATTGGCTGGCGGCGGCTGACCCGCCGCCCCAGCCAGGCGAGGCCACGGCCACTGCAAACCTCCCCCCGTTGTGGGTTGTGATGTGGGTGCGCTAGTTTGGACCATATACTCACAAGTTGCACCCCCATGGGCCGCCCCCACCGGGGGTTCCGGCCCACTGCGGGCGTCGGAGCTCGCGACCGCAACCGAGCTCGTAGATGTAGCCTGACCACTGCCAGCTGGCGGCATCTGCTGGGCGGGGAGCTGCAAGGCCGCGGCTGGTGCCGACCTACTTGCCTCAGGCAGCTCGACCCTTGCGGCCACCTGCCGAGAACCGGCAGGCGCTGAGGTAACCTGTAAACCAAACGGTGCCCCGGATGGATTAACTACCCTCAAAGATGCCTCGAGGGCCGCTACGCGGGCCAGCAGGGCATCCACGTTGACATAGCCCCCAACGCTGACAGGGGGCAAAGGGCCAGCCGGCCCACCGGTCACTGGCGCTGGGCCAGGGCTCTGGACCCCTGGTCCCGCATATGGCCATGCCCCCACCACCGGCCCTTGAGGGGCAGGGGGCATGCCCTGCCAGGGAAGGGAACCCAGCCAACCCCCTTGGTTAAAGCCCACCGCTGGAAGCTGCATGCCAAAGCCAGAAGGCCCAGCTTGGCTATGCGCCAGGTCCGTGGCGGTGGCTGCCGAATGCGGGCCGGGGGCCGCATCCCCTGCAGGGCCGGTCTGAGGCTGCCCAGCCTCAGGCCAGGGAGCAATCGACCCCATCCCGCCGGTCCCGGCGGGTGCCCCCGGAAAGGGGGCCTGCTGACGGGGCGCAGTCGCGGTCCTCCGACCCGGCTGGCGCCTCCTGGAAGTGCGAACCGCGTTCTCCATCGTCTTCTTCTTGGAAGGCATTGCTGCCAATCTCTGAGAGGCCGGAGAAAGAAGCGCAGAAGAAACCGCTGCCTAAAGAAAGGCTTCCCAGCTAAAGGAAGAGCAACGGAGCAATAGGGGAAAAACTTCTCCTCTCCATCGCTTCGCAAAATGGCAGCGCGGCTGCCTCGTGGCCACCCCTTTTAAAGGGTGCTGGCCATGCCCCCTAACTACCCGGATGTCCAAGTCCGGTGGGGGGGGCCCCCGCAAAGAGCGCGGCGGTCATTTTGGCGCCGCGCTTGCATTTATACTTCATTGAGTAGTCTGTTCTAGTTTGTCAGAGTTGTTTCATTTTCTTTTTTGGGGGGTCTATTATAGAGGTGGTAAAGAGAAAGGTCACCCTTGTTCGAAAGCCAGTCTTATTTGACTCTAGGGTTCAGTCCTCATCTCTGTCTACAGCCAAGGAGCTAGCGCTGTCTAATAATAGAGGTACTCTAGTACTAAAGTAATACATCAATGTAATGATAAGATGATCAACCACTAAACCAATAGTTTGTTTTAAAAAATTTACCACACACACACACACACTTACAGCTTACCTTGGATGGCTGATGGAATTCTTAAAACCAGATGTTGAAAAACTACTCTTCTAGATGCTTTTGGAGAGTGTGGTTTTTAAAAAAACATTTGTACATGAGTATGTGTGTATTTTTAATGAAAGAAATTGACAAACTTTTGAGGCACACAGACACCACCACCACCACCATGGTCCCCATTTATTTCACAGCAAGGGGCTGGTTCACAGACTTGATAGTCGCAGCCTTCAGACTTGGTGGGAAGCCCTTCCCCTCAGACACTTCTCTCTCTCTCTCTTTATTTGCAGCTGCTTGACTTTGATGGGGTTATCCGATGTTTGCAAGTGTCTATCTAGCTTCTGGTCCTTTTGTTGTAGACTCCCCCAAAGCAATAGATGTGTTTCCAGCTAATAGGTCTTCTTAGCTATTTTTGAAAGCAAATCAGACTCTCCCAATTGAACTCTGTCTTTGAATCCTCTAGTTCCCATGGCAACAGGAACTAGCCCGTTCCTTCCTTTCACCCTGGGTTAACATGGAATTAGTCACTCTTCACACAAGGTTCACTACAGCATGTTACTATGGCAACACATGGTTACACAGCAAACCCATTTATTGCTCTCTTTCCTACTTTTAAAAGGTGCATTTTATTTTAGAAATCTTTCACTGCATGTCAAAATAAACAGCCCAGTCTCTTTTATCCGTGCTGCAACATAGTCAGGATGGCAAATAAGCAAAAGAACTAACAAAGAATTAAACCAGATTCCTTTTCTTACAATTAATTTTAATCTGAAAATAAAACCTTTTGTCACTAGAAAGATTACAATATACATTATATCTTTATTGTCTTTTGATGTACCAACAGTTCATTAAGATTTTTTTCCAGTCTACAGAACTGATGATTGAAGGAATTGGGGCCACTGGGGTGGCCGTAAGGTCCTGGAGGAGACTGATCAAGTGACGACACGAGACAAATGGAGCGAGATCAGATCAGTACTTTATTGGAAAAAGGCAACATCATTTATAGGGGGAAAAGTGCAACGGTGGCAAAACCGTCATCTGACAGGAAAATTACCTTACCCACGTACCAGGGTTAATGGGGAACCTCTCAAAGGGAAGTTAATCAACTTGGACAAACACGGGGTGAGGGAGACCATTGTTTAGGGCTTAGGCAGGGGTAAATATGGCCACTATTTGCACCGGGGATTACCTTGGCTAGGAGATGAGTGACTACTCTAATGGGTAACTGAGGTCAGCGAAATGCTCACTCGGCAGAATCGCCGGTCAGGCTAGAAGCGGCCGAATTAATCCCTATCATTAATTCACCCCCCTTGCTCACTGACAAGGGCCAGAGGCCAGGAGTCTGCTCGCTGGTTTAACCTCTGCCAGAGGCCACTGATGCCCAACCGGGCACGGGAAATCCTCATCTCCCCTTTCTATTTCGTTTAAGAGCCTGACCGGCGACCCTGCGCAGAAGCGGCATCAGCTGTTGGGCGGGAATGACGTCACGGGGTTTCCCTCTGGGGCGGCACTTAGAGATCAGCGAGGGAACGCACTGAGCAAGGCAACAGATCGCAATGCCCAGTATGACTACCCCCACAACCACCTTAAGCACCGTTTGAAGCCACCCCCATGGGATCCACGACCACATCCACTTCCACAGGGAACTCCACCAGGCCCCCCACGCGGAGCCTTCCGTGATGCCCGCAACTATGGTGTGGAGATCTGTGATCTGGTTTTGGATTTTCCGGGAGTTGTCAGTAAGATTGAAGCAACACATACCATGAAAAGACTCGCAACCCAGGTGGTGCAGCAATAAGAGGTAGTCGATAGCCGCTCGATTATCAAGAATGGCATGGCGAAGTTCCGCCTGCTCTTGATTGAGGAGCGCTATCGCCGTGGAGGTATGGTTGATGGCTTTTGCCAAGCCGCAAGCCAAGCGACCAATTCTCCGTGCGTTGCCAACGGCTAAGCCTGGCACGCCAACTATGCTGACTAACAGCGAGACATATTCGGCTGGACTAAGGACTCTAAAGCTGCTATCACATGAGCTGTCTAACTGGGCGGTGCGAGTGTGCCTTACGGGTGCAGAAACATCTGAAACATGTGAAACATTTGTGCTTGGGGTAACCATATCTTTAGTGGGGAGCAACAGTGTCAACCGACTAAGGCAACATGTGGAATTTGATACATTTGCAGGGATATAGTTGAAGGTATACTGATTACATGTAAAGAACCACCCTGAGGGTAGGGTGACATGAGCAGGCAATGAACCAAGTGTCTCTGGGTTTTCACAAGTCCAATTGCTGCTGCCGGTATCGAGGCAGCGGCGCTGGGATCGGCCGACTGCAGCGCAGCCGACTATTCGAGCACAAGTAGAGTTCGGGCTGGCCGCCACTCGTGGGGTGTGAAGAGTGGCTGCATCAGCCGGCAAAGTCATGGTGAGCCGCAGTCCCCCCCAGCGAGCGTAGGCTGCGAAGCTCGCAGGGAGATGCGGTCCGAAAATCTTCTTCAGCAACCAGTCGCCATCCCTGGCCCATGCGTCTAGAGTGTGGCACACGGGGATGAGACAGGTGCTGAGGATCGAGGCAGAACCAATGTCCTGCTTCAGGCAAAAATCGGACTGGTTGACGAGACCCGCCAACCTTGCCCACAAATTGTAGTGCATCCGTGCTGAAAGGTCTTCACCAGGCGGCAGGCTGTTGGCCTGAAGCGAAGCGGCCTGAGCGCCTCCCCCCAAAAGCAGGGAGAGGGCCAGGATGATGGTGAAGATCACGGAGTTGACATTAATCTGGGCAAAGACTGCTGCAACGAAGTTCTCCGGTGGTGGCTCCCTCTCCTCGCGTCGGAGGGCGTCCCGGGCCTCACTGCAAAGGGTCTTGACCATCCCCCAGGTGATCCTCTGTGCTGGGGTCCGCAGCCGCCGCCTCTCCCGGTAGGTCTCCTCGGTCAGAGTGAGGTCCTCCATCTCCGGGATCGGACTCGGGTCGGTCTGGGTCCACGCCATGAGGTTCCAAATGAGGCTTGACGCACCGAGCTGGAATCCAAACGACACCTGTAGGAGACATAACTGCAGCATACCCTCTTCCCCAGGTTATGAGCGGCACCGGGCCCCTCCAAGAAGGGTCCGGTGGCACTCGGTACCGGACCATAGGTCGCGGGAGAACTTCCGAGCAGCGGAAGTGCCTCTCCTGCGGCGTACAATCCGAAAAAACATTGAGGTGATTGTATGTGAACAATACCTTATTCAGACAAAACTGTGCTTGTCCCTGTGAGTTGGGGAGGGCAGGTGGCCCCCCCTTTCTGTTTGTTTGTCAATGTAGGACTTTAGCGTCCGATTGACCCGCTCTACAATCGCCTGTCCTTGCGGATTGTAGGGAATGCCAAATGTATGCTTGATGTCCCAGGTGGCCATGAAGGCGGCCAACTGCCTAGAGCAGTAGGACGGGGCGTTATCCGTTTTTACGTGCCGCGGCTTGCCCATCGCCGCAATGCAGGAAAGGAGGTGCTGCTCCACGTGGGAGGCAGTTTCCCCTTTCTGCGCCGTTGCCCAAACGAACTGTGAAAAAGTGTCAATGCAAACGTGCATGTACTGCCACCTGCCAAACTGCGGTACATGCGTGACATCCATCTGCCACACCTAGTTAGCCTCCGTCCCTCGTGGGTTGACCCCCCACGAGGGCCCCCCCGGTGCCCCTGCACAATGCTGGCAAGAGCGGACTATGCCCTGGGCTTGAGAAAGTGGCAGATTGAACTGTCTGGCGAGTGCTTTGGCATTTTGGTGAAAAAAGGCATGACTTTGAATTGGAGTAGTAAAAACTCCCAAGACTGAACGTTGCTGAATTTCCTTCGCCGCCGCATCTGCTCTGCTATTGCCCGCGGAAATCGGACCCGACAGGTCTTGATGACTTCGGATGTGGGCAACATAGAGCGGCTCTGTGCGGTTTCGCAAATGAAATTGAGCAGTGAGAAACAGACTAAGCAGGTTCTTGTCTATCGCGGGAGTGATGTAAGCTCCCGGTAGACTGTGAAGTAAATTCCTAACATATAGACTGTCAGTTATGATATTTAATCGTTCTTTGGCGAAGGTGCGCAAAGCAAGGTTCACGGCTGCCAACTCTGCCCGCTGCGCGGACTTCTGTGGAAGAGTTAACAGCGTGTGCCAAGCTTCGCCCTCCTGCCAGGTCAAGACACCATAGGTGCGTCCACCATCAGAAAAAACTGTTCTGGCCCCCTGAAGTGGGACCAGCGAGAGCAATTCGAACAAGCTGACTGTTCCTGTTTGAAGCGAGACAAGTCTGGGGTCTTTTGGCAAATGGTATGTCAAGCTTCCAGTGAATCCTTCCAAAGCTATCGGAAGCGAGTCACCTAGCTGCATCAACTGCTGAATTTGTTCCTTGGTGAACGGGACTACAATCTTGGCTAAATCGTGCCCAGAAACGTCCCTAGCTCTCAGCCTTCCGCGGTAGATCACCGCGGAGACCAGTTCTTGGGGCGGAACGATGTTCCGAGAAGAGGTGTTAGGTAAGTACACCCACTCCACAATTTTCGCTCCCTTCTCGGAATCTACTCCCAACGCCCCAGTGAACATGGATCCTGCCCGTACGATGTACAAATTCAGGATCGGAGCATATGGCCCTTGGGTGATCCTATCTACCCACCTCTGGCTGAGAATTTGGTTAACTTTCTCGAGCGCCAAGCGCGCGTCTCGAGAAATTTTTATCCGGTCTGCCGGCTGCTTACCTAAGGTTAGCAGCGAGAAGAGCGGTTTTAGAAGATCCGTATCCAATCGGAAGTACGGTCTTGCCCAACTGATATTTCCCAAAACTTGCTGCAACTCTACGAGGGTGACTGAGTCCTGTAGATTGATCTGAGGCAAAACTGGCGCTGCAAAAGAGCGGAGAAGCCGATGACCCAAGTATGAGAAGGGCTCGGTTCTTTGCACTTTCTCCGGGGCAATGAGTAAACCTTTGTCCCCCAGGCTGGCCTGGAGGTCTGAAAACACTTCGCTGCCAAGTTGCGGCAACGCTACCAAAATATCATCCATAAAATGACAAACTAAGGCTTGTGGGTAGAGGTTTCGAAACTTTGCCAGTGCGCCGTGAACGTAAATTTGGCACAAAGTGGGCGAATTGAGCATGCCCTGTGGCAAAAATTTCCATGCGTAACGCTGCGTGGGCTCACTGTGGTTCACGACCGGCACCGTAAAGGCAAACCTCTCCCGGTCCCTGGGGTCTAAGGGGATTGTATAAAAGCAATCCTTGAGATCTACGACGAGAATCTCCCACCCCTCGGTAATCATGTTAGGATTTGGGATGCCGCATTGAAGCGGACCCATCGGCTGAATACACTTATTGATCTCTCTGAGATCATGGAGGAGTCGCCACTTCCCCGACTTCTTTTTAATAACAAAAACTGGCGAATTCCAAGGACTTGTGGACTGTTCTATGTGTCCTGCGTCTAGCTGTTCCTTAACTAGCTGCTTGAGAGCAACCAATTTCTCTCCCACTACCGGCCATTGTTCCACCCAGACCGGAGTATCGGTGAGCCATTTAAGTGGCAACGCCATTACCCGAAGGTAAGGGTGGCACCGTACTGCTGTAAAATGTCTCGCCCCCAAAGGTTGATGTGCACGTCAAGAATGTGCGGTCGAATCACCGCCGTGCCTTCAGCCCTTGGGATTGTTTAGGAACTCTCGGTTCCTAAACGCTTCCTGAACACCGCCTACCCCCCACACATCGGAGACCGGCTCAGTGGCCCACTCCCTTGGCCACTGGCTTCTGCTTATCACACTCACATCTGCTCCGGTATCGAGTAACCCTGAGAACGCTCTTTTGTTCAAAAATACCTCGATAACGGGGCGCTGCTTCCACTCAATGTTGGTCTCCACTGTCGCTAAGACCTGGTATCCTTGCACTGCCTCACTCGCGCTCGAGCGGTCTGCTGAACCGGACTCTGAGCTGTCACTGAGCCTTCCCTGGCTGCCTGCTGGCGAGTGACAAGGAACCATGATCAGTTGCGCTAAGGTGTCTCCCTTGTGAATGGTTTGGGGCAGGTGTGTCCAAAGCTGAACTTGGAGAACGCCTGAAAAATTCGAGTCAATGACTCCTGGAATTATAAAAATTCCACGTGCACCAGCTACACTACGGGGCAAAACTAAACCTATAAAGCCTCTGGGCAGGGGTCCCATGTACTGGGAGTCGACCAGATAGACCGTGCCTGGCAGGTCGCATGTAACGTCCGCTTGGCAAGTCAATTCTAGCCCTGTGCTGCCCTTGGGGCTGGCCTGCGCCCTCGTAATGTCTGGAATGGGGTTGGACTCTACTCTAGCTCTGGTGAGTTCTGGGTGAAGGACGCCTCTGTTTGGACTGGGGCCAGAGACATGCCCGTGCTCCGGTTTCCCGAATTCTGGCAATACCTGGCCCAATGATAGCCTTTCTTGCACTTCGGACAGAGGGTGTTCGGAGCCTTGGGACGGCCGGACTTTTGTCCGCCTCCCTTGGATCGGCACTCCCTAGCCAAGTGACCGATCTTGCCACAATTGTGACATGCTCCTTTGCTCTTACCATTAGGTCTTTTCCCTCCTTGCACCGCTGCCGCTAGCAGACCCATCTTGTAGGATTCTGTGCCAACGTCGGCGCAAGCTCTAATCATGTCCGATAGGGTCAAGTCAGGACGATTGCCTAGGGACTGCAAGATTCTACGGCAGTCCAAGTTGGCATTGTCCTTGGCTAACTTAATCATGAGCTCTTCCTGGGCTTGCTCATTATCAATCTGCCTGCTAATTGCTTCCTCCAGGCGATTGATGAAGTCCATGTAGGGCTCCTGGGCTCCCTGCTTAATGGAGGTGTAATTTTTAGCCGCTTTGCCAGTGGCTGGGATCTTAAAGTACGCCCTAAAGGCTGCCTCGGCTGACATCTCAAGAGTGGCGAGAGGCAAGTTGATCTGAGCATTGATTGACTCGAAATTACCAGAGCCATACAGCTGCTCAGGAAGCACTGCGCCTCCCATCCTGGCAGCCCGAGTTTGAGCCTCTAGGCGAAACTCGCTGTCCCAGATCATGTACTGGCTAGGGGTTAGCATCATCCTCGTGACGGCTTTCCAATCATGAGGAATCCACATGGTGGTTTCGCACACATGCTGGAGCGTGCCCCTAGTGAAACGGCTTTGGAGCCCTGTTTCTGCAATGGCCTTCCGCATAGCCATGAGAAGCTTATACGGGACTGGGGAATGAACAATCTGCTGTGCGCCCGTGAGCGCGTCCATCTCCATGTGGATTGGACATATCTGTCTGAGCTCAGCTAGCTCTTCTACTGACAGATCCCCCTTTCTAAGCTCTTCCTCAGCTGTGCGCTGAAGGGCACTCTTGGTAACTAGGGAAGCCGAAGCTGTCAGAGAAGCGCCTGCGCTTCTCATTCCTTGCATTCCCTCGGTGACGTCTGCAGCTGTCACCACGGGAAGGCTCCCTACGCTACTCTGCTGGTACTTGAATGTCGGATAGAGTGCGGTGGGCGCAGTCGGCTCGACTGGCTGGGCTGATGACTTATTTAACGGGGGTTCTTCTGCCTCTATCCGGACTGGTTCGATCTCAGCTAAGAGTTTCCTATACTTCCTCCATGTGCGAACTATCCCTCCTGGGGCCTTCGGGGGTTGCTGAATGCAGTCTCCTATCTGATCCCAGAGCTGTAGGGTTAACGTACCTGCTTCTGGGTAAAGCAGGCAGTGTTCCCTAAGGTACGCCAAAAGTCTCGCTAGTTCCCTGCTGTGAAAGCGTAACTGAAATACCCTGGCCAGGATTTTAAACTCTTCCTCACGAGTTTTTTGGCTGGCGGACGGACTTTGTCCCTGAGAACAAGTCCCCATATTACCTGCGAGCGGTCCTCTGAAGTTTTCCTCCTCGGGACGGGTTGACGCGTCTTGGGGCAAGGTAACAGGTCTTGGCGACGATCGTCTGGGTAGAGCTCGGAGCGTGGCCTCCTGCCACGGGCCCTCGGCGGCCTCTGCGCTGTCAGGGGCTCACAGCTGCCCTGAGCGGAACACGTTTTTCCCTTTAGTGCAAGTCTCCCCGAAAGCCGGGAGCAAGGTGTAGGAATGTCTCTCTTGGAATGCCTCGCCGCTGGCCGTCCCTCTGACCGGCTGGCTGCCGACCAGAGCGCCGCGCTGTCCTCCGGGCTGACGGGTCGCGGTTCAAGCGTAGAACCGGACCGCGTGGATCGCTACTCACGAGTAGACCTCTCCTGGGTCGCTTACTCATGAGTAGATCACGTCGGGGTCACCAGATGAAGGAATTGGGGCCACTGGGGTGGCCGTAAGGTCCCGGAGGAGACTGATCAAGTGACGACACGAGACAAATGGAGCGAGATCAGATCAGTACTTTATAGGAAAAAGGCAACATCATTTATAGGGGAAAAAGCGCAACGGTGGCAAAACCGTCATCTGACAGGAAAATTACCTTACCCACGTACCAGGGTTAATGGGGAACCTCTCAAAGGGAAGTTAATCAACTTGGACAAACACGGGGCGAGGGAGACCATTGTTTAGGGCTTAGGCAGGGGTAAATATGGCCACTATTTGCACCGGGGATTACCTTGGCTAGGAGATGAGTGACTACTCTAATGGGTAACTGAGGTCAGCGAAATGCTCACTCGGCAGAATCGCCGGTCAGGCTAGAAGCGGCCGAATTAATCCCTATCATTAATTCACCCCCCTTGCTCACTGACAAGGGCCAGAGGCCAGGAGTCTGCTCGCTGGTTTAACCTCTGCCAGAGGCCACTGATGCCCAACCGGGCACGGGGAATCCTCAGATGATAATCAGAATAGACAGAATGGGAAATTTTATGAATCAAATTTGAAGAACACCTTGAAAAACAGATACATCATTCTTTTAGGGTGGTACAAAATTATTGGGAACAAGCTTCTAAAAATAAATTTCCCTGTCTGCAGAATTATGGAAAATGCAATCAGATGGTCTGTCTTAAAGGGAACCAGGCAACAAAGGATAAAAGGAAAACAAAATGAAAAGTAGCTGGATTAAACTGAAAGGTAAATTGCTGGGTATCTATTGAGCAAGAAGAACCAGATCATAGGAACAGCTATTGGATGGTAAAATACTACCTTACTTTGCTCCAAATTGACTCTGCCATTGTTTGCTGCCACTAAGTTTGGTTGAGGTGAGCTGAGATTTCTTTGTCAGCCAAATCTAATCTAGTCAAGAAAATCTTCCAGTACAAATAATATATATATGAATAAACTAGACTAGAGCATAAAATTAAATCATCCTATTTAAGACAACGCAGCTTGCTTTTGATTCTACTCGCACAAGAAGGCTATAGAAATATAACTGCAGATCTAATTGGAAATAGCACTAAAAAAATCTAGCACATTAATAAGCACTGATGACAAATTTCTGCAATCCGAGGCTAAAGTTAATATAACTTGTTACTTAAATACAATATCATTGCTTCAAAAGGCTTGCTGACAGCATTTATTAAAATTAAGTAATGTTTATGGATCGATGGCTAGTAAGCCCATCCCCAACACTTCTAATTCAGTGATGGTATTTTGTTTAATTAGAATCATGCGGGATCCGCGAGCATAATTGGCATAACTGTCCCTGACAGAGGCTACGTCACGTGAGCACACTCCGGGCCTCTGGGTTCTGCGGGGACAGAAATTGGGGAGCAGATTAATAGTCATAAGATTGATTCACCCATATCTGACCTGACAGGCAGTCCAGGCAGGAGGAAATTGAATGTCTAACTAGCAGTTAGGAAGTAGGTAATTCCGCACCTGCAGATTACCCCAAGCCCTAGCGCAAATAGTGGCCATGTTTGCTCTTGTGTAAGCTATGAACAATGGACTTCCCCTGCCAGTGTTTGCCTTAGTTAATTAACTTCCCCAAGAGAGATTCCCAATTAACCCGGGTAAACATGTGATGTGATTTTCTGTCAGATGATGATTCTATCACATGCTACCTTGAATTCCTATATATGATGATGATTTTCCCTCAATAAACCACTGGTCTTAGCTCCATCTTGCCTCGTGTCGTTACTCGACCAGTCTCCTCCGGGACCCAATGGCCGCTCCACGGCCCCGATCCAACAGAATCACCCACCAAACTTCAGATCATGTACATTAATGAAACTAGTTCTCTTATTTTTCTATGTTTTCATGGTGTGGATATTAACTGAAGGCTACAATGGGTTATTTCTAAAGGTAACAATACATAAAAACAACAGAAATTCAGTCCATGAGTTTTCAAGCCATTAAAATAGGATCTGAGTGGTGGTGGTGGTGGTGGGGAGCACTACAAAAGGCCTTTCTGTACCTTTGTTATATGATTCCACTAGCAGATTTTGCCTGGCGGTGCTGGGCATTTTAAAAATGTGTTGGATAGTTAAGGGTTTTGTTTGTTTTCCTGAACAAATGGTGCTGGGCTGTGTTTAATGGTTTTTAAAGGTTTTGTGATTTTTTTGACTTCGAGGCGCTGCATCCGCCTGTGGCGGACTTGCGCTCTCAGTGTGTGTTTAATTTTTATTTTTTGTGCACCGGCTTCCTCAGTGCCGGGCTCTTTAAATTTGGTTTTGGATAGTCAAGGCTTTCATTTGTTTTCTTGAACAAATGGTGCTTGGGTGTGTTAAATGGTTTTGAAAGGTTTTGTGATTTTGTGGCTTCGAGGCGCTGCATCAGCCTGTGGCGGACTTGTGCTCCCAGTGTTTGTTTGATTTTTATTTTTATTTAATTTTTGTTCGTGCAAATTTTATTTTGATTTATTTAATTTAAATTTTTTAAATTTAAAATTTAATTTTGTTGTTTTATTTTTTGGTTTGGTGTTTTGTTTTTTTGGAGTGAGAAGTGATTTATGTTTTTTTTGGTATTTTTTGAGAGTAGTGTGTATATTTTTAAATGTTGTGCTAACTTATTTTATGAATTTTTGAATTTTGAATTTATCTTTGCAGTGGCAATGTTTTTGGATGTCTTTTCTCTTGTGGCCTCTGGGTGGGGGTGGTGAGCTTTGCTTCCTCTCTACCATTCTCCTCTTCTGTCCTCTGGGTGTCGCTTCCGGTGAGTGTTGCTTCCTTTCTTAGCTCATTCGAGTTCCTGTCGCCATGAAGTCAAGACGTTTTCATGGTAAGCTCTCTTATTTATTTATTTATTTATTGGGGGGGTTGATTGGGGGGTTGAGTTTTTGTTGGGGGGGTCTATTGTTTTTTTGTTGCGTGTGTTTTGTTGATGTGTTGTTGTTTATTTTTTTAATATAAGATTTTTGTTTTTGACTGGTTTTGATTGTTTTTGGTTCGTGTTTTTGTGCGTCCGTTTTTTTAGGGGGGGCCTTTCGTTCCCACGGGCCATGCTGGGTGGCCCGTGGGAAGGAAGGGCACTGGCGGCGGGGGTGCCTTTCATTACCACGGGCCATGCTGGGTGGCCCGTGGGATGGAAGGGCACTGGCGGCGGGGGTGCCTTTCGTTCCCACAGGCCATGCTGGGTGGCCCGTGGGACGGAAGGGCACTGGCGGCGGAGGTGTCTTTTGTTCCCATGGGCCATGCTGGATGGCCCTTGGGAAAGAAGCACAGTTGCGGGGAGGGTGCCTTTTGTTCCCACGGGCCATGCTGGATGGCCCGTGGGAAGGAAGTGGAGCGGCGGAAGTTTTTTTTAATTTTTAATTTTTAGCACGTTGGCTGCCTCAGCGTTCTGCGCGCTAATGGCGTGCAGGATGCTGGGGCTTGTAGTTTTGCCTGCGCGTGTTTGGGTACAGCAGCATTTTTTCTTCGGCTTCCTTTTGATTGGCTGCGGCCGGTTTTCGAACGTTCCTTTTGTCCGCGCCGCGCAGCCTGATTGGCTCTGGTGCGGTGCGGCGCAAGGAACGTTGGGGCTTGAAGTTCTTTTTTTTTGTTTGCGACTGGGGGGCCCCTGCCCCCGGGTCGAAAATTTCAATCCGACAGTTATCTGCGAACCCAGTTCGGGCGAGTGCAGGAAGGCTCGGACGGGGCTCGTGGGGACCGGTGCAACATCCTTTGTTACATTCCAACGGTTAACGCACCATTTTATAGGTATAGATGGACACTCAGAAGATAAGATATGAAGAAGGAACACCATTATAGAATGGAAAATGTCAATATTACTCTAGTTATTTTGAAGATATGGTTCTTTTAAACCATGGATCTGTATAACTAAGCTAATTGGGACAAATTTTATCACTCAAGATAAGTGATAAAGAAAACAAGATTCTGGCTTTCCTATCCATCAATCATTGAAGGTCATCTTGCTGAACACCTGTGCAATGCATCAACTATTTTGTCATATCAATGCATAATCTTTATCACCTTTGCTACATCTTGCCCAAGACGGAAGACATTTGAGGTGCAGCATTTACCTACATTTGATTTTCTTTGGAAGTTAGTCACTGGACTTCTTAAACTCAAATTTTGTGATATTTGAGTTTATTTCCAAAATATACAGATTCTAAAGATCTGGAAGAACAGCTTAAACTCAGTTTTGTCCACTAGCATATGTCATACTTCACCAAGCAACAATTCCTCAAATCCTTACAATATCCAATTTCCGCTTTCAGAAACTATCTGCCTTGTTCCCCTCCATAAAAAAAGATTATTTTGGACAATGTTCAACAATACATGGCTGATGGCAGAAGCAGTTTTCAATGGGAAAAGAAGTGATCCACCTCTTTTCTGCAGCTGGCTTTCCCACCAATTGGGAAGCATTCAAGAACACACAAAGAAAGTTTAACGCTTTACCTATAAGGAGGGACGTTAACTGTTGATGTCTGGCATACACGCCCACACCCATCCCTACTATCCCGTACTGAGCCTCCTGCACTTACCTTCACCCTGACCGGCCATTGCCACATGGGTCCGGCAGTCACCAGTAGGGCAACCACCCCATGAATGTGGCCAACAAAAAAACAAAAACAAAAAACTACCAGGCCCAGCATTCTCCGCACTGCACCACCTCTCAGCCAATGAGACTGAAGAGCACGAGCACGGAGGAGATGGGGCAGCCAGTGGGGCAGCTGGCATGCCGGCTTAAAAAAACCACTCAGGGAGAAAAGGCCGGTGCACTTCCCAACGCAAAAGGCCATGCCGGGGGGGGGGATACCCAGCCGGCAAAAGGTAAGTGTGGTGGGGGTTAGGGAGTGGGGGGCGGCACAGCCCCAGTAAGTATGTCCCCCACCTGCCCCACCACCTTGCCCCCCACTTCCTAACCCCCACAGCACTTACCTTTTGCCGGCTGGTCCTTTCCCCCAGGCACGGCCTTCTGGGAGTCATCGCCGAGGAATGGGGGGATGAGGGAGATCCCCTCCCCTCCCACTTCGGCAAGATTTTGTGCGTGTGGTCACTGAGGCTTTCAGGGGGAGGAGGGGGAGCTCCTCATCTCCCTGCGGAACTACGGCATGTGTGTGTACATTGTGTGTGTGTGTGTGGGGGGGGGTGGTTGTGTGTGTGTGTGTGTGTGTGTGTGCAATGAGTGTGTGTTTGGTTGTGTTGTGTGTGCAGTGTGTGGGTGTATTATGTGTGTGGTTGTGTTGTGTGTGTGTGTATTGAGTGTGTGTATTTTGTGTGTGTGTGTGTACTTGTGTTGTGAGTGTGTAACCCCTACCATCAAAAAGCACACACAAAAAAGCCCAGCAGTGCCGGGCGAAATTATGCTAATTTTTGAATGTTATCCGATGCCTCGCCCATTTGATTCAGATAAGCATAGCATTGAATTTAGTTTAATATTTTTAGGAGGTGGTGAGGAAGAGATCTGCTTATTGCTCCATTCAGAAGACTTAAGGAGCAACTGGTGTACGGAGTGATTTGATAACCATTGTGGTGTAGTGGATAAAGTGACTGACTAGGACTTTAGAAAACCTGGCCAACTTCCCACTTGGCCACGGAAATTCACTGGAAGATACTCAAACTGGCCTCCTAGGGATAATGGGTAAGGTTGCACAAATGTGTTTAATCACTTAGCTGCCTTTGAGACAAAGCATGATAATTGAACCTGCGTTGTCAACACTTTATTATCAAGTTCAAGACCGTGGCCAGGTCTTCTTGCCTTAGACAAATTATAGCAGTAGTTTTACTCATAGAAATATTATTACAGAAACCATCATAGTAACAATGCTCAGGAAGTATACTTTGCAGAGTGAAGAGCACTTGTCTAGATTCCTCTTTTCCTCCAGGGTACACCTTGTAACTAAATAAAAGTAATTATTCACAGAAGTATATGACAGCCACTATTTGTAGTGCTGTTTGGCTTATCAGCTTGCAGTGAACCAAAAATATCCATATGATCCATTTTAATCCAGGATGCCTTTGTTTCTAAGAATAACATAACTCAGATGATATGTAATGTTGTCACAATTGGCAACTATTGATAAATATGATACTAAAGTATCTCACCTGATTCAGAGGCAGTTTTCTATTATCCATACTTGGCATATACCTGTATGACCATGCTGTCACACACCAAGTAGCAAACTAATTAAGAACTGCAGCATAATTTGTTAGAGCAGGCCACTGTTAGCATGTACATGTTAATTAAAAGTGGCTTTCACGCATCCCTTTGATCCTTCGCTCCCTTGACTATTCTTATAGCTGAACTCTGAGGATTACCCAGTGATGCAGAGAGCTATTCCTTGTGGGTTAGTGTTGTCTCACATGGAACTTTCCAAGCTTGAAGGACACTCCTCAACCCCAAGTTGATTTGGAGTAAAAAGGCTTTATTTGCCAAGCAACTATGAATTGTCAAAAACAGCATTTCAAAATGGTGACAGTATATTGGTGAATCAAAATTAAAGCAACTTTTGCAAATAAGTTTGTTAAGTATTGGACATTCATAGAAAAGGTAAGAACATATGTTTGTTTGTTTTAGAATATGAGCTACTTCTCAATGATACCCGGAGTGGTTTGCAATAAAATGATAAAAATGACCATTTTAATTTAATGCATTGTAAAACTATATTTAAAAAATATATGATACCACGGTGATAAAAGAAAAGACAATGCCATCATTACAATATCTCAAGCACTTGTAGTACAATCCTACACATCTACTGATGCATAAGACCCATTGAGTTTAGTGAGATTTACTGTTAGGTAGGTTGTTGTAAGAGTCCAGTCTTGTAAGGTGTGGTCATATACCTGTAAAAAACAAACCTTTAATCTGGTATCAAAAGAAGACAGTGATGGACACAATCTATAGACAAGGGTGGGTGATAAAGATATGAAAATATCACAAACAGAATGATTTTTTTTAACTCCAAATGGGTCTTCATTAGACTGGGCAGTACAGAGCTGGGAGTGGTATGAAGAAACATAAATGTTCTAAAATCCATAGTCAGATGTGTGTGGCATGTTCCTTGTTTATAGCAAGTTCCAAAATTGAGGCTGCATAATCCATCATAATGATGGGTTCAGGTGCATCTTTTACATAAAGAACTCCCACTGCCATTTTGTCAAACCAGAAAATACCCAATCTTCTCTCATTACTTAGCTTTCTTCCAAGGTGGTGGCACATGAAACACTACCTTTAAGACTGATACAAGTCATATTTATGGTGGCTGGAAGCTTTGTAGATCAAAATTAGTTCATACCTCTCAACTGGAAGTTAGGGCAGGCTGCTCAAAATTAAGTACAGAGGTACCTTGGATAAAATCCGATTCGGATAAAGTCCAATTCGGATAAAGTCATGGTTTTCATGCACATGTGATGTATCGCATAAAGTCAAAAACCACTAAAAATGGACGTTATCCATGGTATTTGGTATAGGAACCTCGGATAAAGTCCATTTTTGAATGTTATCCGATGCCTCGCCCATTTGATTCAGATAAAATCCAAAATTGGATAAAGTCCAAACTTGTGGAATGGAGTTTGGACTTTATCCGACGTTCTACTGTACATATATTTAGTTAAGCATTCCAGTAGCTGAAATACAGAGAGAAAGAGAAAGACTCAAAATGCAAAACATTCTGTTCATAGTCTAGCAATATCAACAAATTAGTAATCTCTGAATAGTAATAACTGTGTTTTGCATGAAATTATAGACATAGTGCACACTTTTAGGTCTCATGCTAATACTGATATATGCAATAATGCAATTATTAGAACAGGATTAATGTCCCTTGAAACACCAAATGCTAATCCTATGGAAATGAAATAGTTAACTCCAATTATATTTGCTTCGAAAGAAAGTGGTGAAAGAGACAGGAGTAGAAATAGGAATGTACATGGCAAAAATAGTTTTTTAAAAAAATTTCAAGTCTCATGATTCTTAGATAGTTTAACATCTGGATGTTAAGGACACGAACCATGGCTGTGTTGCTCCCAAAGAAAATGACAGGATCTGCAAAGTCATGAATCTAGAAATAAATTACCAGCAAACTAGGAAAGAATTTGAGAAATGTCACCTTGGTTTACTCCCCGTACATGCCACTAACAGAGCTAAAGTTCTGAACACTAATTGCTATGGAAATAAACTCCAAAGTGCGTTTTGCTGGATGCGTCCAACTGCATTACACCCTTTCCTTGAAAAGATGAGCTCACCACCAAAGTGAGATATCAAGGAAACAAAATGACTTGCAGATACCCTCTCATTTGGGCTGTGACCAGGTCACAATTGTTGACTAGATTCAAGATTGATCATGCCTTCAACAAGTAGTGAAGAAATGTTCTGCCTGGGGCAGCCACCGTGCAGGTATATTTGAGATGCCTAACAAGCTCTTGCTGCTATTATGAAATTATCAGCTCTCATACCAATTGACAATTGTGAGGTGCTGCTCCATAAGGTGAAATAGTAACCAAATTCTATCTAGAATTACTACTAGACATAGATTAACACTCTTAAATATCTGGAACACCTTCTTGCACAATATGATACAAAATTATTCTCTGCTGATATAAAGGCCAGGACACTGAATAAATCAGTGTGTACCATAGGGAAACATAGTTCAATTAAACAAGTTCCTAATATCAAGAGCTTTTGAGCAGCAGCCAGATGTGGCTGATGACTACATCTAGTTGTTTGTAAATCCAATCTGGGTTTTAGTTTGTAATTTATAGACACTCTTCCAAGTGCTGAACTGGAAATGGATTCAGTTAAAGGAAATTGTGTACTAAATCTAGTGTTAGACTGTTTGGGCTACAATCTATCAAGATAAATTTTGGTTATTAAACAATTATGGCTTTGATAAGTTACAGGACAGATGCCAGCATGAGAAGATGATTACAGCACCAAAGAAAATAGGTGTAGATGATAAAGATATCAGAAACATCACCAACCTAGATAGTATTGTAGACACAATGGGCACAGAGCTGGGCAGATTGAGGAGGATGCTGGAGGACAGAGGTGCCTGGAGGGAAATGGCCCATGGGGTCACAAAGGGTCGGAATCGACTGTGTGACTGAACAACAACAGCTCAAGTCAGAGTTGAAGAGCAGCTGACAGAGCAGGTTCAAATTCCAGAGGTGTGCGA
This sequence comes from Bradypodion ventrale, assembly GCA_035047345.1. Taxonomy (NCBI): domain Eukaryota; kingdom Metazoa; phylum Chordata; class Lepidosauria; order Squamata; family Chamaeleonidae; genus Bradypodion; species Bradypodion ventrale. Next base: position 59,138,016 of record JAWDJE010000005.1, on the reverse strand, counting down.
CAAGGCTGTGTGTTGTCCCCAGCACTGCTTAATATATACTAGCAGAGGTTGCCCGGCATTGCCGGGCTGTTTTAAATGGTGTTGGACAGTTTTTGTTGTTGTTAATGTTTGTAAAGAAGAGGTTAGTCTATAATTGAAATTTTTAAAATTTTTATTTATACAAATTTTTTTGGGTGGCCTGTTATAAACTGTGATGAGTTTTGTTTGGTGTTTTGGTTTCGTGGATGAAAAAAAGAATAAAGGATGATATACTTTTTCCAAAAAAATTATTTAACCCAATATTTTTAGTATGTATTTTTTTAAATTGTTGTACCGTAGGTAATAATTTAAAAAATGTGAAAGTACATGTTTTTCACAATAAATGTTTTAAAACTGTGTATTGATGTTTTTGTTTTTTATTTGAGTAAAAATTCAGCACAGGATTTTTGAATAGTTTTTATTTTATTGACATCTGTTTTTGATTTGTGTAAAATTGTGATTTTGTGTTATTTGTTTTTACTTGTTTTTTCTCTTGGGGCCTTTTGTGTGGGGCTGTTGTGTCTTTTTGAATTTTTTTTACTATTGTGGGCAGCAAGTGGTGCTGGTAGGGGTTATCTTGTATTTTGACTGTTTTTTTCTCTTGTGGCCTCTGGGTGGAGCTTCTTCAAGTAAGTAGTCTCTTTCTTTATTCATTTCTTTTCCAGTCGTTGGAGTGTGAGGTCGTGTGGTGGTGAGTTGGCTGTTTTTCTTTATTTTTGGGGGGGGGGGTGGTTGGATTTTGTGGTGTTTGGCTGGGTGCTGGGTGTGTTTTGAAATTTAGGTTTTTGTTTACTTTGTCTTGTTTGTTGTGTTATTTTTGTTTGTTTTTGTGTATTTTTGGATGTTTTTGATTGTTTGTTATTGTGTTTTTGGTGTCCTACGGGGGGATCCCCTCTCTGCCATCTCCCCTGGCTCTGGAAGGCCTGGGGGGGACAGACCCCTTTTGTCTCCCCAAACCTTCCAGACTCATGGGACCCAGGAGAGGGGATCGAATCCAGGCCACCCTCTGATATTAAAAGGGAAATCTCAATTGTGGTTTCCCCTTTAATATCAGGGGGGAGGAGGTTGTGATCCCCCTCTCAGCTGGCTTCCTTGGGTTTGGGAGGGTTGAGTGGAGAAAAGGGGTCTCTCTCCCCAACCCTTCCGGAACCAGGAGAGCCATCGGAGAGGGGGATTCCCCCCAAAAAAACCTCCATTTTTAAAGAGAAGTAACCGCTTGGTTTCTTCTCTTTAATATGGGGTGTGTGTGTGTGTGTGGGGAGGGGAATCCCCTCTCTGCCAGGTCCCCTGGGGTCAGGAGGGTTGGGGAGACAGACTCCTTTTGTCCCCCCAAACCTTCCAGACTCATGGGACCCAGGAGAGGGGATCAAATCCATGCTACCCTCTGATATTAAAAGGGAAATCTCAATTGTGGTTTCCCCTTTAATATCAGTGGGGGGTATGTGTGTGATCCATCTCTCCACTGGCTTCCTTGGGTTTGGGAGGGTTGGGTGGAGAAAAGCGGTTTGTCTCCCCAACCCTTCCGAACCCAGGAGAGCCATCGGAGATGGGGATTCCACCAGCAAACTCCGTTTTTAAAGGGAAGTAACCACTTGGTTTCTTCTCTTTAATATGGGGCGTGTGTGTGTGTGGGGAGGGGAATCCCCTTCTCTGCCAGGTCCCCTGGGGTCAGGAGGGTTGGGGAGACAGACTCCTTTGGTCCACCCAACCCTCCCAACCCCAGGGGAGCCAGTAGAGAGGGGGAGCACAACACCCCCCCCCCACACACCTAGTGATATTAAAGGGGAAACTCCGATTAGGAGCTTCAGGCACTGTTGGGGAGGGGGGCTTTGGTTCCCGCGGCTTGGCGGACTTGCTCTCCCGGTGTTTTTGTTTGTTTTAATTTTGCGCGCTGGCTTACTCAGCATTCTGCGCACTCATGGCGCGCAGGACACTGGGGCTTGTAGTTATGGGTTTGTGCTTTGTGTTTGTGCTGCGTTTTTTTAAACAGTTTTCTTTTGATTGGCTGCGGTGCGTTTCCGAACGTTCCTTGTGCCGCGCCGTGCGAGAGCCTCTCAGCCTGATTGGCTCTGGTGCGGCACGGCGCAAGGAATGTTGGGAAATGAAGTTGTTTCCCTTTTTTCGCGTTTGTGGGGCTGTTGCCCCACTGCCTGTTTTCTCAATCCTTTGTTGACCTGCGGACCCAGATCTGCCGTGTGCACGAAGGGTGAGTGCAGGCAAGTAAGGCGAGGCATAGCAACCTATAGCAAGTTCCAACGGTTAACCTTTGGTTTTATAGGTTAAGATTCGGAGAGTATTTTTTTCAGAAGCACTATCAGATTTAAACATGTGCATATTTCAGGAATACCTGAATAACATCCGATATGCTGATGACACAGTATTGTTGGCCACAAACCTTGCAGATCTTCAGTTGATGCTGGACTGAGTTAGAGCTTCAAGCACAGAATATGGGTTGGATCTCAACACCATGAAGACAAAATATCTGGTTGTAAGCCAAACATCAACTCACATGCGAGCTAATGGCAGGAACACAAGAAATCGAAAGAGTGGGTAAATTGTCTATTTAGGAGTATGTCAAATGAAAATTGGGATCCCGAGGTAGAGATTAAAATATGAATAGAAAAGGTAAGATCTACCTTCATAAAAATGCAACATTTATCATGCAGTAGAGATCTAACTCTCGCTACAAAAATTCGAATAGTGAGATGTTACGTATTCCCAGTGTTATTATATGGAGCTGAAGCTTGGACATCGACAAAAGCATCTGAAAAGATAATCAAAGTTTTTGAGAAATGTGAATCTACAGACAGCTGCTAAAAATACCATGGGCTGACCATGTGACTAATGTAGAAGTATTGCGCCAAATGGATAAAGAACAAGAACTCTTTAAGACCATTAAGCAATGAAAGCTCCAATACCTTGGACATATGATGAGGAACAACATAAAGTATAGAATCCACCAACTTGCTCTGCAAGGAAAGATCCCTGGGAAGAGAGGCTCTGTATTTAGATGGACTTCATGGCTGAAGAACCTGAGAGACTGGTGTAGCATGTCCTCAAAAGAACTGTTCCGAAGAGTTAAAAACAGAAAGACTGTCACCACGATGACAGCCAATATCCGGAATGGATACAGCATCTGAAGAAGAAGAAGTTACAGGAAATGGTGGTAGCATAATTTTACACAAATAAAGCGACTCTTAGCTGGTCAATAACCTTAGTCTTGTTGCGTATCTTCTGGGGATTTCTCCAACCTCAGGGTGAAGGAACATAGGCAAATGAGAGAGGTATTGTAAAACCAAGTTGAATGCTGGGTTTTGTTATGTGCACTACCGGGAAAGGGTCTCCAGAAGTTAAAATTGATTTGACAGCATGCAAGTTATTAATTTTTTTTATTCCAAATGTTGAGCCATATCCCCAAAATCAAATCATTGCCTTGTACAGTACTTCTAAAGTTCAGGCTAAAAGGTGGAAAGATCAGTCACTCCTGTGAACCCAAAATCACCTGCAGTTGCTAAGTGGAAGAGATCACCTCGGGTGGTTTTAGAATCTTCTTCAATGGAGAGACATATTTAAGCAGAGGCTAGATGACAATCCACTAGAGATGTCATTGCTGTATCCTGCATTGCAGATCATGTTATGAACAAGAACTAACTAGATGATCTTTGAAATCTCTCTTCATTCTGTGGCTTCCTGCTGAGAGAAGGAGTATTTGCAAGACTAGTACCTGATTTCTTGGCAGGCCTGCTGAACTGTGAACATCTCAAGAGAAAGCCTGTGGAGTAAACATGGGTCAGCAGTCAGGTAACCCATTAGCTGAACTCAAGCTGTTTGTTTTGTAAGACTGAGCTGCTGGTTGCTGTAAAAAAAAAAAACAGCAACCTGAAATGAAGTTGAAAAACTTACGTTATAAAAAGTGATTTATTTATTTTTTTGCCCTTGTTACAAACTGGCTCACCGTTATAATCAAATCAAAATTTGTTGTGGTTCTACTGTTTAACATTCTTCCTTTCCTTTCCTGAAGTCTACATCAATGACTTATATTGTTGTTGTTCAGTCGCACAGTCGATTCCGACCCTTTGCAACCCTATGGACCATCGTTCTCCAGGCGCCTCTGTCCTCCACCATCCCCCTCAGTCCTCCCAGTTCTGTGCCCATTGTGTCTACAATACCATCTATCCATCTCATCCTTGGTCTCCCCCTTCTTCTTTTGCCTTCCACCTTTCCCAACATCACGGGCTTCTCAAGTGAAGCCTCCCTTTTCATTTGATGCCCAAAGTACTTTAGCCTCATCTTTACTATTTGACCTTCCAATGAGCAGTCAGTGTTGATTTCTTCTAAGATTGACCTATTTGTTCTCCTCGCTGTCCAGGGTACCCTCAAAACTCTCCTCCAACACCACATTTCAAAGGCATCTATTCTTCTGCGTTCAGCTTTCCTAATTGTCCAGCTCTCACATCCGTACATTACCACTGGGAATACCATTGCTTTGACTATTCTAATTTTTGTTTTCAAGGTGATGTCTCTGCTTTTCACTATGTTCCCCAGGTTTCTCATAGCTTGTCTCCCAAGAATCAGTCGCCTTTTTATTTCATGGCTGCAATCCCCATCTGCAGTGATCTTAGATCCTAAGAATGTAAAATCTGTCACTGCTTCTACTTCTTCCCCATCTATTTACCAGGAGCTGATCGGGTCTGTTGCCATTATCTTGGTTTTCTTGATATTGAGTCTCAAGCCAGCTTTTGCACTCTCTTCCTTCAATCCAATCAAGAGATTCTTTAGGTCTTCCTCACTTTCTGCCATTAGGGTGGTATCGTCTGCATATCTCAGATTGTTGATGTTTCTCCCAGCAATTTTTATCCCATATTGTGATTCCTCCATCCCTGCATTGCACATTATGTGCTCTGTGTATAAGTTGAATAAGCAGGGTGACAAAATGCAGCCTTGTCTTACTCTTTTTCCTATTCCAAACCACTCTGTCATTCCGTGTTCTGTCCTAACTGTTGCTTCTTGGTTCATGTACAGATTTCTAAGGAGGCATATGAGGTGCTCTGGTATTCCCATCTCTTTAATCACTTGCCACATCTTGTTGTGATCCACACAATCAAATGCCTTAGTGTAGTCAATAAAGCAAAAGTAAACTTGTTTCTGGTATTCCTTTGTTTTCTCCATGATCCAACGTATGTTGGCAATGTAGTCTCTAGTCCCCCTGCCTCTTCTGAAACCAGCCTGCACCTCTGGTAATTCTCTTTCCACATGCTGCTGAAGTCTATCCTGTATTATCTTGAGCATCACCTTGCTGGCGTGTGGGATGAGCGCAATTGTTCGATAATTTGAACATTCTTTGGCATTGCCCTTTTTGGGGATTGGAACATATACTGACTTATATTATACATGTGATATGTTTGTTCCACTATTGTAGAAAAACAGGTATAAAGTAATAATAAAACAATAAATATTTGTCTTCCCAACATAATTTGATATATTTGCATAATACAATTATTCTTATGCAGGAAATCCCCTACTTACGAAAAAAAGTCCATTTTGTAGGCTTTTGCTTAAATCGGTTTTTTATGTAATTCAAAGCAAACCCATAGGAAAAATTATTATTTTTATGTAACTCGAAGCAAACCCATAGGAAAAATGAATTTTTTATGTAAATTAAAGCAAACTCATAGGGAAATGGATTTTTATGTAACTCGAAGCAAACCCATAGGAAAAAGAATCTTTATGTAACTCGAAGCAATCCCATAGGAAATTGTGTAAATCGGGACATGATTTTAGCACAAAATCATTATGTAAGTCAAATTTTATGTTACTGGAGGCATATGTAAGTCGGGGTCTTACTGTATAGCAAAACCTTATGTTTAAGTGATATATCATATACCATTTATCCCTTTAAAAATTGCTGATAGAAAATTGCCATTATTCTATCTTGGAACCTCAACAGAGTTAGTATACCCTCACTTTCTCCACACAGAAAGTGATGTAGAGGTAAGGTCCTCACCTGCATGGTATAGGCTGTGCATGCAAGAAAGATCCCAGAATTTCAAAATTCTTGCTTGCATATATGAATTCATCACCCAGCAAAGCAAGGAAACACAGTAATGGCATAGCTTCCAAGCCCTATTGCTTTCTCTTTCAGACCTCTGTAGCGTATTATGGTACTCCTAAACAGTAGCTCACTCTGTCATGCAGTAATTGGGTCTCAAACTGCTGACCTTCTGCCTCCCAGTCAGCATCTTAGCCACTTGAGCCACTGCAGTACCCTGGCCTCTAGAATTCTCTAAAATTTCATCTGCAACGGCAGCACTGCCATTTCATTATCACTGACTGCATGGGAGGGAAATCATATGGTTATATGGTCTCCCACACAAAATACCCCCACAATTTGAGAACTAGCATGTTAGGGATGTTTGTGATATATTCTTCTTTGTGCTAAATGTTTTCTTTGAGCAAGGTTTTATGGTGATGTAGAATAGATAGATATGGATATGATATACAGAAATGAGCTGTTATGTGAGTAGAGAATAGTAACAAGGTGGTGGCAGGCTCCTTCTCAGCTCTAATGTAAGTTTATTATAATACTTCATGATCTCTATGTTCAAGGGCTCTATGTTTTAAAAAAATGTTCAGCAACCATAGCCAGGTCTATTGTTCAGAGCTTATTATTTCTCCCAACGCCTTCTCCCACACACACACACTTTCATTCTGTGCACTAATAAAGTATTATACGCAGTGTGGTTTCGAATTAGATCTACTTAAATCAGAGGGACATGTGTAAATAGCTGGGATTTAGCAACTCTCAGGCATTTCAGAAGGCCTACTCTAGTTGAGACAACATGTGCTGAGCGATTTGGATTGAAAGTTGTTATTCTCTGAATAGGAAGTAAGAGGATTCTTGGAAGGAGAATTTTGCTTATGGAACTAAATTGCCCTTATGATTAATGGAATGCGAACCTTTGGATCCAATCCATTTTCTTTAATTAAGGTGTCTAAGGGAAGTGATGTTTCAAGGGTCTTGTTTGAAAACCAGACAGCTATTTCATGTGTCTTCCTCTCCAATGAGGGGGATTTTTCATCAGAGTTAACCTTTGCTGTAAAGTTATTTAGCTGAGAACATCCCCAAGATTAATAGTGCTCTGTGAAACAGCTATAGGGGGGAAAAATCTTATGCTAGTCTTTATTACACTCCAGCTTCCCTTTGATAGCTCAACATGAGAGTAAATGGTATAGCTAAAAGAATTACAGAGGACATTTGTATTCATTAAGTGTATACAAAAACTCAGTGAACTGCAATTTGCATAACTATGCAATGTTTTAAGTGCTTTGTTAAATGCCTGCTTAAATGTAAACTTGAGTGATAAATTTATATGGGAGCTACTACATGGTGTCTTCATTTTTTAATTTATGGAGATAAATTAGAGATCTTGACCTTGATTGAAAACCTTATGCAGTGGTTTCCTACTTCATAAAGCTGAGAGTAAACTAATGAAAAGATTTTTTTTTAGAAACACAGTAGTAGACTCTAGTATCATTGGTCTCTGAGCCTTGTAGCATCATTAAATTTCTATGAGTCTTGTTGTGAATAAATTGGTGGATAATGGCTTTTGTAGTGCAGAACTGTTAGCTGTGGTCTTCAATGAGAAGCCAATTTGTACATTCAAAGTAATACTTTCTAATAAGTTTATAACATTTTATATCTGTTTGAGTCCACTTGATGCAAGGGTTATATGGTGGGAGAAGAAGAAAGCTTCAAAGTCATAGTACTCTCCCTGATACCAGGTAATTAGACGAAGTTCCTCCGAGCTCAAGAGAAGGAAAGAGGTTGATGACTAAAGAAATGGAAAGGGAAATTGTTTAGTGTAGCTTAGCGTGTTACGAGAATGCTACACTGGCCTGCTATTTTGTTGCATGAACTGCACCTTGTGTATGCTTTGGAACTATGCTGACATTCTGCATGATTGTGGGTATATGGTTAGGATAGCTAGTTTTATTACTTTTTGTGGGAATTGTTAAAACTGTGTGCCTTAAAGCTGTTTTTCGATGCTAACTTGGCTACAGTACAACAGTTTAACTACTGCACCATCAAGGATCTTCTGGAAAGCTAATAATTTAGTCCATGCTGTTTTTGAACTCTTGAACGTTGTCTTTTGTTAATCCTTTTGCCTTTCCAATGAGTTTATAATTTTTATATCTGTTTGAGTCTATTTGATGTGAGAGTTTGCTGGTACCAAATGGAACTGTAGCTTCAGCTGCACATTTGAGTCTCATGGAGCTTATCTACACCAGGGAAATTTGGGCAATGTGGCTTCATGGTTTGTATGGTTCTCTCTGTTTCAGACAGTTTCTTGACCTGCCATTTATTCAGAGACCAATATCTCACCTGGGAGCCCACGCCATCGGCTCCCAGGAGTGGAGACAGGTGGGAGAGCCACCACCACCCCGCAGCTGACTTCGCTCTCCGGCCCGACCTGCCCGGAGAGCAGAAAAAGGGAGACACCGGCGTCGTGGAGAGGGACTCCCTGTTTCACCTGGGAGCCCATGCCACTGGCTCCCGGGAGTGGAGACAGGTGGGAGATGCCGTGGGTTTTCCTGGTTGGGCCCCCGGGATGCCTCGCTATCATCTTCTTGTCGCTGGCTAGGACTTGGGGCCAGTCATGGCGGGCAGCTGGACTTGCCATGGTCTGGGACTTGGTGGAGGTGAGGAGGCTGGTCGGCTTGGGGCTCCAGGACTTGTGCACACTTTTGTCCCATCCCATCCCCCCTTCTGGAAGGACTAAAAGGACTGTGCTGGGTATATTTTTATATTGTTATTTGACATTTTGAATTTTTCATATTGTGTACTTTTTGATGTGATTAACTGATGTTTAGGATTTTATTGTATTGTACCTAATTTGATGTATTGTTAGAAACTGTATTGTAGTGCACATGTAGTGCATATATATATTTCTGTAATTTTTGCGGATAGAGATTTGTAATTGTACTTCTGGTGATTGATTTTTTTTTGCTGTATTCATTGTATGTTATGTTACTGTATTTTGTATTTATTGTCCGCTATGTAAACCGCCCTGAGTTGGGTTCACCTGAGTGAGCGATATATAAGCCTGAAAATTAAATTAAATTAAAACAACAATTAAGGCCATATTAAGAAGATGATCACATGACTAAATTACTAGCTTTCCAGAAGATCCTTGATGGTGCAGTAGTTAAACTGCTGTACTGCAGCCAAGATGTTGTGATCTTGATGGGAATTAAGGTTGATTAATCTTCCATCCTGGTAGCGCAGGTGTGAGGCACCAATGGAGTAGTGACTCCCACCTGCTGGCTGGTATAGATAAGCAGACTCCTCCCTTTTAGCTCTCTTTTTACGGAGGGGTGGGTAGTTTTTCTAATGTTTTAATGTTTGGATAGTGTTTTTAATGTTTTTATAATGGTTTTTGTATGCCCTTTTATGATTGTATTTTGTTTGATATATTGTGAGCTGCCCTGAGTCGGCATATGCTGATCAGCCAATGCAATGACGTAGGCTTCTAGGAATTCAAGTCACCCTGTAGGGGAGCTACGTTGGGAACCACTGCTGAGGACCAGGGATTCTCAACCTGAGGCCCGCAGCACCATTTCATGTGCCCCCCCCCCACTGCCTCCACTACACCAGGAAGTGGTAGAGGAAGGGCAAAATGGCTGTCTGGCCCCTGAAGCTGTCTGAGGGAGTGTGACCTAGCCCCCGGCTTTAAAAGGTTGAGAACTCCTGCTGTAGACTATCAAAGATCTATTCCTGGAAAATTCTTACCTCTAATCACTGATAAGAAATAACAGCAAAGGAAGCTGCTGGACAGATGGGAAACCTATCAAGGTCTGGATTTAAGGATAGCCATAGAATTGTGCTATATCTATAGGAGTTATTAGCATATATAATATCTGCATGGCTAATAGTGTGCAAGAAAATGCTGTTTCTCTTACTACTTTGTATTGTGGGATCTCTGCACATTGGACATGGCTGTCTGAAAGAGGAAATTTAATTTAATTTAATAGTCATATTTATATATGCCGCCCACTCAGGCAGAACCCAACTTAGGGCGGCATTACAACAAGTTCTAAAAACACGTAAAAACACTTTAAAAGACCCATATCCACCCACCCATCCCACCCACTATAAAAAGAAGAAGAGAGAGTTCTTAATTGTTTACATAAGCCAGCAGGCGGGGACCGTGTTCCCATTCGGGCCCCACACCTGCCCTTCCAGCCAGGTCTTCAATCCTTTCCTGAAGGGCAGCAATTCTCTTTGAAGTCTTAGATCTGTTGGCAGGAGGTTCCAGAGAGTAGGTGCGGACACGGAGAAGGCCTCCTTCGGGTGCTGGACAGATGTGCACCCCTAGTTGATGGCACTATTAGAGAGCCCCTCCAGTCCACTCTGGTTGGATGGGCAGACACTCTTAGGACGATGCGGTCTCTAAGGTATCCTGGCCCACTGCCATATAGGGCTTTAAAGGTCAAAACCAGCACCTTGAATTGCACCCGGAGACAAACTGGTAACCAGTGCAGCTCCCGAAGTAGCAGTGAGGTGCAGGCATATCGTCCGCATCCCATCACCACCGGGCTGCCACATTCTGGACCAGCTGCAGCCTCCGAATGGTCGTCAAGGGCAGTCCCATGTAGAGCACATTAAAATTATCTAGTCAGGAAGTGACCAGAGTGTGGGTGACCATAAGCAAGGAGCCCCGGTCCAGGAGCATGCGCAACTGGCGAATCACCTGAAGTTGGGCAAAAGCCCTCCTGGCCACAGCCGCTACCTGTTCTTCTAGCAGCAGCCGCGAGTCCAGAAGGACCCCCAAGTTGCGCACTGGGTCTGTCTGGGGCAAAACAGCTAGGAATGAGCAGCAGCTCTCCTGTAGGTTCCCTTAGGACTGGGACCCTCTATGTAATCTTGACAACCTTGAGGACTAAGCAGCCTTGGCAAAGTCCACAGGAAAGGATGATGGTCCCCAAGTGGATTAAATCCCACTTGAATCCATCTTGATGGAGGGCATCAGCTTCATCAATACTGGCCTGGGGCCAATGAGGACTTTGCGTGCCAAAAGGATTCAGGACCAGAAAGTGATTCCCAGAACTGGACCAGTGGTATAGGTGTCACACTGCAATGCGGAAGGCAGATGAAAGGCCATAACATTATATTTGTGGGACAGTCTTCACGGCTGATCACCATGGTGATTGCCAATATTCGGAATTGGATACAGCACTAGTAGTAGTAGTAGTAGTAGTAGTAGTAGTAGTAGTAGTAGTAGTAGTAGTAGTAACACATGAATTGCTACTCTTGCACTGGTTTCCCCTTTTCAGACATCAGTACTTAGTTGCCACAATCCTGCTGTACACTGGCAGACTGCAGTCTCTGTTGGCTTATTTCTGTCCACTACGAGTAGTATACAGTAAGAACCAATTGGAGAGAGTGAATGTTGAAACTAATTAGTCTTGCACTTGAGGAAGTTGATAATGCCTGCCTCCTCCCATAAACTTACCAATGTCGTTCTGGTCATAGATTGTTGCATGAGCAGAATGATGAAGCAAGACCCTTGACAGTTTGTAAAGGTAAAGGGAGAGGCAAAAGGAGGATCAGATGTCAAAACTGGTCCAGCAGCTTGAACGGTTCATTTTCTCATGATATGCAGCTTTCTTTCATGTGAGTTACCTGAAATTGCTAGTTTTTGTGGTCTATTGTTGCTGCTCCCCCCTCCCAAGGCCATGATGTCAAGCAAAACGTAGCTTCTGCACAGTGTAACTCTTACTTTAATGCACAGCTTGGACTGTGTCCCTATAATGGGTATAAGACTCTAATATGCATCTAATCCTGTCCTGGACTGGTATCAGTCTACCCAGCTGTTATAACCACTTTTTAATTCTGCACTCAGAATTTGACCCAGGAGAAGACCTCTGAATCTGAAGCCAAAGCTTTGGCTCATATTCAAACACAGTGGAAAAATGATACTTTTCAGCTGACATTGTAGTATGAGTTATACTTCTCTACAGAGCTAGTTGTCCCCATGCATCATACGCTGGCTAAGTTCTTTATATTCAGATATTCACCACATAATTTCTGAACTAGGTTCTTAATCTTGACTGACACAACCATTTTAAAGAACTATCTATATAATTTTCTTTGTGTGGATTTAATTTAATTTAATTTAATTTAATAGTCATATTTATATATGCCGCCCACTCAGGCAGAACCCGACTCAGGGCGGCATTACAACAAGTTCTAAAAACACATAAAAACACTTTAAAAGACCCATATCCCACCCACTTTAAAAGACCCATATCCCACCCACCCATCCCACCCACTATCAAAAGAAGAAGAGAGAGTTTTTAATTGTTTACATAAACCAGCAGGCGGGGACCGTGTTCCCATTCGGGCCCCACACCTGCCCTGCCAGCCAGGTCTTCAATCCCTTCCTGAAGGGCAGCAACTCTCTTTGAAGTCTTAGATCTGTTGGCAGGAGGTTCCAGAGAGTTGGTGCGGACACGGAGAAGGCCCTCCTTCGGGTGCTGGACAGATGTGCACCCCTAGTTGATGGCACTATTAGAGAGCCCCTCCGGTCCGCTCTGGTTGGACGGGCAGACACTCTTGGGATGATGCGGTCTCTAAGGTATCCTGGCCCACTGCCATATAGGGCTTTAAAGGTCAAAACCAGCACCTTGAATTGCACCCAGAGACAAACTGGTAACCAGTGCAGCTCCCGAAGTAGTGGTGAGGCATGGGCCTATCGCCCACATCCCATCACCACCGGGCTGCCGCATTCTGGACCAGCTGCAGCCTCCGAATGGTCATCAGGGGCAGCCCCATGTAGAGCGCATTACAATAATCTAGTCGGGAAGTGACCAGAGCGTGGGTGACCATAAGCAAGGAGCCCCGGTCCAGGAGCGTGCGCAACTGGCGAATCACCCGAAGTTGGGCAAAAGCCCTCCTGGCCACAGCCGCTACCTGTTCTTCTAGCAGCAGCCGCGAGTCCAGAAGGACCCCCAAGTTGCGCACTGGGTCTGTCTGGGGCAAAACAGCCCCATCCAGTACCAAAGATGGTAACTCCCTGGATGGGGCCCCTTATCCACAGCCACTCTGTCTTGCTGGGATTCAGCCAAAGCCCATTGGCCCCCATCCAGACCCCAATGGCCTCCAGGCATCCGGATAGGATTTCAACAGCATCACTGGGGTCCCCATGGGCCGAGATGTACAACTGAGTGTCATCTGCGTACTGATGGTACCGCACCCCGTGGGAACGAATGATCTCACCCAGTGGCTTCATGTAGATGTTAAATAGGAGAGGAGAGAGCACCGAACCCTGAGGCACCCCATACTTGAGGAGCCTAGGGCTGGACCTCTCACTCTCTAACCACACCGACTGGGTACGGCCCTCCAGAAAAGAGGAAAACCAGGACAACACGGTGCCCTGGATCCCCAGTCCTTTGAGCCATTCCAGAAGGATACCGTGGTCGACGGTATCGAAGGCCGCTGAGAGGTCAAGAAGAGCAAGGACGGATGGATAACCCCTGTCCCGCTCCCGCCAGAGATCATCCATCAGTGCGACCAATGCCGTCTCCGTACCATGCCCGGGCCTGAATCCTGATTGAAAGGGGTCTAGATAATCTGCTTCCTCCAGGACACTCTGCAGCTGGCGCGCCACCGCCTTCTCCAAAACCTTACCCAGAAAGGGCAGGTTGGAAACTGGCCTGTAGTTGTTAAGGACAGCTGGGTCAAGGGATATTTTCTTCAGGAGGGGGCGCACCAAAGCATGTTTTAGCGGTGCAGGAAATACCCCCTCCCATAATGATGCATTTATTATCGCCCCGACCCAGCCACCTGTCACCACCTTGGAGACTTTCACCAACCAGGTGGGACAGGGGTCCAAAGGAGCCTGTCCACTTCATCAGGGACAACAGGATCAAACTGATCCCAGATCGTACAGCAAGACTGTGCTCCGGTGCCCCCCGACCCTCCCCATCCACGCCGGGATTCAGCCCTGAACGAATCTGATCGATTTTCTCCACCAGATGGTCAGCAAAGTCCTCAGCCGAACCCTGCCAACCGAGGAGGGACCTGGTTACCCGGAACAGGGCGGCTTGGTGATTATCAGCGGAGGCAATAAGGGTGGTGAAGTATTGCCGCCTCACCACCCCCATCGCCGCTAGGTAGGCCCTAATAGCAGCTCTAGCTAGTGTCCAATCGGAGTCATCCTGGGTCTTCACCCAGCGGCGCTCTAGGCATCTCTTTGCCCGTTTGAATTCCCGCAGTTCATCATGCAAGCCTTTAAGCATCTATGTGCATTTTCCCTGAGAATGCTCAATAAGACAGCCTACAGTAAACTCTGGATGCTTGCCCCTCCCTAGTGAACTCTCCACCTCCAATTTAGCTTCTAACAGTCTAAAATCTAAATCATAGCAATTTTTATTTTATCACATAATAATTGGAGGGAAGGCTAGGCTACAAAGCAGATGACTAGGACAACAGATCAACATTTCTCAGCCCCACCTTTAATCATATTGATCCCCTTTATGGAGTGAAGCAAAGGTACAAATCACATCCATTTACCCACATATATATAGGGACAAAATGCCTCCCTCCTTTCTCTGCACTTCACTCACACAGCCCTCTTCTAGTTACAGAAAGGCCAAGATACACAGCCATTTGAGTTTTTCTAGCTACATTTTCCTATCATTTCATTACATATGAGTCACAAGCATTGTACTCTAGATTGCTACACTTCGCTCTTTCCACCTACTCATCCATTAGTCAGACAATCAGCTTAGGCTGTAAGTGATGGGAACGGAAGGGTAACTGGGCAGTTTAATAACAATACATGAGCTGATTCAATTCCAGATTGAAAAAACCACATTCATTCCCAACAATTATATGAACGAATCATTTTTCTTTTCATTTTTCTCTTCATCCACCCTCAAAACATTGTGTTGGCATCCAGCTGTACCTTTGTAGCCTGGCCTTCTGTCCAATTCGTATGTGTCTTTTTTTGTTTATAGGTCATTAAGTTTTTGCAAACCCACATTGGTCTTTTTTCTCCTGTCCCACCAGTGATGTTCATGGTAAGGTAAAGGTCCAGTGATGCATTGCAGCAGGTTCTGTCAGGTTCTGCAGAACTGGTAGCGGAAATTCCCTAGGACATGACCACTTGGTTGGCCACGTCAACCTTCATAGCCCATAATGCAAGATGTTTGGCCATGCCCACAGATTTGGCCAGCCCACAGAGTAGGCAGTAAAAAATTTTTTGCAGTGCACCACTGTAAAGGTCACTCTTGCTCAAAAGTCAGTTGCATCCGACTCTAGGAGGCAGTGCTCATCTTTGTTTACAGTCAAATAGCCAGTGCTGTTTATGTCTGAAGACATTTTCTTGGTCATGTTGCAGGCATGACTAGACACCACTGAAGCAGTATCTATTTATCTACTTGCAATTTATTGCTATTAAACTGCTAGGCTGGCAGAAGATGGGACAGAGATGGGAGCTCACTCCGTAGTGGGTCTCAAACTGCTGACCTGCCAACCTTCCAGTCCTGAAGTTTAGCATCTTAACCATTAAGCCACCTCAGTCCTGAAGTTCATGGTAGCTAATAGTAAATCCACAGGGAATAAGTTGCAGGAGGGAAGCATTAAATTTCAATCCACATTTGCCTTCCCAATTCATATTTGCCTGCCCCTGCATAGCTCATTTTAAATAAAGTGTCAGCAATGAGGCTCTTCCATCATTTGTAGTTGGTCCTTCAGGCTCCACATGAGCTGTCTTGGCTTGAAGAAATAACAGATGTGAGCAAACAGTTGAAGGTACCTGAAGTGTAACTTTCGATTCCCAAAGGACTTAGACATGTTTAGAGGTGGGGGCAATTGCTTTAAGGAAATCTACCACTTCAATCTATCATTAAATGAGTGCAAGAAAAAGAGTAGTTTTGAACTCAACTGAAATGATTAAAACAGAAAAATGTGGTATAAATATTAAAACATATATTTCCTGCAGTAGATATGATAATGTCTATTTTGGGCAACAAAATGTCACTTTCTGGCAGAATAATGAGGCATCACTTCTTCACATATGAGACAGCAAAAATATGAACAGAGAAAGAGACATTGTTATAGCCCAAGGCCTGCTTTTTAAGCAGAATATTGAATATAAATTAATCCCCAGGGCAGTCAGAAGCTGCAGGCAAAAGCAGCATAGTGAGAATGTAACTTTTAAACACTATTTTTACCACTCATCTTGAAAAGCATATCTAAAAATTAACAAGGATAAAATGTATAATTGCAGTAAAGGAGGTTGTTATTACAGGTTTCGTTTTTGCTGAAACAAACGGAATATGTTAGCAGACATAATATTCTGTTTCTTTAAAGAATCACTTTAATGCCTTAATAAAATAAAAAAGGCTTTTTAATTTTAATTTTAATTTTAATATTCAGGCCCTTTAAATTGATGGCTTTAGCAACTGCTTTCTCTGTCTTTTAAAAGAAATTAGACAGGGCTGCCCTAGGAAAGATAAACCCAATTTAACTAAAGAAGGCAGAGAATCAAGACAACTGGTCTGAACTCTCTTCAGTTTTTCGATAATTCAACCAATCTGGCCAGCATTCAATGCAGCAGCCAGAATCCTAGTAGTTATGTTCACAAACCTATTGAAAAGGTGTAAGTCTTGAAGAAAAACTACAAAGCGAACCGCACTATTTGTTTTATGCCAGTGAAAAATCCCAAATGATTTTGGTTAGTGCATATGGCTCTATAACAGAGTAAGCCAGTGAACTTCGGGAACTCTGGTTTGTTCATTAGCAAAGAAATGAAATTTCGACAAGATTATAAATGAACTATGAAGCAAAACTTTATGAGGGGTTTGTAAGTCACTTGTATAGCTTGGAGAAATTACAGTGTGGCCAACCCAGTGGGCGTAGCTAGGTGGCCATGTGACTGGGTGGACTATCTAGTCATGCCTGCCACATGACCACAGAAATGTCTGGCTCTTTGGCTTTGAAACAGTGATGAGCCCTGAACCCTAGAGTTGGATACGACATTCTTCCTTTACCTTTACCAACACTTAAATGAAAGGCTATCAGAAAGTAAACAAATCAAGACAAAAGACAAAAAGGCTGTGGTACCTTAAAGACTAACTCCTGTATTTTAATGTTAACATTAAAATATAGGAATTAGTCTTTAGCCTTTTTGTCTTTTGTCCTGTTTTGTTTACTCTCTGATATGCTTGCACAGACTAACACAGCTAACACTTCAAAAATTTAAGTGAAAGGAGGTTCACTTACCAAGGCCATGGCAGAGGGGCTGTTCCTCCTCCCCCTCTTCTTCCTCCTCCTCCTCCTCAAGTGGTGCAGGGTCCCACTCGGGCAGCAGTGCACAGTGGGAGCTCTTCCCTTCCATTCCCCCGGCATCATCAGCAACAGCAGCAGCACTGGATGGGCAGAGTTTGCGCCAGTCGGGCAGAAGGTCGGTCAAGAGCTGAGGCCAAGGCGGTGCAAGCTCCTCTCTCCCCTCCTCCCAGCCACACATACCACCTTGGCCTCAGCCCTCAACCGACCTTCTGCCCGCCCGGCATGAACTCCGCCCGGCAGGAGCTGCTGCTGCTAGAACCAGCAGCGGGGTAGAGGCGGCAGGGGGGGGAGGAGCTGCCTGGATCAGCAGGAGCAGTGCTGGATGGGCGGAGTTTGCATGGGTGGGCAGAAGGTTGGTTGAGGGCTGAGGCCAAGGCGGTATGTGTGGCTGGGAGGAGGGGAGAGAGGAGCTTGCACCTCCTTGGCCTCAGCTCTTGACCGACCTTCTGCCTGACCGGTGTGAACTCTGCCCATCCGGCGCTGCTGCTGCTGATAGAAAAAGTGGCGGCAGCATGTGGGCTGGCCAACTAGGTCAAAACATCGCCCTCCACAAACACACCATCCTCTCCCCCTACACACACACACACACACACACACACACACACACACACACACACACACAGCGCCTCCCCCTCCCCTCACAGCCCCAGGCGAGGGACTCACTTACTCAAAAGGGGCAGGCAGCGGCTATTCCTCCTCCTCCCTGCCCCAGGGCCACGGCAGCCACAGAGGCTCGGGAGGGAAAAGGAATGCTCGGGCAACAGCAGCGGTGGCGCAGCTATGCTGGGCCCAGCCACGCTTCTTCCTCCTCCCCGGGGCACCCAGGGGAGCCTGACATGGCTCCTCCTCCTCCCTTCCCTGGCTCTGGTGGCTCTTCCTCCTCAGTTCCTGGATGCACCCAGAGTGTGGGAAAAGAGGAGGAGGAGGGTGAGGCTGGGTGGGGAGGTGGGCATGGCCAGCCAAGTGGGCTGGGGGAATAGGACTGGGGGAATAGGACCGGCTTCAGTGCATCACTGCCCACGACCCCAACTGAATCACGCCTGCCAAGTTACCAGGCTCAGTTCTTGATCTCCTAAGACTCACAGAGAAGTCTGCCTAGGCTTCCAGCTGAATGAACACACAGCTGACTGAGACATCCTTTCTTTATTGAGGTAATATCAGAAGAAATAATAAAAAAGTATTTTCTTCCACTAGCTCTGGCATTTGGGCCTGACAAACATTCTTCTCCCACCCTTCCAAGAACCACATGAAGTGATGAAGTTGATTTTCTTTATTGTAGATCAAGCATAGGTAAAAGCTTAAAGTTCTTCAAAAAGGTTCGAAATGGTTACATTGCAGGCGCACCCCCCAATAAAGGACTCAGACACTGATGAAAGTGGATAACGGCATTGGGCCACATTTTTTGATTCATGCCCTAGTCCGAATTATAAATTTCTATTGGTAATTGACCAATTATAATTCTTAAGGCAAGCAGGCCGAAGTAACACTGGTAAGGTACCACCCAAAATTGCCGACGGCAATTGTTACAATGTATCTATTTGTATCAATTTGTTTGTTGACAACAAACAAATTGTTGACCGTAGTCAATATCTAACTAATGACCCCACCCTCTGACGCGTATCCGTAAAATCATGGGGTGATGCATGCTGTCTAGCTGTAGCCATCACCCCATCGCCTGGTTCGTCGTTGACTGGACAACGTTTATCCAACTTATGCCTGTCTAGTGTTGTCCAGTCAATTGCGAACCTGCCGGATACCTGTGGGTCATAAATGTTTACCTTACCAGTGCTACCCGCCACACGGAGAGGCTTCAATGAAGGCTTGACGCCCCCCCCCAGACCGTCAGCTCGGTCAACAGGCCTGCTCGCCAATCACCTAACAGGAGGTCCATACCTCCTCGCGACAGATGGACCCCATCCCCTGCGTAAAGTTCATAAATTTGCAGACTAATGGCGGGGTGATGACTGACCCGCCCCCAACCCCTGTCGACAAGGAACCGGGCAACAGCCTGTTTACCATGCGTCTAGCACGGTCAAGGGCCTGGAGGTCGAACCCTCCCCTATAAGCGTGCCGCGGCACCATGTCGGACCAAACGAGGGGTGTGGCGGGCCACACGTAATGTAGGTAGGCGAGGTCGCCGCAAATCGCATGCTTCAGCGATAGGCCGGCGACCTGACCTAAATCATTGCCCCCAAGGTGTATGATCAGAATGTCAGGCGGGTCAGCATTCCGGCCTGAGAAAAGGAATGGCAACAGTTCCCGCCATAACATCCCGGGCTTACCATACCATGTGAGACTTGCGTATGCACCTAGTCCCAGTCGGGGTCCCCACTCTATCGCCGCAGCGTAACGCGCTGCCCTGTGCACATAGCTATGGCCCACCAGCCATACTGTCACCGGTGTAATACGACACCCAGGGGCTGTCAAGGGAAAAACAAGGGGAAGAGAAAAGGTGCGGTGACTCAACTGGTACTCACGGTGAAAGAGGGCGGACATAAAACTGAAAACAATGCGATCCCCACCTCC
Organism: Bradypodion ventrale; assembly: GCA_035047345.1. Classification (NCBI taxonomy): domain Eukaryota; kingdom Metazoa; phylum Chordata; class Lepidosauria; order Squamata; family Chamaeleonidae; genus Bradypodion; species Bradypodion ventrale. Next base: position 59,118,116 of record JAWDJE010000005.1, on the reverse strand, counting down.
TCATGCGGCGTATTTCAGCCCCGGAGTACCCAAAAGCAGCCGCAGTGGAAGCCGCCCCTATCCTGAATGAATGGGTGCCGTAACGGGCCCCTGGGAGGCCAACACTGGCCAGCGCTTTGCCGGTCACCTTCCAAAATTGAAATTTAGTAAGGGGAGACCCATCTTGGAGACAGAAAAATGGGACATGGTGCGTGCCACGCAGTGCAAGGAACTCCTGTAGGGCACCAACCGGACAGATGTCTGCCAAAGAACACCGTAACAGTCTTACTCCACTGCGCCGTGCTGATCCATTTTAGAGGAGCGTATCCTCAACTGAGCCCAATCATTGCCAACATAGACATCTTCGAGTTCCAGTGCCCTACGACTTGCATCCGCCTTAGACAGCATCACAAGCTCGCTGATGCGGAGCGCTCCAAAAAAGGCCACCGTTGTAGCCGCATGAAACAGGGCTGCCTCATACCTATCAAAACATAGGTCATGCCAGCCCCGTGCCAGTTGGGTAAGAACCCCTGGGGAAATTGGGTGGCGGTCGTCCGGGCTACGCCCACGCTCCCGCACCCACCCCTCCAAAATGTGTCTCACATGGAAGTCAGCGGTACTGTCCGCATGACCGCCTACTTTGGCCATAAAAGCCAGTGCTGACAGCCTGGATGCTATGGTGCGAGGTGCGAGGCCCTGAGCATGTAGGTAAACCATGAATCGAAGGATGTGGGCCACTGGGATCGGCCAGGTGTTTGGCAGCCGAAATTGGGCACAGAATGCTTGGTAAGAAATGAATGCGTGGTGATACGCCTTACGCGTGCGTGGCGCTAGTGACATGCCGATCGCACGGTTCACCTCTCCTTGCCAAGGGTCCATATCTCGTCCGGGAGTGGCGAGGGAAATTCCTCCGCATCCGGGCCAAGGCGCGGAACCGGGAGATCTGCAGGCGGGACAAAGCGTCAGCGATATCATTATTGACACCCGGGACATGCCTGGCCCTGAACAGCACATTGAGGCGCAGGCTGCGCAATACAAACTGGTGCACCAGGTCCATGACCCTGCGTGATTTAGAAGTCTGTGAGTTGACAATGTGGACAACGGCTGCATTGTCACACCAGAAATGAACCACCGAGTTGGCCCACTCCTCACCCCATAGCATCAAAGCCCCCAGGATGGGGAAAAATTCCAGATACGTAAGATCACGCAGGCGACCCGTGCCCGACCAGGCTGGCGGCCACCCACCATAGGCCCACTTCCCATCGAAGTACATCCCATAACCCAGGGATCCAGAGGCATCGGACTGTATCTGGAAACGAGGTGAAGCCAGAAGGTCGGACCTCCAAATTGACAGCCCATTGAACTCCCTCAGGAACTGCAGCCAGATAAGCATATCTGCCCTGATACCCCGGGTCAGTCTCACCCTATGGTGGGGCCTGGATAAGCCTGTCATGGCGTCGCACAAGCGCCGAGCAAATGCCCTGCCCGGTGCGACCACCCTGCAAGCGAAATTGAGGTGACCATGTAGCACCTGCAGTTCCCGCAGCGATGCCTTGCATTTAGCAAGCAAGTCCGAGATGAGGGCCACTATCCTTGACACCTTATCCCCCGGTAACCTAGAAGCCTGCGCTACCGTGTCAATCTCCACCCCCAGGAAGACTAGCTGAGTAGATGGGCCCTCGGTCTTTTCGGGCGCTAAAGGGACACCAAGTTCCTCCATTAGCGTCTGAAATGTGTTGAGGAGACGTGTGCACGTGTCCCAGCCCCGTTCACCCCCGAATAAAAAATCATCGAGGTAATGGGCTACAGACCGAGACCCTGACCTGCGGACAAAAGCCCACTGTAGGAAGGTGCTGAAATGCTCGAAGGCCGAGCATGATATGGAACAGCCAAAAGGCATGGCCTTATCGAAATAATATTCACCCCGGAACTTGAAACCCAGCAACTGAAAGTCACCCGGGTGGACCGGCAGGAGACGAAAGGCAGACTTAATGTTGCACTTAGCTAACAGCGCACCCGGGCCACATGAGCGCACCATGCGCAGCGCTTGGTCAAAGGATGTATACCTGACCGAGCAAAGGTCATCAGGGATAGCATCATTGACCGATCGGCCTGCTGGGAAGGACAAGTGATGAATCAGGCGGAACTCGCCCGGTGACTTCTTGGGCACTAAGCCCAAGGGGGACACTTTAAGGTTGGGAAACGGGGGTGCAGGGAAAGGGCCAGCGACCCTGCCCACATCAACCTCCTTAGTAATGCTGGCAGCAGCCACCTCCTCCCTTCCCCTAAGGGACAAAAGGTTGGGGGCGTCTTGGGGGGACCTATCCCCCGTGAAAGGAATACGAAACCCCAGTCGAAAACCCTGAAGCAGGTAAGCCACGTCTGCCTTCCTAGGGTACAATGCGAGCCAACGCTCCAACATGTCCACATTAATTGGGGAGGGGGCCTTTCGGTGGACCAGCTCCCTCTGCGGCAGTCTTGCCAGCCCCTTGTCCACCCCTACCTCTGCCCCACATCCCCCCAGGCCTGGGGCAGGCGGAGGCAGCATGGGGGCCAGCACAAGAGGGACACTCATGCCTGTACCGGCAATTCTTCCTATTGCAGGAACCATTGGACGAGAAGGTCCAGCACAGCAGGCGGGCTGGAACCCCCTGCCCCGCCACCTGGCGGGGTGTCTGTGCTGGGGCCGCTTGCTGGACCGCATGTCCACAATGGTATCTTTCCCCAGGCGCAGGGCACGTGGGAGTCATGTACAGAAGCCACAGCTTCTGGCAGGGCTCGTCCCACCTCATCTCTGGGTGCAGGGGAATTCGCATACGGAATTCTTCATCGTAAGCCAACCACGACGGGCCCGGGAAGTCAACCATCGCCCGGTAGATGTTGTCCAAATACTGGACCATCGGGATTGCCAGATCCGGCCTGGCCCTGAGGTAAACCGCCATGTATATGAGGTACGCTGGCAACCAGTTGGCCCACGTGCGTGGCGGCTTACGACGACGTGCCTGTTCCTTATCCTTCTCATCCTGCCCCTCCCTCTCCTCCTTGGTGGGCTCTCTGTTAAGAAGGGAGAAGGTGTCCACATACTCCCCACGCCAGATCTTCTCTTTGGTAGACTGGTCCAGATGATCCCCAAGGGGCAAGGAATACCCCGCTGTCGACAATGCCGACACCGGCACGGTGGGAACTGCGGGCATTGTAAAGGAGCCTGGACCAACCCCGTCACCCCTAACACGTTCCCGACTGAGTAGGAGGCACCACAGGGCCCTGGGTGGGAGGTGAAGTCGCCGGGGGGGCCGTCGGCGACTGAACCGTCACGCCACCCGTGCGAGGCCACGGCCACTGAAATGCTCCCCCCAATGTAGTTAGGTGTGTGGGTGCACTAGATTGAACCGCATACTCACATGCTGCACCCCCGTGGGCCGCCCCCACCGGGGGTTCCGGCCCACTGGGGGCGTCGGAGCTCATGATCGCGATTGAGCTCGTCGATGGGGCCTGGTCAGCACCAGCCTGTTGAGTGGGGAGCTGCGAGGCAGTGGCCGACGCCGGCCCACGCGCCTCGGGCAGCTCGACCCGTCCCGCCACCTGCCGCTGCCCGGCAGACGAAGCATCAACCTGCGTTCCAAAAGGCACCCCTGGGTGGTTGACCCTCGCGAGGGATGCCTCGAGGGCCGCAACGTGGGCCAGAAGGGCCTCAACATTGACATAGCCCCCGAAGCCAAGGTTGCAGGCGCTGGTCCAGGTCCCTGGACCCCGGGGCCCGGATACGGCCACGAGCCCAGGCCCGGCCCCTGCGGGGCCGGGGGCATGCCCTGCCAGGGGAGGGAACCCAACCACCCCCCATGGCTGAAACCCCCCGCAGGAAGCTGCGTACTAAGAGGAGAAGGCCCCGAAGAATGGACCATGCCAGGGGCAGTGGCCATTGCTTGCGGGCCGGGGGCCGTGGCCCCTGCCGGGCCGGTATGCGGACGCCCCGCCTCAGGCCAAGGGGCTATCAACCCCATCCCACCGGTCCCGGTGGGCTCTGGCAAGGGAGGCTGCTGGGGAGGTGCAGTCACGGTCCTCCGACCCGGCTGGCGCCTCCGCGCAGAGCGAACCACATTCGCAGTTGCCTTCTTCTTAGAGGGCATAACTGCTATCTGCTGGGAAGCCGGATAAAGATGAAGAAAATTGCGTCCAAAGAGGCTTCCCGGCGAAAGGCAAGAGCGACAGAGGTAAGAGGGGAAAAAAGAAAAACTTCTCCGCTCCGTCGCTTCGCAAAATGGCAGCTCGGCTGCCTCGTGGCCACCCCTTTTATAAGGGTGCTGGCCACGCCCCCTAACTACCCGGATGCCTTCGTCTGGTGGGGGGCCCCCGCAAAGAGCATGGCGGCCATTTTGGCGCCGCGCTTGCAATATCCATATCTTATTCTAATAAAAATAGTAGGAATGTAAAAACATACACATTCACCCAAACACAAAATAACCTAACTAACTTTCTAGGTAATCAAGTTTGCTAGCTCCTGAACCCATCTTAGCAGGATAAATCTAGTAAGATTACTTATCCAGATCCATGTTGTTCAGACCAGGATCCCACAAAAACTCTCTCTTCTCTCTCTTGTCTCCATCCATAAAACCTAGCCTCATGCCCTCCTCATTAGCATCAACCAATGAGATGAAACATAGCTTCATGCCCTCCTCATTAGCATCAACCAATGAGATGCCTGTATAACTTTCGTGTTCAGGGAATGAAGAAGCAGACGAGTGAAGTAGTGAAATTCAGCTCTTTATTAGTGGGGTTTGAACACACTTTGGATGGGGCAAAACTTGGACTTATATACACTATAAACAGTAACAGTAACAATAATACAACAAGCCCATTGGCTAATAGAGTGTGCACATTTTCAATCCACTTATTTGCATAAGAATAGATACATGAGAAAAGATACATTCTGCTCCTGTCAGAAAACACAGTTAACATACATAACAATAACTAGTAAAAGGACACTGTTTCCATGTAAACTTCACTCTCTTCCCAGAGACATGATGTTTACATCTTCCCCACATTCTGACACCCAGTGGTCAGACAGACAAAGAGTTGTTATGGCCTAACTTTGGCCTTGTGAACACCTGCAAATATCTGAGCAGTGAAACATCAAAATATGATATTCTAGTACATCTATAAACTTAACACAATTCTTAACCTAAGAAACTCCATGTTCCTAATACAGGTATGTTCATGGTATGATGTTCCCATGACACTCTTCCCCTTCTTTTATCTCCTCAGACACTTTCCACCTTTGGCCCTCCCTCTGAAGGATTCCGGCCAATTACTACATAGGATTAGATGCCCATCAAATCTAAGTCATACCTGTCAGGTATCCCGTTATTCCTGGGGAAACCCCTTATTTTTACCCCTCTTCCCACCCCTTCCCATTTTATTAATTTCCCCATAATATCCTTTTAAAAAAAAAAAAAAAATCCTGACCGGAGCCCTCACAGGCATAGCTGCAGTATGTTTTTCCTGCCACCAGAGGCCGCTGTGTGGCTTTTCACTTGAGGAAAGGGAGAGACAAGGTGGTGGGGGCCCTGTAGTTTCTCTTTCATTTCCCAGCCACATGGTCACGGAGGCTTCATTTTTGCTGCTGTTGGTCGGAGCCACCATGGGAGCCACCAGTCTACTCTAGGTGAGTGATATTTCATATATGCAGTGGCAAATCAGCTCTTGGTCTGAGGTAGAGATTTCTCTCTCACTCTCATGGTTTATTGAGCTGTTTCTGCCCTGCCTCTTGGAGGCTTTCATTTCTGTTCTAGAGTTAACGGGGGGGGGGGGATGTTGCTTGATCACTATATGAGATAGAGAGAACATCCCACCTTCTAACAAACCATCTGGAGGGAGATTAACTCCTCAGCTGCTGGGAGGCTTGGAAACTACAGAGGTTGCTTTTTACTTTACTAATTCCCTTCCTTAAACTGGATCCGACATTCTCAGGTGTTGGTGCTTCAACTGGTTGCAGTGAGGAACAAATAGACTGTTTAATTTGGGGGAATTAATCCCTTGCTCCTCCACCCTAATGGGAGGGGGTATCTAGCCATGTGCAGGGCTAGTTCATTAAAGCCAAACTGCTTACAAGCAGTTGGTAACCCTAGGGGGCTGGTTTACTATTCTGCACTTTGCTTCCCAGGAAAAAAATAATAATTAAAAATTAGTAAACAAGAAAGAAAAGAAAACAAAAGTCCCCAAAGAAGATGGGAAAAGGGTTCTTTGGCCCACACAGCTTTGTGCCCATTGCATCTACAATACCATCTAGTCATCTTATTTTTGGTCACCCCCTTCTTTTGTCCACCTTTCCCAGCATCAAGGCCTTCTCAAGTGAATCCTCTCTTCTCATTTGATGTCCAAAGTACTTTAGCGTCATTTTTACTATTTGACCTTTAATGAGCAGTCATGGTTCATTTCTTCTAGGATTGACCTATTTCTAACACCACATTTCAAAGGCATCTATTTTTCTGCACTCAGCTTTCCTAATGGTACAGCTCTCACACCCATACATTACCACCGGGAATACCATTGCTTTGACTATGCATTTTTTAATTTGCAAGGTGATGTCTCTACTTTTAACTATGTTCCCCAGGTTTCTCATAGCTTGTTTCCCAAGCATCAGTTGCCTTTTTATCTCATGGCTGCAATCACCATCTGCAGCAATCTTTGATCCTAAGAAAGTAAAATCTGCCAGTCATATCCAACTCTAGGGTGCAGTGCTCATCTCCATTTACAGCCAAAGAGCCACTGCTGTCTGTGTTTGCAGACATTTTCATGCCATGTGGCAGGCATGACTAGAGCCCAGCAAGTCACATGGCTATATTTGGCCACGCCCACAGATTAGGCCACACCCACAGAGGGGTATGGCCAAAATTTCCCTTATTTTCAAATCCAAAACTTGACAGGTATGATCTAAGTTCCATTCTCACTTAACTCAGCATTATTATGTCTACCACAAATCTTTCTCCAGCAACCACTTTGAAGGCCACATACGGTAGAACCCGCATAATGAAAAAACTCCATTCTGCGAGTTGCTTTGCTATGCGAGTTTTATTGATATGTGAAGCTAACGGAAGATGCCAAAAATGTTAATTATCCGGGTATCCCATGGTTACCAAAAAACCCGCATAATGAATTATTTTTTTTGTTATGAGGAGTTGCATAACGAATGTTTTGTTATGCGAATTTTTCATTATGTGAAGCGTTCATTATGCAAGGTACCACTGTACATTCTCTCTTCAGTGAACAACATTCAGAAATCTATATCACTGTTTTTACAAACACAAGCCCTCATTTTTATTCCATTACTCATATGTATAATTTTTGTTAATTGTCTCAAAGGACATGAACTGGATAAATCCATTTTAAAATTCTCATTAATGTGAATTTTTCTTCCATCCTTAGCTACTGAAGCTACAAACTGGTCATAGTTGTAAATTGAAGTGAGACAATCTTATTTCTTTTATTATGTCTCTGATGAATACCTGGAACATTCATTATTCTGAAACTTATATTTGAATTCCTTGAATCAATCACACCCAACTGCTTAACCCAGAGTCCACCTAATTACAGCACACCTGAGCAGGAAGCCTTCCTATGTCAATGTCCACAATAGTATTGTTAAGCTTGATACGTTCACACGAGGGAACGCAGGATTATGAGAGTATATTCCGTTATTTTATTCTAACCAAGAACAAAACTGCTCAAGTCTGTTTAGGCTACTGCTGTTTGATACAGCTATACTAATTGGAAGTCAGGGTCAGCACCAGCATGAGCTTCTTCTTTGTTTCCTTTGTGAAGTCATCTCTAAGGCAGCAGGTGGAATTTGAACTCTTAAAGTCTCTGCAAAGTATCATAAAGTTTTTAATTTGGGTTCTTGGCAATGATTCCATGTAGCCTCACAGACAAACCTCCCATTGTGAAGTTATCAAAGAGTTCAATTTCAGCATGTTCAGCTATGGATTAATCTCCTATGGTTTTCTGATGTGTGATTCAACTCTGGAGGAGAAAATGCAGGTTTCTGCAGTGAGTTGACATTTTGCTTGGGTGTTCAGCTGGGAAGAGAACATGGAAGCATCAAAATGCAATAGGAACTCACTCTGGTGTACTAATGAAACAACTGAGTAACATGCAAATGGGGAAATTCAAACCTTCTTGTTGTGCTTAGTGTATGTGTCAACTTGATGATCCTTCAAGTATTATATAGGAGCTGTAGACCAAATAGAAAGAAATGCAGCTCCACTATCAAAACAAGAACATGTGTGAGAACATAAATGAAAATGGTGTCCTTTCCCCTGCTTCATAGTTCCAAGACTTCACTTTATTATCTGCACTGCAATGAAATACTTCATGACTTAGAGTCTGTGTTGGAGTAAATATTTTAATTTAAGAAATAACTGAGTATCATCAACATTTGCAGCCAGAATTCTACTAGGCATTTACAGCAGCTTGTGTCAATAGCAGTGCAGCCTATTAATTAGTGGCATCTCAATGATATGATTTATGCAAGTATATTTATGCCAGCATAAATCTCCAACAGGATTCTGGCCAAAGGTTAAAATGAACTGACATGTTGTTTCATTCATGGAGCGATTGGGATGACAATTGTCATTAACTTTCATTTACAAATCCTTTGCATTTTCCCATCTTTCTTATACAATAATAATGTGCCAACATGTAAGTTCTGACTTATGACAACCCTTTTCAGGGTTTTCTCAGTAGAGAACACCCTGAAGTGGTTCACAATTCCCTTTTTTCTGGAGATATCCTGAGACAGTTCAGCTCACTCAAAGATTGGAGAAAATGCACAATATCTTTCATTAATAATAGATTAATGCTGCCTCACCCCTGGGCCTCTGCCCCAAAGACTCCGGGAGCTCAAAAGGTGCAGAGGGGGGAGTGGCGGCGAGTGACTTGGGCTGCACCTTCTGTTTTGGCGGCCCTGGGCACTGAACTGCCACACTCCCAGGCCTTTACTTCAACATCTTCGGGAGCGATAAGGCCACGGAGGGGAGGGTGGCATCGGGGGTCCCAGGCAGTGGCTTCTTCTGGGGCCTCAGCCGTTGAGCCACAATATTCCCGGGCTTGCACCTCAATACAACCAGCAGCGGAGAAGCCGAGGGATGATGAGCGGTGGTGAGACACCTTCACCCTAAGGCTGGACCTTTTTTTTGTGTGTTTAAAGTATTTTGTATTTTGCTCTATGGTATTGTTATCAACATTGTATATTTTACTGTATTTTTGCTCTTATTGCCTTGTATTTTATATCTTTGATATGGTAATTGACATGTCTAATGTACTTATTGTTATTTTTTTATTTTTTTATTTTTATGTTCAGTTATTACGATAATTCTTGGAAACCGCTTTGAGTTATTCCAATATGAAAAGCGGTATCATCATGATGATGATGAGTTTTAATGTTTCTCGCTTCTCCTTCATTTTACATAAGGAAATAAATAGCAACAATCTGTTGTTAGCCGATCATATTGCTCTGTACTTTTTTTAATGATGCCATTTCTTTTCCTTTCTTTTATTTGTTTTAAATATTATCAGAAGTAGAAAACATGACCAAATATATTTGAAAACCCAATTGAATGTAAAAAAAAGATACAAATCATAATCAAGTAAACATGAAAATCAAAATATACAATTGTTGATGTAGAATAAAATTTTTATAAAGATATTATATGTAGTAAATGATCACAATAGGAAATTTTTTAAAAACCTTCTAATGATGTGGGAAGCAAGTGGACATGCAGGGGGCTGCAATCCAAAATTATCAAGCAAAACTCACATAAAATTTCACGTATAAGGTTGTGTCTTGATTAACAAAAGAAAGTATATGTACATCAGATTTGCCAAGTTTGAAATTGGTTTAAAGACCAAGGAATATACAATACACAAATGAGGTGTACATTAATTTGTAATGTGGGTTGTTTTAAATAACCCATCTGAAGTCATTGTATTTTGGAAAAATCAAGTTGACTCACAGTAATGCTTTCTATCAATTTTCCAGGTTTAGAATATTCAGAATTAGCTTATCATTCACTTCTTCTTGGGTTGGCCTGGGACTATGCAGCTTGTTTAAGGCTGCATAGACTGACTGTTCTCCTGGAGTGAACAGAGGGGAATTAAACTCCCAGTCTCTGTATCTGCATCAAGAAGCCTAACCATTTCTTAAATATGTCCTTTACCTTGAAATATCAAGAGAGATACTATAAGTTGATTCTGAGTTGATGACACATAACACACAAATACAGTTCCAGCTAACCATGGTGGGACTTTGCGGGATCCGCGCACGCAAATGGCATACTGTCCCTGACAGAACCATCACTTGGGAGATTGCTCCTTCGAGCTTTGGTTCCGAGGGGACAGAAATTGGGGAGCAGATTAATAGCCATAGTTTAATTCACCCACAACTGACCTGACAAACAGTTCGAGCAAGAGGAAATTGGATGACTAACTCATAAGTCATGGAACAGGTAATGTCGCACCCGCGGATTACCGCAAGCCCTAAAACTAACATCGGCCACGTTTACCCCAGGATAAGCATGGAACAATGGAGTTCCCCTGTCAGTGTTCAATTTAGTTAATTAACTTCCCCGGGAGAGGTTCCCAATTAACTCGTGTAAACATAGAACGTGATCCTTGTCAGATGACAGCTTCATCACACACCACCTCGCTTACTCGATATATACTGATGATTTTCCCTCAATAAATCACTGGTCTTCGCTCCATCTTGCCTCGTGTCTCATTGCTTGACCAGTCTCCTCCGGGACCCAACGGCCGCCTCGTGGCCCCAATCCAACAGGACTTAATTCCACGTAAATACATATGGGACTGTGCTGGTAAACATAAATATAAAATTGTATATTAGGAAAGTGAAACTCAAGAGTACAGTAGGCCAAATTTTAATTAGGAAAATGTTATGCATTCTAATTCCCCATCTTGGTCCCATAATGATAAAGATAATTTCTTTACTTTAAAAAAACAATCCCCCCAAATAAGATTCTTTTATCCACATTTTTTTAAACTTTTAAGATTATGAATTCAAGATAAAAAATATAGCATGTGTGTGCAGTTTTACTCTCATCAAAATGGACTCAAATGAAAGTAATTAATTAGCTTCAAAAGCTCATTTGCTTTGCCGTGGAAACATGATTACATCATGTTTAACTTGGAATAGCATTGCTTATCAGAGGATCTGTAAATTCCTTCAAGCTGTGCCTTCTGTCAGCAATGTATTAATGATACAGTGCATTATTCTTTTGCTTTATATTTTTCTGTGTTTGAAGGGTGAATTATTATAAGATCTGGAGGCTGAAGGTTTTTAATACTGGTAAAAGCAAATATGACAAATTGACAAGTGAATTTGGCATTGGAAGCCATTTTGTTCAGTTCTCAAGAATTTTCTGTAAATGCTTACTTTTTTAGAAGTATGCCTTCTAACTGCAGAGAAGACTCTGGTTGGGACAAATATGATGTTCTGTACCTTGCTATTTTCTGCCTAGGTGCATCGTATCAGCTGCAGTGGCACAGGCAAAAGGTTAAGAGAGTGCCTCAGGAACTTTTCTGGCAAAGTAATACTGAAGAATTAAGTTCAGCTCCACTGCATAGTGAAAATCTTATCTATTGTCTCAGTTTCTATGCTATTGGATAAAGATTGTTCTCATATTTCAAAAGCACTGTGGTGGCTTAGTAGTTAAGATGCTGAACTTGATGACTGGAAGGTCAGTAGGTCAGCAGTCCAAGAGTTGAGTGCTACATGACGGAGTGAGCTTCCATCATCTGTCCCAGCTCCTGCCAACCTAGCAGTTTGAAAGCAAGAATAAATAGGTACCACTTCGGTGGGAAGGTAACAGCGTTCTGTGCACTCCGGTGTCTAGTCATGCCTGCTACATGACCATGGAAAAGGCTGCAAATGCAGACTCTTTGGCTGTAAACAGAGATGAACACCATGCCCTCTAGCTGTGATGGTGAACCTTGGCACTCCAGATGTTCTTGGACTTCAATTCCCAGAAGCCCAATCCCCCATATGGGCGCGTTTTACTTCCGCTTCCAAGAGCAATTGGGGCAGTGTGGGCCGGATGAATCGCAGCAAACCCATTTGTGTGGATTCATGGGGGCTTGGGCTTCTGGGAATTGAAGTCCAAGAACATCTGGAGTGCCAAGGTTCACATCACGGCCCTATAGCCATGGTTTCTAATTTGGGGCAACTCCCCTGGGGGCAACTTGATTTTTAAGTGTTGCAATTTAAGAATGAGTTATTAACAGTGAACAATAGGCTTCATCCAGTATATCAGCAATGGTTCCTGAGCATCATCATCAGCATGTGGCCCGGGATGCAGTCAGCCCGTCAGCCCAAGCAGTTCAGGCAAGCTGACCAAAATCACAGATTGGGGTAGTTTGTTATATGGAGATTCTACAAGCATAAATACTCAACTCAGTAAGGCTGTCTCAAACATAGAAAGAGTTCTTAAAGATACATTAGACAGAGCATAATATACTGCCCAACTGATCCTGTTGGAACTTGCGGCCTAACAGAGTTCACTTTTTGGATAATAAAAATTATATGTTACTAGCTTGGTACCCAGCCTTGCACAGGTGGACCCACCCGGGCTGAGGAGAGACCCGGGTGCATTTTACTTCCACTTCCGGGAGCGACGAGGGCTTCAAAGGTTGGATGAATTGCCATTGGGGACTGTGGTTGGCCCCTGGGCCATAGTGACCTGCCCTATGAACCACATGACCAGCCCACAGCCCAAAAGGTTTGGGCACCCCTGTTTTATCACATCAAAAAACTCCTTATAAAGGATAGTAAAAACAAATGAAGACCTGGGAATAAAAATGTCATCTTAGCTGCTGAGAAGAAGGATGGAATTCAACACATCCTAACAGAGGCATTGGAAACTGCCTTCAGATAAGGAGACGTGTGATTATTCCCTCACAACTTTGTCCTATCTCTTTCTTATGGACTAGCATATTGTTGGTGTTGTTGTAAACACTCTGGTCTTTCTTATTCCACACAAGTACTGGAGGCATCCTTTGCAAAGCAAGTGGGCTAAGCTGAAGCAGCAACTACATCTCTGTTGCCTTGACAACAGAGCTAGAGCCATTGGCTAAAGCACAGAGTAACTCCTGAAGGCTGCTTCTTCAAGAACTACATTGATTCTCTTTCTCATGTCAGAGAGCTGGTTGAGTGGCATATAACTGATACCAGTAGTGGTGGTGGTGGGACCAAAAATCCTACAATGAAGGGAGAAAAGGAATTATGAGATGAAAGAAGAGCAACACATGAAGATTTCTAAAATATCCTGTTCCCTGCTTTTTTTGTTTTTTGATACAGGTAGCATTAACCAAAAAAGAACACAGTCATTCAAAAGCAAAAATCCACCATCAGCTATTTAAAAAACACTATACCATCCCATCTGGCTTCCTTTCTCTATAGACCCAGCAGCAAAAACAATTAGAGGAAATTGGTAACTGGAAGAATAAAACTAATGTGACCATCTGAGTGTCACAACATGCGATTCTCTAACCTCTGGTATTAGGCAAATTAGCTTGTTTTATTTGGTGACTGGTTTACATGATATAAGCATAGTATTCCTTTGTAGTCTGATTCACAAACCCACTAAATCACATTATTAGAGGGCTTTTAGCTCTACGTATGGGCTATTTTTAACATCTGTTTCTGGTTTTAGAAATAATGGATTATATACTCAGCACAATTAGTATTGGCCAAGATGAAAATAGTCTAACATAGGGGTTCTCAACCATTTTAAGCCACAGGATGGGTCCGGCCCATGGGCCATAGGTTAAGAACCCCTGGTCTAACAGGTCCATGTGACTCAGACATCCAAATAGTATTAAAAGGTAGATAAGACATCTCCTTTCCATAAATAAAACTCTGTTGATTTCAGGGGATCTGAACTGGTTTCACTGCAGAGGTTTTCTCTGTTTTGAAGCTGGGCAGCCTGGGTCCTTGAAAACTGCCATGGGTAGCACACGTAACACCCAAGGTCCCGGTACTCCACGATTCTAATTTTGCTCTTTCGAGCTTGGCCTGGTGAATAGTCTCCTCTAGAGGAGCTATGGGCAAGTACTCTTCTGAGTGGATGAGAGTACCTGGGAATAGTTCTCATCTTGCCCCTGTGGCAATTTAATGTTCAGGTGTAGATTAAATCAGGCCACTCCTTTTTGGACATTTCTTCCTGTGAGAACAGGGCCCATTGTATCCCTTCTAAGATGGGGTAGGCGCTGTGGCCTTGAATTGCTAAGAAGGATGCGTGTGCGTATCAGCATACCTTCCCTCCTCATCTCGGGATGGCTCCTTCCTTGTTGCAAAGCTGCTGGAGCTGGTTTCCTCCCTCCGCGTTGCTGAGGCATTTGCTCAGTGCGTGCATATGTGCAATTCCACCCCATTGACTTCCCAGGTAGAATTTGGGAGTCTTAAGAATGAGTTACAAAAAGATATTATTTTTGTAATTTTATTAGACAAACACAAAAGTCCAGAATATAGAAAGATAGTTTTGCATCCTAGCTATTAAGTTCAGCTAGAATCAGAGCTCTTAGGTTTTGCTAAAGCCTATCTCATCAGAGATATGATATTGTGGCCTCAGCCACCCATAAAGCATATGGGTACAGGTTCAGTTAGGAGGCAAGACTAACAGAATCCTAAGCATTTCAGAATCAAGAAGCTTCAGCGGGATTTGTTTACATTAACAATACTTCTTATAAGGTTTTCATGGGAACCATGGTAATTCAATGTGCATCAATACTATGATTGACAGTTAACTGTGCACCTCCAAAGACTATGGCCCAGGTCTGCAGCTGGCTCAATATCTTGGATTGGAAATCCCCTTGCGGTTGGATTTCTCCCCTATAACCCGAACATGGATGCAAATGTTTGCATTCCAACTTGTTGTTCTTCTTGCACAGCAAGATGTTTTTCTGCTTGCTATTTCTCTAGCAGAGAGAAACGCAATGTCTGCTGATTTAACACAGACCATTCAAAATGGATCCTAGCTTGCTGCTAGAAATGAACCCCAAAATGTGCCTAAAACTAAGCAAAGCATTACAATATGAATATATATCAAACCTTACATTTAAATCACCTTAAATTTAGGACATCCCCATTTATGGAGTTCATTACATTCTCTACTAATTATGAGATTATTAATCTGCTACAAAATTATTTATCTCATATACCAACTCACTTATTGTTGTGTATTCAGGCACATTTGCAAGTAGCACAGGCAGCGACTTTGCAAGAGGAAAATGGCGGTTTCCTGCCATCCAAATTAGGAACACAAAGTGGCACAAAAAAACCTGCACAGGGCGCACTTATTGTGCTAATCAAAGTCCTGTGATTGGCTACACTTTTGGATCCTGTTTTCCATTGGTTAAATACATATATTCCCTGTTATAATTGGTTAGTTACAGTTATCTGGAGGGTCACTACTTTCTATCAAGAAGCCACCGCTGGGGAGACACTATATAAGCCCCACGGGTAAACAAGGGTGGGGCCGGACTGGATCTATACTTCCCTTTCCATACAGGTAGACAGCAGCATGCTAGCTTGGGTCTCCTCCATTATGCTACAAGTCCTTAGTAGCTAGGTATTGCCTCCTTCCTTGGCACAATCCGGAGGGACTGATTCCATGGGACTGTATAGCCATCTCCGTGTCTGGAACACCTTGTAAGCTCATCTTGAATAGACTGTTAAATAAAGACTTGTTGCTGTTCTGTTCAATGTTGCCTGGACTATTGCTTACAAACGCAGGACACAACACTTATTTAAAGTTTCTTCTTGTTGTTGTCCTCCAACTCCTCCTTCCTCCTCCTCTGTGTTTAGGACAGATGTGAAACTTCCAAAATGAAGCCACCTTCTGGTGAATCTATTCTGGAGTTCCTTTCACTTGAACTACTGTGAGAAAGATTAGCCAGCAACAAAAGGTTGCCCTTACCAGGGTGCACCTGATTGTTCAAAGATATCACAGTCTTCAAGGAGGCTCTTTCTGTGTACCCCTATTTAAAGCTAAAATATATTAACTTACAGTATATCAGTTTCCATTCTTTTATCAGTTTATCTGAGAGAAGAAATTCTGTTCAGTAATGCTGTATAGTCCACCTGTGATGACAAGACTATATTAGCCCCATCAACTCCATTGTAACTTTCAACGTGTGGAAGAAACAGGTTTAAGAAGAAGAGGGTATGGGATCTGTATATCCTCCCCACCCCCCACACCCTCTCCAAATAAGATGGGCCACCTGGATCCAGCAGACTCCCCCAAAAACCTGTTTTTGTTATCATAAGCAATCCGGAAAAGGTCTCAAGTCCTAATGAATACTTGGAGACTTCTACAGGATTGTGTTGTGAAATTTTATCAGTGGACATTTGGGAACTTAATGCATTTCGTTCAAGGATTAATTCTACCTCTTTTATCATAGCTGCCAAAGATGTTAGAGGATATATTTAGAACGAAGACACATTAAACATGCAAGAAGGGAAGGGGGTGGGGGTGAGAAGAGAGAAACGCCGTAAAACCTAGGCATCAATGCTAATGTATAATTCATAATAAACCTGAGGATTGTTCAGTATATTTTTGAGTTCTTGCACTATATAGTTGATTGACAGGTATGCTACTTTTGTAGCACAATGACCTTAATAAATTTTCAAGCATTTCTAATTATATGGTTATTAATTGCTCTTAGATCTGCAGGAGAATTTCAGAGGCTCGCATATTGTAGCACTGCACTAATGCTTATCTATCCTGTGGTTGTCATGGGAACTATAAATCACCTTGAATATTTTTTTAATATAAAATTCTTCATAAGCTGAATCACATGATATATGCAAACTGCTGGCTAAATTCCGCATTAGTCCTCCATAGAGTAAAGGTAAAGGTAAAGGTTTCCCTTGCTCGAAAGCCAGTCGTATCCGACTCTAGGGTTCAGTGCTCATCTCTGTTTCAAAGCTGAAGAGCCAGTGCTGTCTGCTTCTGCAAACATTTCCATGGTCATGTGGCAGGTATGATGACACCGGAGCACATGGAACGCTGTTACCTTCCCACCAAAGTGGTCCCTATTTATCTACTTGCAATTTCTTGCTTTCAAACTGCTAGGTTGGCAGGAGCTGGGACAAAGACGGGAGCTCATTCTGTCCTGCAGTACTCGGGAATCGAACTGCTGGCCTTCCACCTCCCAGTCAGTGTCTTATCCATTTGAGCCACTGCAGTCCCCATATAGAGTAGACCATAGAGTTACAGTTGAAATGAACAGAACATATTAGTTGTGGTTTTTATGTATCAAGTAATTCACCTTAGAGTTTTTAATTTAATTTAATTGTTAATTTAGTCGAGCTATTCTAGATAGGACTAATACTGTATTTAGCCCTGTGTCATTGGCAAAATGTGTACACACTTCTTTATATAAAGTAAACAGCATTGCTGTGTTGATATTTATATATTTATATTAATATCATATTTATCAGTACATATAGGTACTACTTATATGCAAGTTGATGTTGCATCATCATCTACTCCATCACCACTATCACTATCTCCTCCTCCCTTCTTCCATAATCATCTTCAGCTTCTTTGAGTTTTTAACCATACAAGTCTCACTCAACCTGTATTTGTTCCATGAGCTCCTGAGGTTTTATTAGGCACTAGCCAATTACCTGGCTTCGCTCAGGTTTTTCATTTCTTTAACATAGGCCAGACATTCCCTCTTGAAAACCTCAGGGGGTGTATGTGGGTCAACCCTGCCTCCCTTTCTCCATCTCTCTCTTCTCGCTTCTCCGTCGATGGTCACTTACTGTCTTTATCCTTCCCATCATGTGTCCGACCACCTGGCGAAAAAGCGGCATGCATTTCATTTTCATTTCATATTTCTATACCGCCTTTCTCAGACAGATGGCCGACACCATGCTCCTTCCCAACCAGGGAAGTTTGAGCACCTGGGGGATGTGGTTGGGGCCATAAAAGACTGGCCTGCCTCACCCCCCCCCCCTTGCCGACGCCGTGAGCTCCTTCCCAGCCAGGGAAGTTTGAGCACCTGGGGAAGTTAGAGCACTTGGGGGATGTGGTTGGGGCCATAAAAGACCGGCTCGCCTCACCCCCCCCTTGCCGACACCATGAGCTCCTTCCCAGCCGGGGAGGTTTGAGCACCTGGGGGATGGGGTTGGGGCCATAAAAGATGTGCCCACCTCACCCCCCTTGCCGATGCCATGAGCTCCTTCCTGGCCAGGGAAGTTTGAGCACTTGGGGGATGTGGTTGGGGCTATAAAAGACTGGCCCGCCTCACCCCCCCCCCTTGCCGATGCCGCCAACACCGGGACCAGGCTGAAGACTGCCGCCCGGGACTGATGTCGTAGCTGCGAGGGGCTCCGCCTTTCCTTTTCCTTCCCTCACTCTTGTTGGGAGGGATAATGGACCGTGGGCTGCTGGGCCCTCAGAGAAATTGTTGAGCCGGGCCTTCATCACCAGTGGACCTTGCCACATGGTACTTGTTATGCAGGATATTTTAAATTGTGTAATTTTTGTAGTGAGAGAAATTGTACTGTATATTTTTATTATATATTTTATGCTGTGGTTTTTTTTGAGACTGATATGTTGTTTTTCTGATCTCATTAGTGTATTGTATTATTACTGTATTGCTGTTTGCTTCATGACTTATGTATTCATGCTTTGATTATTGTATTTATGATGTATTTTTGCAATAAAGATTTATCTATCCAATTATCTATCTATCTATCTATCTATCTATCTGATTGCTCTATTTCTCAGGGTTGCTGATACTCTGTTTATATGCTGGATTTTACAGGAATTGTGTTCATTACATTTTTGTTTTGATTGTATGATATTTATTGATATTCTGTATGTTTATTATATTTTGGTCTTATTGTATCTTTAATTATGTTGGAAGCTGCCCTTAGTCGGCCTACAAGCTGAGTAGGGCGGGGTACAAATTAAAAATCGAATCGAAATCAACTCAAGGCGTTTTACAAAGGACATGAAATGACGAAACAAAAATTGCATATACAAAGTTACATAGTTCAATTAATCAATCGTACACAATGGAAAAATTTCAATTACAATAGGCAACGGTATAACCCCATAAAACAGAGGCATGCAGCAATACAAAATATCAATAATACAATATGATTTAAAACATTTTAAAAATGAAAGGGAAACCTCATCCCAGAGTCCCAAATGGCATGCAGCCATTGAGGAGCCTTTGGACCTTCCCTCCCTCTTCGGCTTCACCCACCGTGGCTGCTGCCTCTGCCATGGAAGTTGGGTGGCCATTTCTGGAGGGGGCTCGGCCTCCTCCATTGCTCCCATGCCTTCCCGGCCCTCTCAAGGGCCTCTGTCACCACCAGGCCCCCCATTTGCCTTCCAGCTACTGTGAAAACTACAGTTGAGCTCAAAGGGCTACAGCTGAGCTAGTCAGATGATGTCACAATCTCAACCTACCTGGGACAATGACATCAGCTCAATTATATCACTGGGAAACACACACATTGTATAGATCAATTGCTTATGAATTGGGGGGTGTATGCCCCCCATGGGGCTTGTGACCCACATAGTGCTGATCTCGCCAGCCCAAGGTACGTATGTGCAAAGTTTCAGCAGGATCGGTCTAGGGGTGCGGGAGACTTTGGAGCACATACAAACACAGATTTCTGTTTTATAGATATAGATAATTTCTATTTCATCATTTCCTTTTAACATGGTGGAAGTTGTCCCACTGATTTATCTAGATACATGACCAGCAGACCTTTCTCAGAAAGGTTTTGAAACATATTCTCCTCACAAGCATTTGTAAATAAAACATCTCATCATTGTCTATTTACTGTTGTTGCAATCTAGAGCAGGAGTCCCTAACCTTTCCCGCACCATGGACCAGCTTCATTCCAAACAACCTTTCGATGGACTGGCAAGTGGGGATGACGGGACTGGATAGTGCAAGCACACAACAAAATATGACAAAGTGCAGACTGTGCACAGGCGGGGAGGAGACCCGCTGCAGCCCAAAAATAAAGAGGAGGGGTCCAGCCGCCACCAGCCACACTGCCCGACTCAGGCAGCGAGACAGCACACGGGGGGGGGGGGGGGCACTGCAGTTAAGCAACATGGAGGTGGGGCCCAGCCACCTGCCCATTCACTGTGTCTTAAGCCCGTGCCCCCACCCTGCCCACCAGGCAGATCTGGTGAAGCACGTCAAGAGCAGAAGGCTGCCACCAAGGCTCCCAGAGCCAGCCACCATGGCCCGGTTCGGGAAAGCCCACAGCCTGGCCCAGTTCACGGCCCAGAGGTTGGGACCCTTGATCTAGGGGGTGTTTCCTGGTTATGAGAAGCACAGGTGAATCAAAGTATTAATACTGATCTGAGGTCCCTTTGTGATTATCCCTGTTATCTGCTGCTGCTTTTTAACAGGAAAGTACTTACAGAATTCCTTGCTACATTTTGTTAGTGGTGATAGCATAGGACTTATGAAGTTTCAACTGCACATTTTATAGTATAAAATATTTATAAGCCATCACAGGTTTTATGCGCATTTTGTTGAGAAGGATGACTGGTTTTTCTATTAATTTGTGAGCTCTTCCATTCCTATATGTGGATCATGAATATTTTCATTTTTGTACATTTGCTTTGGATGGGTAAGTTTGTCATTCCACATTTTAAAACTGTTGCAATATTAGGTTCCCCTACTCACTTGCACAATGCCTGTCTTCTATTTTCTAGGAGAAATCATATACCAGTATAAGAAAGGAACGAGGAAATGAAAGGGGATGTGATCAAATAGCAAAAAGACAAAGAAATATTCAAGATTATACAGTAATTATAATTATCAAAGAAATATTGTTCTAATTCTGTGAGTTTTTATTACTTTAACATTCCCACCATTATTAAGTTTAAAAGGGATTGCTTTGGTAGGAGCACCTCACCCCCACCCCGGCAATTGTCTGTGGTTTAACAGTCAAAGAAAAAATCTGAATGGCCACATTCTGGTGTTCTTCAGCTGTGTTGTTGTTGTTCAGTTGCACCCTGACCCTTTGTGACCCCATGGACCCCAATTCCTATCATTTACTGCCTTTAGAGCAACTGAATATGGTAGCCATAGGGGAGGGAAGTTGTGGTCCAGTGCAGTTGGAAGGAACCGTGGTCTGATTTAAAATGTCAGAAAATGGATCATCAAAAAAGAAAAGGCATAGTCCAGCAAAAGTTATTTTTGATTTTCACAGCAGCACTGTACACACACACACACACACACACACACACACACACACACACACACACACACACACACACACACCATAGTCTACACCAGTGTTTCCCAAACTATGTTCTGTGGAACACTAGTGAACTTCAATTCCCAGAAACGTAAGTCAGGACATTGACTGATGCTTTGGGGAATTGAAGTCCAAAAACCAAAGTTTGGGAAACGCTGGTTTACACATTACATGTTCCTTATGGATCCTCATGTGAACCACACTGGTTTTTCACCTGCATATTGTTCAAGAGCATTTGCCATGTGAATCACAGCAACCAATAATTATGTTTTCCACTTGTCCAGCCACCAGTTAATAACCTGATTTGTGTACTGCTGTCCCACATACCGTATGCTCAAAGAGGTTCCTACAAAGTAAGGCAACATAAAGTACATTTCTACTCATATTAAAGAACAACCAGAACCATTATTGCATAGCAATAATATAAAAATGTTCCTGGGGAACATAGTGAAAAGCAGAGACATCACATTGCAAACAAAAATTAGAATAGTCAAAGCAATGGTATTCCCAGTGGTAATGTACGGATGCGAGAGCTGGACAATAAGGAAAGCTGAACGCAGAAGAATAGATGCCTTTGAAATGTGGTGTTGGAGGAGAGTTTTGAGAGTACCCTGGACAGCGAGGAGAACAAATAGGTCAATCTTAGAAGAAATCAACACTGACTGCTCATTGGAAGGGCTAATAGTAAAGACGAAGCTAAAGTACTTTGGACATCAAATGAGAAGGGAGGATTCACTTGAGAAGGCCTTGATGTTGGGAAAGGTGGAGGGCAAAAGAAGAAGGGGGAGGCCAAAGTTGAGATGGCTAGATGGTATTGTAGACACAATGGGCACAGAACTGGGAGTGCTGAGGGGGATGGTGGAGGACAGAGGCGCCTGGAGAACAATGGTCCATAGGGTCGCAAAGGGTCGGAACCGACTGTGCGACTGAACAACAACAAACCAATTTCATAATAATTCCAATATTATTAATATTAATGGTGAGATCATCCATTCCCACTGAGTGAAGTATCACCAGTACGCTGATGATACTCAATCGTACATCTCAGCCCATAGTGATCCAAGTGATGTGGTCAAAGCCCTATCCAGGTGCCTGGTGGCCATGAGGGTCTGGATGGGGGACAATGGGCTACAACTGAATCCTGGCAAGACTGAGTGGTTGAGGATAAGGGGCCCTGTGTTGGCTAAGGAATTACCAACTTTGGTATTGGATGGGATTTTTATGCCTCAGAAAGACCTAGTGTGTAATATGGGGGCCTCCTGGACTCATGACTCCTGCTAGAGGAGCAGGTAGCAGTCGTAGCCAAAAGGGTTTTTGCTCAAGTTTGAGTGATCCACTAGTTAGGCCTGTTCTTGGACTGGGACTCCTTGCTCATGGTCACTCATGCACTGGTCACCTCCTGGTTAGATTGTTGCAACACGCTCTACATGGGGCTGCCCTTGATAACCATTTGGAGGCTGCAGCTGGTGCAGAATGTGGCAGCCCACATGGTGATGGGGTGTGGCCGCCATGACCATGCATCACCCTTGATGCGGGAGCTGCATTGGCTACTGGTATGCCTCTAGGTACATTTCAAGGTGTTTGTTATTACCTCTAAAGCCCTACATGGTATTGGGCCAGGTTACTTAAGAGACTGCATCACCCTGAGGATATTAGCCTGTCCCACTAGAGCAGACAGGAGGGGCTCTCTAAGGGTACCAACGGTTAGAGAGGCTCACCTCTCTAGCAACAGACAGAAGGCCTTTTTGGTGGCAGCTCTGGCCCTTTGGAACCTCCTGCCGACTGACCTCCGCCTACAATCAGATCTGCCAGTATTCAGGAAAGGCCTGACGACCCGGATGGCCCAGCAGGTGTGGCATGCTATGACAGGAAATGGCATTGAGAGATATCCTGCCTATCTCTCCAACCCCGAGGTTGTCCTTAAGTATCCATAATTATAGCCTTTGATCCCCTTGTCCTCCATGAACTTGTCTAATCCTTTCTTAAAGCTGTCAAGACTGACAGCTGTCACCACTTCTTCTGGCAGGGAGTTCCATAGACCAGTGATCCTCTGGGTGAAAAAGTACTTTCTCTAATTTGTTTGAGAACGAGTACCCAAAAGTTTCATCGAGTGTCCCCTAGTTCTAGTGTTGTGCGATAGGGAAAACAGTTTTTCCTTATCTACTTTGTCCACACCGTGCATGTTTTTATAAACTTCAATCAGGTCACCTCTTAGACGCCGTCGCTCAAGAGTGAAAAGGCCCAACCGTTGCAGCCTCAGATGGTAAGGAAGGTGTTCCAGTCCCCTAATCATTCTGGTTGCCCTCCTCTGCACTTTCTCCAACTCCATAATATCCTTCTGGAGGTATGGCAACCAGAACTGTACACAGTATTCCAGATGGGGCCTCACCATAGATTTATAAAGAGGCAAAATGACACTTGCTGACTTATTTTTTATACCCTTCCTAATGATCCCTAGCATTGAGTTTGCTTTTTTCACTGCTGAGGCACACTGGGTTGACACCTTCATTGAGTTGTCCACCAGGACACCAAGATCCCTTTCCTGGTTTGTCGCAGAGAGTTCAGACTCCATCAGTTTATAAATGTAATTGGGTTTTTTTGCCCCAACATGCATCACTCTGCACTTACTAGTGTTAAAGCTCATTTACCACTGTTTTGCCCACTCCCCCAGTGTCAAGAGATCCCTCTGGAGCTCCTCACAATCTCTCACAGTTTTCACTACCCTGTATAATTTAGTGTCGTCAGCAAATTTGGCTACCTTGCTATTTACTCCTACCTCTAGATCATTTATGAAGAGTTTGAAAAGCAGGGGTCCCAGTACTGAACCTTGGGGGACCCCACTCTTTACTTCCCTCCACTTGGAGAAGTGTCCATTTAGTGCTACCCTCTGTTTCCTGTCCCTTAGCCAGTTGCTGATCCAGGACAAGACCTGTCCCTTTATTCCATGACTGGCAAGTTTAATCAAGAGCCTTTGGCGTGGGACCTTGTCAAAAGCCTTCTGAAAATCCAGATAAACAATGTCAACTGGATCCCCCTTATCCACATGCTTGTTGACACTCTCAAAAAATTCTAACAGATTAGTGAGGTATGATTTGCCCTTGCAAAAGCCATGTTGGCTCTCCTTTAGCAGCGCCTTCTCTTCTATGTGCCTATTAATTCTATCTTTTAGTATGGTTTCCATCACTTTACCTGGGACACATGTCAAACTGACCGGTCGGTAATTTCCTGGATCACCCCTGGATCCTTTTTTGAAAATTGGTGTTACATTCGCTACCTTCCAGTCATCAGGCACAAAGCCTGATTTGAGGGAAATATTATATATTTTGGCTAGGAGATCAGCAATTTCATCTTTAAGTTCCCTGAGAACTCGTGGATGGATGCCATCTGGTCCTGGTGATTTGTTAGTGTTTAGCTTAACAAGACATGCAAGGACCTCCTCCCTGGTTATTTCTATCTTGCTTAATTCTTCGGTTTCCCTCCCTACGAAGATAGGCTCTGTTTTGGGCATGTGGTCTCTGTCTTCTTCAGTGAATACTGAAGCAAAGAATTCATTGAGTCTCTCTGCAATCTCTGTTTCCTCTTTAATAACCCCTTGCCTTCCATTGTCATCTAATGGTCCAATGGTCTTCCTAGTTGGGTTCTTACTTCTAATGTACTTAAAGAAGTCTTTGTTATTTCTCTGTGTATTTTTAGCTATACGCTCCTCAAAGTCTTGCTTTCCTTTCCTGATTGTTGCCTTGCATTTGTTCTGCCAGAATTTATGTTTCTGCCTGCTGTCCTCATTCGGGCAAGCCTTCCATCTTCTAAATGAGTTTTTCTTGCTCTTTATCACTTCCAGAACAGCTCCTGTAAGCCACATCGGAGTCCTCTTGGACCTAGCAGTGCCCTTTTTCCTTTTGGGTATGCATTCCAATTGAGACTCTGTTATTGTTTTTGTAAACAGCCTCCATGCCTCTTTGAGTGTTTGGACTCTCTCAATTTTCCCTTTCAGCTTCTTTTTTACTAGTTTCCTCATCTTTGGGAAATTTCCTTTTTGAAAATTTAAGGTCTCTGTGTTAGCCTTGACCTGTGTAAGGGTGTTAATGAAAGAACAGTAATCCACAGGATCACCATACATCAGGAATGAATTGCTGGCACCTACTAACAATTAAAATTTTCCATACCAGCCAAATCAATGCAAAATATCCTTTCATCATCCTGGTTATAACAATACTAGGAGACTACGGCTTTAAAATTCTTTTGGAGGGGAATATGGTCTATTTCAGGGTTCCTCAAACTTGGCTCTCCAGGTGTTCTTGAACTGCAATTACCAGAAGCCCAAATCAGCACATCTGCCAATCATTCTGGGAATTGAAGTCCAAGAACCTCTGGAGAGCCATGTTTGATGAGCCCTGGTCTAGTTGATGCCCTGGTAGCTGCCAATTCATGCTGCTCTTCAGGTGGTGTGGAAAGTGTGTGTTCTGCATATTGTATGGAATTTCTCATTGCCAGCCCTTATTGCCCACAGCTCTGTTTTTATTTATTTATTTATTTATTTATTTATTTATTTATAATTCAAATTTCTATGCCACCCAATCAGGCGAACCCGACTCAGGGCGGCTCACAACAGGATTAAAACATACATATTAAAAACAATTAAAACCCAACATACCCTCCCACCTATTAAAAACTAACCACATTAAAACTGCCTGCATTAAAAAGTTGGGGAGGCTTCATTTTATAAGCCAACAGGCGGGGGCCACTCTTCCATCCAGGCCTCACACCTGCCCCGCCAACCAGCCCCTGTATCACTGCTGGATATTGAAAAATGTATTTTGAAAGTAACCACCAAGGTAGGTCTTTTTAAAATTCAATGCATACATGAAGGCAACTAACAATCTCAGTGGAATCGAGGAGTGATATTGCAGTCCCAGCCCTGAGACGACTTTCCCTTTTTGAATTCTTTCTGAACTATTAACTGAACCAGACCTGATGTGGTGCCCCCAGTTGATTCTATATTTCATCTGGCCACCATGCCATCCACAGCTCTCTCTTCCTTTACATATCTTTGCAATTTGAGAGAAAGTTGGTGGATAAATAATATATGAGAAGACTGGCATAATAGCTTGGGAACAGTAGATTAATTCATTGAACATCTGTACAATGCCCACTGCATTCTCCTTTTCTCTCACCACCCAACAAACCTTTCAGTTAAAGATGTGACTGATGAGCAGGGAGAAAATTTTGGCTTGCTGTCAGCATAATAAAGCTTCCTTCCATTGCTTCAGAAGTAAATTTCCCACCCACACTTCATAAAAGAGGATTTGGGTGCCCAGTCATTTGGTAGCCTCTTCTACCCCCTATTTCCACACACAGCTTCTTTTTCTCTTTCAATTTGCCTGACTCTCCCAGAATCTCAAATTCAATAAATGCTTTATTGAAGTGTTTTCTTTTGTTCTGGTCTAAAGCTCATTCTGCTGAAGTTGTGTTTGTTCTGTACACAGGCCTACGTAATGTCAATATCTTATGTATTACTCTTCATGTGAAACTCTACCACAACACATTTTAGTATGAGGTTTTCTTATAGCAATCAGTCTCATTAAAAAGGATTATTCAAATGAGACTTTCCTTTACGGGCCCAAACTGCTGCTTCCTTTCAGGTTTTGGCACAGGGATTCCTTCTTATGAGCGGCTTGACTTGATACACTCTTGTGGCTGCAGTCCTTGAAGATGAACAGCTCCACATTTCTTTCTTTCCTTTCTCTATAAGACCAATATCCTTTTACTGTGCTATTTTTGCTGGCATATATCTCCAGGACTAATCTGTTTCTTACAGATGCAGCCTGAGAGATCTAACATGATTAAGAATATACTGTACAGCAAAGAAGAATAGCAAAGAAAATATATTGTAATAGCAGTGTCAGAAAAGACTATTGTTTATCTCAGTGAATTCTTAGGTGCAAATTTTAAACACACAGGTATAGTGCCTATGTTGGGGAAGATTGGGATGCATTGATCCAATCGTATGCACACATCAATTGAGCCATTCTGCCCCATTTTGAGACACACACACACCCATCAGGGGTTCAACTTACTAGCCCCGCTGTATTTATTTCATCTTTAGTGCATGTGCACATTGGGGACAGGATAAAATAGAGAGCCACATGTTTTCTAGGTGATGGGGAAGTTCTATTTCTAACCATTGTAAAGTGGCTTTTAACTCTGCACCTGGCAGTGATCTGACTTTATCAGTCAGAGGAGGAATGAGGGCAAAAACCACTGTACAGATGATGGGGGAATGCTGTAATCCAGTCCTCGTCGGACTCTGAGGATGTCCTGGATCAGGGAACACTCCCTATGCCCAGCCCAGTTCTGCCTGAACCTGAGGATGTCCTGAGCCAGGGATCTCAGCCTGTACCTGGCCCATGTCTGTTTCCCCAGGCAGCTGATCTGTCAGATCAGGAGTCTGGCTCTGAGAGTGATCAGTCCTCAGCCAGGGAGAGGTCCAGAAAGGAGCTATGTCTGAGATGCAGGCAGGCTAGAGCGAAGTACCAAATAAGGCTCCCAGCTGATACCAATTAGCTGGGAGGCTTATAAGCAAGATTGTTGCAGCCTGCCAGCATTGGTACAACTCTCGTGTGAAGACTGATACCCTGCTCAACTCCAGACTGCCTGCCTAGATCCTGACCTGTCTGCCATGACCCTGACTTCTCTGCCAACCCTAACGGTGCTCTTGGACACCCTTTGGGTCAGACTACTGGTAAACAGACCTTGGTTTGCCTTTTGGACTTTGATATCTGGATTCTCCTTGAATAGACTCTTTGTGTAGTGCTGCTGTGTGGTGACTGTGCCCACTCAGTGGGGGTTGCCACAGGGAAGCACTTTTCCATCCACTGGAAAGTGACTGCTACCACCACAACTGGTCTACTGCAGACTCATTGGAGAAGCAAAATACTATCTAGACATAGGGAACTTGCCAGACAGGATTTTGATCCTCTCCTGGGTCTCAAGCATCTTTCAAAAGATGCTCTACACCAGCCCTGGAGGGCCAGTGTAGACAAAACCACAGTTGTGAAACTGCTCACTAATTCAGTACTGATGGAGGGGGGAAATCCTCTGTAAATACATTGATTCAAATCCACCTCCAAAAATTACCCAAACATTTTGGTCTCATTTTAGGTTATTTAGGATCTTGCCTAAAGAATATGTAAAGAGCATGTTCTGCAAAAGCAACTCAAACAAATGTTCACACACACATATACAAACATACACACAAAGAGACATACATACTATGTATGAGCATTTCCTTAACATCTATGTAGCTAACAAGATGAGTAACATTTTGTCTGGTCAAAGGACTCAAGTTAGGAAAAATCATTCCTTTTGTTTCAGGTTCTTTCAGGAGCTACCTCTTTCATTTCCATATTTTTGTTGATGCACTTGTTTTACAACAAAGGGAAAGCCTCTTTAGAGTTTCTCATTGGAGTTTTCTGACACTCAGTGGTGGGATTCTTTTTTTTTTTTACTACTACTACTCTGTGGGCGTTGTATGGTGGGTGTGACCAGGGGGAAAACCCTGTGTTGCACCCAAATTAGGACTACTTTATTTCAAAACTTGGATGGGCGGGGCCAGCTGGAACTTCTGCTACCAGTTCTGGCGAACTGGTGCGAACCTGCTGAATCTCACCACTGCTGACACTCCAAAAGTTTCCATCTTGGCTCCCTCCCTCAGCCCAGCTGGTTGGTGGAGGTGGGAGCAGCCCAGCTGTGCCTTGTCCAAGTGGGGCTATGAAAAGCCCCCACCGTGGAGCCTCTGGAGCCACATTTCCATCTCGGCTTCCTCCCTCAGCCTGGCCGGTTGGGAGAGGTGGGAGCAGCCCAGCTGTGCCTTGTCCCAGTGGGGCTATGAAAAGCCCCCACCGTGGAGCCTCCGGAGCCACATTTCCATCTCGGCTCCCTCCCTCAGCCCGGCCGGTTGGGGGGGGGGGGGGGTGGGAGCAGCTCAGCTGTGCCTTGGTGAGGACTTAAGCCACACACTGTGTCAGCTCATCTGAGCCTTCTCTGAGCCTTCTCCCCCAGTCCAGCTTTTGCTGCGGGGGTTGACGCTGCTGAGGACTTGAAGCTGGGCTCCGATGTGTAGTTGAGCCCAGTCCTTGTCCCTGCAGATAGCACTATATGAGAAATTAAAATAATCATGATATCTATCCAGACACTATCACATTCATTGACATCATTAAAATGGCAAATCCATGCCTCTGTCCTCCCTTTCTGCTCCTACCCCAGTGTTAGCTCGGAGCCTCTCCAACACCCACACACAGAATGAAGCTTGGGTAGAGCTTGGCATTACTAAGCCACAATGAATTCTGATTTAAATCTTTTTCCCAGGTGCATCACATTGAAGTAAAAAAAAAGCACCTGAAATGTAATGGAAATTACTGTATTTGTTATTTAGAAAATCCAAAACTCTCATTTCTAGGCAAGAAGTAGTAGGTACATTTGGGTGGTTGCAGTGGTGGGCACAAAAAAATTTACTACCACACCATCAGCGGGGCTAACTCTGTGAGTGGGGCTAACTCTGTGGACAGAGCCAAATATGTAGGCGGAGCCAAATATGTGGGCAGTGCATAATCTGGGCATGTGACTTCCTGGGATGGCCATGTGATCTAGTCATTCCTGCCACATGACCATGAAAACCTCTGCAAACACAGACACTGGCTCTTTGGCTGTAAATGGAGATGAGCACTGCACTCTAGAGTCGGATACGACTGGCTTTTGAGCAAGGGAGACCTTTACCTTTACTAACCACAGCAAATCTGAATACCAAACAGGGATCTTCTGTTATTAGCTAAAGGTTGCCCTTGCTCGAAAGCCAGTCGTATCCGACTCTAGAGTTCAATACTCATCCCTGTTTACAGTCAAAGAGCCAATGGAATTGATCCACAAAAGCTCACATTAAAATACAGCAGTTAGTACATTGTCTTTTTGTTTTGTTTACTCTCTGATATGCTTGCACAGAATAAAACTTTTTAAATGGTAGCATGTGTTTCAAGCATATCAGAGTAAATTTAAAAAAATAAACCCCTTTGCCTGCACCACCACCCCATACACACACAGATTTAAAGAATAATATAATCTATGGTAGTGTTGATATTGTCATAGCATCTTTCCTCTGCCCTCTCCTACTATCAAGTTTACCCAAAGAAATGCACATCAGAGCAAGTGAGATTTAGGGATTAGGCTAAAATTCATGGGATGACATCTGTGGTTTTAATGGAGATAATTTACGTCCCAACATGTGCAGTGAAACTGCTGTTTGCCTGGATGCATAGCTGGCAGAATAAATTAGAAAGAAGAGGGAATCCCATCAGCATTAATCAGAGAGAGAACAAAGTAAACAAAATAAAAAGACTTACCTAGAAGGGGCAAGCGGCCGCATCAGGCAGCATGGCTCAGTCTTCCTCCTCTCCCAGGTGGGGAGACTGCCCATCTTCCTCCCCCCCCAAGCCAGACACGTCGGGCGGTCATGGTTCCCTCTTACTCTCCTCCCTGGGTCCAGGGTGGGTGAGAGGCAGCAGGAGCGTCTTCCTCTTCCTCTCCCCTGACCAGTG
The DNA here is from genome assembly GCA_035047345.1 of Bradypodion ventrale. Classification (NCBI taxonomy): domain Eukaryota; kingdom Metazoa; phylum Chordata; class Lepidosauria; order Squamata; family Chamaeleonidae; genus Bradypodion; species Bradypodion ventrale. The sequence goes on along the minus strand of JAWDJE010000005.1, from coordinate 59,087,234 downwards.
GGTTAAGGCAGGCAGAGTGGAGGTGTGCAGGCCTCCGGCCGTGTTGGGCATTCGTGCAGTTCCCTCTCCTCAGTTGCTTCGGCCACAGCTCTGCCCGACGCTGGCCCGTCTCTGATGAGGGGCTGATGAGGGCCTCTGGCACAAGGCCTCTGCCATGCGCACCGCCACCGAGGGCCTCAGCCATGAGGCCTCTTCCTCCACTTCTCTGCCACCATGCAATTGACAGCATAGCGGAGGCCTACTGAGGCATGGTGGTGGTGGAGAGGTGGAGGAGGAGGCCTCGTGGCTGAGGCCCTCGGCGGTCTCAATGGTGGCACAGTGGTGGACTTGCACCAGAGGCCCTCGGCAGCCCCTCATTAGAGACGGGCCGGTGTTGGACAGAGCTGTGGCCAGAGCAGCAGAGAAGAGAGAACCACACAAATGCCCAATGTGGCTGGAGGCCTGTCCAATGCCTCCTCTCCATCTACCTTGCCCCACTGGTCTGGGGGAGGGAGGAAGAGGAAGATGCTCCTGCCGCCTCTCCCCCTCTCCCCAGACCCAGGGAGGAGAGGAAGAGGGAACCGCGAATGTCCGACACTGATGCCTCCTTTCTGCCTGCCTTGCCCCACTGGTCCGGGGGGGAGGAGGAAGAGGAAGAGGCTCCTGCCACCTCTCCTCCCCCCCCATCCCAGGGAGGAGAGGAACAGGGAACCGCAAACACCCAATGCGGCTGGAGGCCTGCCTGATGTCTCCACTCTGATGTCTTCCAAGCTGGAAATGCCAGCTTGGCACGCAAGCACAAGTGGGGAAGTGGGCGTGGTCACTAGAAATTTTTACTCCCCCCCCCATGTGGACCGGTAGCTGCCCACCACTGGGTGGTTGTAGTTCAATCCCAACCCAAGACTGAATTTATTTATTTATTTATTTAGATTTCTATACCGCTATTCTCATCCCAATGGGAGACTCACAGTGGTTTACAACATTTAAGAAACAAATGGTAAAGATGCAATGTAAATTAGAAACACAAATAAATTACAAGTACAAAGTGGCAAATTCTCGATTATAAGATACAATAATACAAAAACACAATATAAGCAATATAAAGCGAGACAGTCACACTAACAACACCAACTCTCACACACACTCATTCCTACCCCACCCCAGCATATAAAAATACAAAAACAAAAGTTCTAGTGCCTCACACAACCTTTTTAAAGTCCTGGCCGGAGGTGGGTGATGGAAGGCGGGCCCGAGGTGCAGCAGTGGCAATGTTCAGTGTCTTTGCTGCAGGTCCCCACCTGTCAAAAACAGCTGAGACAGGAGTAGCAGCAGTTCTGGCATCTCCAGTGCCTTTTTAACTCCCCGCCTGACAGCCAAGGGGAGGGGTGCTGGGCGCAGCTGTTTCTCATCCCGGAGCCGGTGGCAAGGGCTCCAGGAATGGCTCAGGTGGCAGTCCTGGCTTCGGCAGCAGCAGCAGCATCTCTGGCATCTCCAGCGCTTTTTAAACTCCCCACCTGACGGCCAAGGGGAGGGGCACTGGGCGCAGCTGTTTCTCATCACTTTATGGCATGGGTGTCCGGTTGTGTCCCTCTTGAAACTATGATGGTTATCAGTAGTTTATGAAGAAACAGCAATCAGGTTTGAAGGAAGTCAGAGATCTTCAATCAGTTTCTTCATTTACCAGGTTAATTGCATCAATAGCATCCATGCTGTGTTCCATACTAATTTTCCTCATCTTTCTAAAATGACTTTTGAATAGGACTCTTTTTCTGAAAGACTCATGTTTCTTTTTAACTGCTCTACCTACTGTTCCAGGATTCATCTTGTGCTTATTACTATCTCTGTTTGTGGAGGAGCAAGGTCAATAGTACCTGGAACTGGGATGTGCTCATTGCAGGCGCACCCCCCAATAAAGGACTCAGACACTGATGAAAGTGGATAACGGCATTGGGCCACATTTATTGATTCATGCCCTAGTCCGAATTATAAATTTCTATTGGTAATTGACCAATTATAATTCTTAAGGCAAGCAGGCCGAAGTAACACTGGTAAGGTACCACCCAAAATTGCCGACGGCAATTGTTACAATGTATCTATTTGTATCAATTTGTTTGTTGACAACAAACAAATTGTTGACCGTAGTCAATATCTAACTAATGACCCCACCCTCTGACGCGTTTCCGTGAAATCACGGGGTGATGCATGCTGTCTAGCTGTAGCCATCACCCCATCGCCTGGTTCGTCGTTGACCGGACAACGTTTAACCAACTTATGACTGTCTAGTGTTGTCCAGTCAATTGCGAACCTGCTGGATACCTGTGGGTCATAAATGTTTACCTTACCAGTGCTACCCGCCACACGGGGAGGCTTCCCAAAAGGCTCACCGCCCCCCCCCAGACCGTCAGCTCGGTCAACAGGCCTGCTCGCCAGTCCACTAACCAGAGGTCCATACCTCTCTGCGACAGATGGGCCCCATCCCCTGAGTAAAGCTCGTAATTTTGCAGACTGATGGCGGGGAGGCGAATGACGCGTCCCCCACCTTTGTCGAAAAGGAACCGGGCAATAGCCCCGTTCACGGAGCGTCGGCTCGGTCGAGAGCCTTGAGGCCGAACGCCCCCCTGTAAGCGTACCGCGGTATCGTGTCCGACCAATTGAGGGCTGTGGCAGGCCACACATAATGTGAGTAGGGCAGGTCACTGCAAATCGCAAGCTTCCGCGATAGGCCAGTGACCTGCCCCAAGACATTGCCCCCAAGGTTCATAACCAGGACATCAGGCGAGTCAGCATCCCTGATGTAGAAAAGGAATGGCAACAGTTCCCGCCATAACATGCCGCGCTTACCATACCACCTGAGACGCGTGGATGCACCCAGTCCCAGTCGGGGTCCCCACTCTGTCGCCGCAGCGTAACGCGCTGCCCTGTGCAGCGTAACGCGCTGCCCTGTGCAGCTTAACGCGCTGCCCTGTGCAGCGTAACGCGCTGCCCCGTGCAGCGTAACGCGCTGCCCTGTGCACGTGGCTATGGTCCACCAGCCATACTGTCACCGGTGTAATACGACACCCAGGGTCTGTCAAGGAAAAAAAGGGGGGGAGAAACAGTGCAGTGACTAAACTGGTACTAACGGTTGAAGAGGGCGAACACAAAACTGAAAACATTGTGATCCCCACCCTCCCATGCGGCGTATTTCAGCCCCGGAGTACCCAAAAACAGCTGCAGTAGAAGCCGCCCCTATCCTGAATGAATGGGTGCCGCAACGAGCCCCAGGGAGGCCAACACTGGCTAGTGTCTTCCCGGCACCCTCCAAAATTGAAATTTAGTAAGGGGAGACCCACCTTGGTGACAGAAAAAACGGGCCATGATGCGTGCCACGCAGCGCAAGGAACTCCTGTAGGGCACCAACTGGACAGATGTCTGCCAAGGAACATCGTAGCAGTCTTACTCCACTGCCTACGCCGTGCTGATCCGTTTTAGAGGAGCGTGTCCTCAACTGAGCCCAATCATTGGCCACATAGACATCTTCGAGTTCCAGTGCCCTACGACTTGCATCCGCCTTAGACAGCATCACAAGCTCGCTGATGCGGAGCGCTCCAAAAAGGCTACCGTTGTAGCCGCATGAAACAGGGCTGCCTCATACCTATCAAAACATAGGCCATGCCAGCCCCGAGCTAGTTGGGTAAGAACCCCTGGGGAAATTGGGTGGCGGTCATCCGGGCTACGCCCACACTCCCGCACCCACCCCTCCAAAACGTGTCTCACACGGAAGTCAGCGGTATAGTCCGCATGACCGCCTACCTTGGCCATGAAGCCAGCGCTGACAGCCTGGATGCTATGGTACGAGGCGCGAGGCCCTGGGCATGTAGGTGAACCATAAATCGAAGGATGTGGGCCACTGGGATCGGCCAGGTGTCTGGCAGCCGGAATTGGGCACAAAATGCTCGGCAAGAATTAAGTGCGTGGTGATACGCCTAACGCGTGCGTGGCGCCAGCAACATGCCGATCGCCCAGTTCACCTCTCCTTGCCAATGGTCCATATCTCGTCCGGGAGTGGCGAGGGAAATTCCTCCGCATCCGGGGCCAAGGCGCGGAACCGGGAGATCTGCAGGCGGGACACAGCGTCAGCGATATCATTATTGACACCCGTGACATGCCTAGCCCTGAACAGCACATTGAGGCGCAGGCTGCGCAATACAAACTGGCGCACCAGGTCCATGACCCTGGGTGATTTGGAGGTTTGTGAGTTGACAATGTGGACAACGGCCACATTGTCACACCAGAAATGAACAACCGAGTTGGCCCACTCCTCACCCCATAGCATCAAAGCCCCCAGAATGGGAAAAAATTCCAGATAAGTAAGATCATGCAGGCGACCTGTGCCCGACCAGGCTGGTGGCCACCCACCATAGGCCCACTTCCCATTGAAGTACATCCTATAACCCAGGGATCCCGAGGCATCGGACTGTATCTGGAAACGAGGGGAAGCCAGAAGGTCAGACCTCCAGAATGACACCCCATTGAACTCCCTCAGGAACTGGAGCCAGATAAGCATACCTGCCTTAATGCCCTGGGTTAGTCTCACCCTATGGTGGGGCCTGGATAAGCCTGACACGGCGTCGCACAAGCGCCGAGCAATGCCCTGCCCGGTGCGACCACCCTGCAAGCGAAATTGAGGTGACCATGTAGCACCTGCAGTTCCCGCAGTGATGCCTTGCATTTAGCAAGCAAGTCCGAGATAAGGGCCACTATCCTTGACACCTTATCCCCTGGTAACCTAGAAGCCAGTGCTACCGTGTCAATCTCCACCCCCAGGAAGACTAGCTGGGTAGATGGGCCCTCGGTCTTTTCGGGCGCTAAAGGGACACCAAGTTCCTCCATTAGCATCTGAAATGTGTTGAGGAGACGTGTGCACGTGTCCCAGCCCCGTTCACCCCCGAATAAAAATCATCCATGTAATGGGCTACAGACCGGGACCCTGACCTGCGGACAAAAGCCCAATGTAGGAAGGTGCTGAAACGCTCGAATGCCGAGCATGATATGGAACAGCCAAAAGGCATGGCCTTATCGAAATAATATTCACCCCGGAACTTGAAACCCAGCAACTCAAAGCCACCAGGGTGGACCAGCAGGAGTCGAAAGGGAGACTTAATGTCGCACTTAGCTAACAGCGCACCCGGGCGATATGAGCGCACCATGCGCAGCGCTTGGTCAAAAGATGTATACCTGACCGAGCAAAGGTCATCAGGGATAGCATCATTGACCGATCGGCCGGCTGGATAGGACAAGTGATGAATCAGGCGGAACCCACCCGGTGATTTCTTGGGCACTAAGCCCAAGGGTGACACTTTAAGGTTGAGGAACGGGGTTGCAGGGAAAGGGCCAGCAACCCTGCCCGCACCAACCTCCCTCGCAATGCTGGCAGCAGCCACCTCCTCCCTTCCCCTAAGGGACAAAAGGTTGGGGGCGTCTTGGGGGGACCTATCTCCCGTGACAGGAATACGGAAACCCAGTCGAAAACCCTGAAGCAGGTAAACTGCATCTGCCTCCCTCGGGTACAATGCGAGCCAACGCTCCCACATGTCCACCTTAATTGGGGAGGGGGCCTTTCGATGGACCAGCTCCCTCTGCGGCAGTCCTGCCAGCCCCTTGTCCACCCTTACCCCTGCCCCGTATCCCTCCAGGCCCGCGGCAGGCAGAAGCAGCATGGGGGCCAGCACAAGAGGGACACTCATGCCTGAACCGGCAATTCTTCCTATTGCAGGAACCATTGGACGAGAAAGTCCAGCACAGCAGGCGGGCTGGAACCCCCTGCCCCGCCACCTGGCGGGGCATCTGTGCTGGGGCCGCTCGCTGGACCGCGTGTCCACAATGGTATCTTTCCCCAGGCGCAGGGCGCATGGGAGTCATGTACAGAAGCCACAGCTTCTGGCGGGGCTCGTCCCACCCCGTCTCTGGGTGCAGGGGAATTCGCATACGGAATTCTTCATCGTAAGCCAACCACGACGGGCCCGGGAAGTCAACCATCGCCCGGTATATATTGTCCAAATACTGGACCATCGGGATTGCCAGCTGGCCTGGCCCTGAGGTAAACCGCCATATATATGAGGCACGCTGGCAACCAGTTGGCCCACACGCGTGGCGGCTTACGACGACGTGTCTGTTCCTTATCCTTCTCATCCTGCCCCTCCCTCTCCTCCTTGGTGGGCTCTCTGTTAAGAAGGGAGAAGATGTCCACATACTCCCCACGCCAGATCTTTTCCTTAGTAGCCTGGGCCAGATGATCCCCAAGGGGCAAGGAATACCCCGCTGTCGGCAATGCCGACATCGGCACGGTGGGAACTGTGGGCATTGCGAAAGGAGCCTGGACCAACCCGGTCACCCCTAACACGTTTCTGACTGAGTAGGAGGTGCCACCCCAAACAGGCAGTGAAGTCGCCGGGTGGGACGTCGGCGACTGAACCGTCGCGCCACCCGTGCGAGGCCCGGCCACTGAAATGTTCCCCCCAAGGTAGCTAGGTGTGTGGGTGCACTAGATTGAACCGCATACTCACATGCTGCACCCCCGTGGGCCGCCCCCACCGGGGGTTCCGGCCCACTGGGGGCGTCGGAGCTCACGATCGCGACTGAGCTCGTCGATGGGGCCTGCTCTGCACCAGCCTGTTGATTGGGGAGCTGCGAGGCAGTGGCCGACGCCGGCCCACGCGCCTCGGGCAGCTCGACCCGTCCTGCCGCCTGCCGCTGCCCGGCAGACGAAGCATCAACCTGCGCCCCAAAAGGGACCCCCGGGTGGTCAACCCTCGCGAGGGATGCCTCGAGGGCCGCAACACGGGCCAGAAGGGCCTCAACATTAACATAGCCCCCTAATCCCAGGGGGGGCAAAGGGCCAGCCAGCCCACGGGCCGCAGGCGCCGGTCCAGGTCCCTGTACCCCGGGGCCCAAATACGGCCAAGAGCCCAGGCCCGGCCCCTGCAGGGCCGGGGGCATACCCTGCCAGGGCAAGGAACCCAACCACCCCCCATGGCTGGAACCCCCCGCAGGAAGCTGCGTACTAATAGAAGAAGGCCCCGAAGAATGGGCCATGCCAGGGGCAGTGGCCATTACATGCGGGCCGGGGGCCGCGGCCCTTGCTGGGCCGATATGCGGACGGCCCGCCTCAGGCCAAGGGGCTATCAACCCCATCCCACCGGTCCCAGTGGGCTCTGGCAAGGGGGGCTGCTGAGGAGGCGCAGTCGCGGTCCTCCGACCCGGCTGGCGCCTCCGCGCGGAGCGAACCGCGTTCGCAGTTGCCTTCTTCTTAGAGGGCATAGCAACGGTCTGCTGGGAAGCTGGAGAAGAGAAGGAAAAAACGCCACCCAAAAGGCTTCCCGGCGAAAAGGAAAGAGCGACGGAGGTAAGAGGGAAAAACTTCTCCGCTCCGTCGCTTCGCAAAATGGCAGCGCGGCTGCCTCGTGGCCACCCCTTTTATAAGGGAGCTGGCCACGCCCCCTAACTACCCGGATGCCTTCGTCCGGTGGGGGGGGGCCGCAAAGAGCGCGGCGGCCATTTTGGCGTCGCGCTTGCATTAGAAGTACAGTACTTCAGCCAGACTGACTACCTTCCCTCAGGGTTGCCACATATTGCTGGGTTGTGGTATTAAGCACTGCCTCAGAGTGCATCAACATTCCTAAACTAGCACATGAGGTAATAAAGTCTTTTTCCAAGGCTTATACATCATGATTCTGGGAGATCTGTAGAACTGAGCTTGGAAGCCAAGTATTAAGTGCAAAATTCCATTTGTTATGTCACAGATGGTGCAGAATATATTCTTCTTTCTTACACATACACTGAGTTTTACTCTCAGCTAGAACCCATTATAGCAAATATCTGTCATTCTGTATTCCATCTCTGGCCTTTAACAGGTAATAATTCATCTTATGACCTCCCTTAAATATTTTCTGATTTCTACAGACCGGTACAGAAATTTTGCTGGGAATCAATCAGTTAGAAAGCATGTGCTTTGTAATGTAGTAATCTTACCTGTTGCCTAGCAGCAGTCTTCTTAGCAGAGATTTGTCCTTGACTTCTTTTAACATTCAATTATATAGGAATGTTTATACTTTCTATGTTCATCTGAAATCATGGCTCATTGCTCAAGTAGGACATATTTCTCCTCTATTACATTAGAATAGCTCCATTTATTTATTAAACTTCACTCATGTCGGAAATCATCTAAACCAGGGGTGCCGAAACAATGGCACATGGACCTGATCCGGCCTGTGGCACCAATTAATCTGGCCCATGCTGCCAATGCTGCTCTTGTAAGTGGAAGTAAAACTCACAAGCGATGTGTGTGTTTTACTTCTGCTTCCGGATGGGAGGAATCACATGACTGACCAGCCCGCAGCCCAAAAAAATTGGGCACCCCTGATCTAAATGCTGGATAACAGAAGCTAGGGTATATAAGAAAAACATGACATATGTTACATATTTGCTTTTCATCATAATTATTGTCAAGAAGGGAAAATATAAGTGATCAATTATGTTTTATTTTAAAATACCAAGTGTCATTTATTAATGTATGTGTTATATTTTAATTCCATCTTTTCTCCACAGAAGTCAAGGAAGTCTACAAGTCTTCCTGACTTGTGAGGTAGGTCACACTGAGAGGGAGTAAGACTGCCTATAGCCATCCAGTAAATTTCTTGGTTTTGTGGGGACTGGAACCTGAACCTTCCAAATCATAACCCACCACTCCCATTGCTGCAATATGATTTAAACTACTTGCCACCAAGTCAGCAACCACTTCCACCATTTTCTAGGTCAACAATATCCAGAATAATTTTATCAGTCACTCCATCTGGGAAGCATCCTAGGACCATGTGGTTTTTTCAATACCTTAATCTTCAATAAGGTACAGTGAGGAATCACATTCCCAACCCCTGACTCTGCAGCCAGGGACGCCATGTCACCAAGATATATACAGCGGTGGGGGTGGGGTGGAGATTTTGTTAAGCTAAACAAAACATTTACCCTGTTCATATCTTAGTTTTATCTCTATAAAACATCACAAAACAAAACACTCGCTCACACATGAGGATTTTGAATCAAGAAGAGATCTGGCTGAATAGTTCACTGAGTTGGGTACCAAAGGTTGGGGATTCAAATCCCTACAACAGTGGTGGTGAACCTATGGCACGCATGCCAGAGGTGGCACTTGGAGCCTTTTCTGTGGGCACCTGTGCAATCACCTTAGCACAGAGTTTACCCTGCTCCTCTGCCCAGCAGCCCAATAGGAGCGCTTCCTCCCTCCTTCCAGAACAGAGTTAGCCCCACCCCTCTGCCCAGCAGCCCAATGGGAGCACTTTCTCCATCCCCCCAGCACACACAATTATGTTACCTTCACACCAAAGCGGTATCTATTTATCTACTTGCAATTTCTTGTAAGGTTGGCAGGAGCTGGGACAGAGATGGTAATTCATTCAAATATTCAACTGCTGACCTGCCAACCTTCCAGTCGTCAAGTTCAGTGTCTTAACCACTAAGCCACCACAGTCCCCTACAAGTATCATTACAAATCATTAAAAAACCTTGGAGATCATGATTAATTTGGTACAGTCAAGATATGAACAGCCTGCTTTGCAGCATTCTTGTGCTCCCTTTAAGCATGTTATCATTCACTTTGATTTTTTTAAAAAAACTGGCAGATTATGCAGTTCATTAACATTCAAAAAGGAGATATATGAACCGATCATCTCCTTGCAATCTTGCAAATGAATTTAGATAGTAGAAAGTTTTTTTTATTAAAAAAAAGTCTTGGTAAATATGCAAGATGGAACTTTCTCGTTTAAAAACGCATGCATTTGTTTATAGCACACACCCATACATCTATCAACCTGAAATTCTTGAAATAAAAATATTTATGTCATCTAATTTCAGTTTTATTCTTCTTTTCTCCTAGCATAGGGACCCAAGGCAATTTAAAACCATGAAATATGAAACAAAATCTTAAAACAGCACCAAGATAAAAACAGGAAATGTCAAAACTGCAAGAAATGCTATAGGTAGGACAATTGAGGAAATTTATTTATTTATTTATTTATTTATTTGGATTTATATCCCGCCCTCTTGCCCTAGGGCAACTCAGGGCAACAAGGGCAACTCAGGGTAGCAAGGGCAACATAGGGTGGCATAGATCTTTGCCTGCTGCTCCAAATAACACAAAACAGGTACAGATTCTGTGTAGAGAACACAGTGCACAAATGAGGCTCTTCCACTTAAAGTCCCATCTAGTGGTCACCTTCCTATCTTCATTTGTTGGCTGACCTTAGCGCTATTCCCACAACAGCACTTTCCAACTCTGCAAAATAATGCTTCATTCCTCTCTACAATAGAGTACATCAAGTTCATGCTCTAACTATGACATTTAGTGAATGGAGTGCCAAGAGAACCATTACTGCTTCATTAACACTTCCTCTTTTGGCACATTTATTTTGCTGTTTTGGAGAGGTATATGTATTTTCTCTTTTAAGGCATTGTGGTTACTATGGCCAATGTGCAGAAAAATCAAGAATAACATCCTTAGTTCAAAGAATATTTGTGTGGTTTTTTTAAAAAAACTAAAAGTGTAATTGCATTTGAAAAAGCAATAAAGATGTCGTTTGGAGTCTTGGCCTTAAGGTGGGCTGAGACATGGATATGATCATGAAATATGAACATATGATGTATGAGTGTGCTTTGGTTTGACTGTTCATTACAGCAACTCCAGCCTTGTCAACCTTGGTAGGTTTTGTAGACATACATAGACATACATGAACCTTTATTGGCATTACACGGCACTACAAGTGCCAATGGCATAAAAAATGGTTAAGACAATGAGGAGTGGTACAAATTAAAACATGGAAAACCAAGGATCACCATCTCCAGCTGAAAGAACAAAGTCAGATGGCACATGACAGGAAGGCAGCCACTCAGTCCATGTGGTTGGTGGAGCCATTGTTCAAGAGAAGCAGCAATCTAGAGGAGTCTGAGAGTCCACTAAATTTGGTTAAGATGGGATCTAGGTAATTAAGGCGGATTTCCTTGTAAAAATGGCAGTAGAAAAGAACATGGATAACTGATTCAGCACATTTGGCCTCACAAGGTCACCATATGGGATTTTATTGAATATCCCAAATAGGAGCTCAGAGGGAAAAACGTTAAACCTTGCCAGTGAGTGCTGGGTTTTGTTTTGCATATGATTTAGTAGGCATCAGCACCAAGGCCAAGACATTCTGATGTCAGATGTAGCACAGCAAATATACCCACAAATTGCCCAAAGCCAAGGAGTTATTTTGACAGAAAAATCCCACAAGGAACTACTTATCACCCCTTGAAGTAAAGTGCCACTGTTTCATGTTTCCCAAAGTCTTCTGCCTGAGGCAACCAGTTCACTCTTTCTAATGGAAGGGACAGCCCTGGTCAACATATATGACTTATAAATCCCAATTGAATTTTGGGGAAATTTAGATTAGGCATTTAGATTAGGCATTTAGATGAATTATATATGCAAGTAGATGCATTTCTGTAATTGTGTACCATGTATTTCATTGGATAAAATCCTGTCACTTAGAATAGTAAATCACAGTCAGTAGACCCTTTGAATCTAGAGGAATTTAATGAGTCAGCTCTTCCATAGGTTTCATTAATTCAAATAGACCTATTCTAATTGTGATTGGCTACAGTATAACAAATCACAGTTATCATAGAACCATTTGAGTCAATGTAGAACTTATGGAAGACTCATCAAATTCTCGTTGATTCAATGAGTCTATTCTAGTGTGATTGACTGGAGAGCAACAGGATTTTGGTCTATGGTTTAAAGTACATTTTTAGCAAGGAGGGATATAGGAATGTTTTTCTAGGATAAAGGTAAAGGTCACCCTTGCTCAAAAGCCAGTCATATCTGACTCTAGGGTTCAGTGCTCATCTCTGTTTATAGCTGTCAAAATCTGCAGACGTTTCTGTGGACATGTGGCAGGCATGGCTCAACACTGGAATGCACAGAATGCTGTTTACCTTCCCACTGAAGTAATCCCTATTTATCTACTTGCAATTTCTTGCTTTTAAACTACTAGGCTGGCAAGAGCTGGGCCAGAGACGGGAGCTCACTCCATTGTGCAGTACCCGGGAATTGAACTCTGACCTTCCAGTCATCGAATTCACCATCTTAACCACTTGAGCTACATATTTTTAAAACTGCGTACATGCAGTCCTTTAGTCTCTAGCTGTGCTGTGCATTCTTTCTAAAAAGCTTTCCTTGTATCAAAAATGAATTTAGGTTTGGTCTCTACAGGACATCACAAAATTTAGAGAGTGTGAATTGAATCCATCTCTATCTGTTTCATCATTCAACTCTAGCATTATTTTTTTCCACTGAAGTGTGAAGAACATCAGCTTACTAATGAAGCCCCAAAGCCTTGCAGAAAAGTGATAAGTTTGCCATTTCAAAAGGTCTCCATTCGTTGTGCACATTTCCTGTGCATTTGCAGCTGCTAACATTTTCTATTAGTAACAGAGGTCAGAGCAAAACCAAAAGCAACAAACAAGAGGGTGAGGGTGTGTTGGGATGCTAATAAATGTAGCAAGAAAAAGGCTGAAATGTCATGTTACCCTATGTAGACAATGCTATTTTATTACTGGAGGAATTAGATTTTTTTTAAAAAGAAGATAAACAGTAGTCAAAATTGACTGTGTGCTCAATTCAATTCAATTCAATTCAATACCCCGCCCTATTCAGCGCAGGCCGACTCAGGGCGGCATCCAACATATCAATACAAATGCAGCATGGCAATACAATAATACAAAAAGATAAATCCAAATTAATGCTATTGTCCATCCTGGGGACAGCTAATGCTGTTGTCTGACACAACTAAACTACAGTATATGACAGAATGTTTAAACATTTATGCATGGGTGTCTAGGCTAGCCTGAAGTGAAGTCCACAGCTTCTGTGGCAGGGGATCTAATGCTGGGCATGGTCACAGCCATTGCTGCAATGCTATGAAAACTCTACAGAAGTGTTATTTGGGTCCAAAGCTCTGACTCATAAATAACCATCTGTCTGAAAATCTCATAAAGAAAGCAGGACCCTGGCAAGGGTCTGGGTTTGGTGGATAGAGAACCTTTGACCCAAGTACTGTGCTACATGTAACTCTCACCTATGAGGGCAGGTCACTTCAGTTCTCCAGAAACATATTTATTCCGGCCTTGTAAAATTTTATTGCTGAAGAAGCAATGAGGAGCCTTGTTGCCTGATATGCTGTAGTGGTGGAAAGGGGCACCACACAGCATGAGAAAGAACTACTGCTACTACATAGAGCAGTGCCCAAACTCAACAGGCTGCCATCCATGCTGCGGAGGGGCAGAGTGGACTCTGTGCTGGGGAGAAAGGAAGCACTTTCATTGAGCTGATGAGCAGAGGGGCGGGGTGAACTCTGTGCTGGGGCAATGGTGCACGTGCCCACAGAGAAAGCTCTGAGTGTCACCTCTGGCATGCGTGCCATAGGTTCGCCACCACTGACATACAGTAGAGTATACAGAAAGAGCCTCCTCAAAGATTGTGGTGTTTTTGAAGCACAGTCGGGCATGCCCTTGGTAACAGCAACCTTGTGTTGCCGGCTAATCTTTCTCACACTAGGTCAGGCAAAGGAAACTGCAGAATGAACTGAAATGGTGGCTTCATTTTGCCAGTTTTACATCTGGCCTAGACGTGGAATAAGAATAAGAATAGGGTAGCCACTCTTTGACCTTATCCCAGAAAGAGGTGGAAGCAATGCCCTCAAGTTCTGGTTGCTTGTTAGACACATTTCTCAGGCAACTGCTCAATATATGTGTTAATCTTCCACAAAATGGTTACCACAGGTTCGTAAAACTGAAAGTACATCAGCACATCTTAGAAGCAGAATGTTAGAGCTGCAGCCATGTGAGTATAAAACATGGAGTTTATCCATGTGGCAACTGATCTGTGTACTGACAGCTTCAGAGGAAGCCCTTCTCTGACTGTTACGCGTGAGAGAAAAATATTGTGCATTTTAAAAAAGAAAATGCAGTGGGGGGTTTTGGTGGCACGTTGCCTCTTCAGCATGATGATTAGCACCAATTATACTCCCCATCCCGTGCCACATTGAAGCTGAGACATTATAAAGTACTTTTATATTTTTATTTTTTATTGATTTGTATGTTTATATGTGACAACTGGAAAGCTGGCAGGTCTGCAGTTCGAGACCAGAGTGAGCACGACAGAGTGAGCTCCCGTCTATGTCTCAGCTCCTGCTAAACTAGCAGTTCAAAAGCAAGAAATTGCAAGTAGATAAATAGGAACCACTTAAATGGGAAGGTAAACAGCATTCTGTGAACTCTGGTGTCTAGTCATGCCAGCCACATGACCACGGAAACATCTGCAGAAGCAGGAAGCACTGTCTCTTCAGCTATAAACAGAGATGAGCACCACACCCTAGAGTCAGATACGATTGACTTTCAAGCAAGGGTGAAACACCATACAAGCCATGGGACACCATACAGAAAGGCATGAATGTAGTTGGGATGCAAGATTGAATAAGAGATTAAAATGGGGGAGTGTTTTTCTATTTGTCAGTATAATAGCTATCTTTCATCCACAGTGGAATTATGAGGGAGATATGTTAACTGGTATTTTTTGATGGAAGATTGCAAAGTAAGATGTTGAGTCTTATAGGCAATGATACTTCTACACTCATGTACTAGACCAATAAGCCTTAAATTCAATTTACTAAAATGTCATATCAAATTAAATCCTAGGGATTAAAAACAACAACACAACAACAGATAATGAACTGTTTTGACTTCAAAGGTCTGCCTTCTTTGTCATTAAAAAGTCAGCTATTTTTGAAAGAATATTTCCACTAGTATCCAATGCTTAATTAGTTTCTTTTTCTAGAGAGCATTACATTTCTCCTCTTCCCTTTATATATATAAAAAAACACACCAAAAGATGAGGAATCAAGCATGTTGTTATTATGACATTTCCAATTTATCCTGGCAGATTCAAGTCATTTAGTTTACAGTGGTATGTTTTAATAGAGGGGGAGCTTAAGCAACAAAAAACAATTTTGCTGCACAACATATAATTCATAAAAGCTTCTTCATTTTCTAATTATGTAGCTGCCATCTGTAAAATAATTTGTTTAAACACTTAAAATATCTTTGGTATCCTAATTGATCTGAAACACTACTGATTCATATGTACATCCTTACCAACATTCTTGGTCTGATTTTTTTGAATGTCATATCTGCCAAATGGATAAAGAACAAGAACTGTTTAAGACCACTAGGCAAAGAAAGCTCCAATACCTTCGCCATATCATGATGAACAACATAAAGTATAGAACACTCCAACTCTCTCTTCAAGGAACGATCCCTAGGAAGAGAAGTCCTGGACGTAGGCGGACTTCATGGCCGAAGAACCTGAGAGATTGGTGTGGCATGTCCTTGGAAGAACTGTTCCAAGAAATTAAGAACAGGAAGACTATTGCTGTGATGATAGCCAATATCCAGAATGGATATGGCACCTTTCTTTCTTTATTCATGTCAGATGCACCACCAGCATATAATAACATACAAAGCTAAAATTAACACATCTAAAAACAAAATAGAATTAAAAAGGGCTAAATGACATATGCCCGATATTGGGCCACTTCAATAGCATTTCCTCTTGCCAACATAAAGTCCTCCTTAGTGCACATTGAGAGGCATCATGTGCATTGTATCATATGGGAGATAGTTTGTTCTCCACATTCACTCAGGCTGTCAACTACAGAGAAACCCCACTTTCTCAAATTAGCCCTTTATCTTCCTACCCCTGCATGCAGTCTATTTAAAGCTTTCCACACAGGCCATGGTTGTTCTTGGCCTGGGAGTGTCATGTGGTTCTGCCCAGTTATCTGGTAGCTCCTTGCTTGCCTTCCATAGTTCTAAGGCGGTCTGTGGGGAATGGTTGTTCGGAGGGGCAGAAGTTGTGAGGAAGCTATGCCTTGATTTCAGTCTCTGCTTTGTTGATTGGTGATCAAGTAGTAGGTGTGTTTAAAAGGAACTTGCTTTGACCCATTCTTTCTGAGCAGCACTTTCTTGACAGAATTTTGATGGAGGGATGCCAGCTAAGTACTGTAATGCACTTTTGTATTGGAGTTGGTTTTAGGCATCCTGTGACCAATCTCGCTGATTCATTTAGGGCCACATCCACCTGCCCTGCATGCTTTGATCTGCGCCACACTGGACTAGCATACTCTCCTGCAGAGTAATATAAAGCTAGCACAGAAGTTCTTAATGTGTGTGGTTAAGCACCCCAACTTGTGCCTGTTATTTTCCTCAGAATATTGTTCCTGGCAAAAACCTTCTGTTTGGTATTAAGGGAGTGGGTCTTGAACGTGAGAGTTCGATTCAGGGTAACTCCCAGGTATTTGGGGGTGATGCAATGTTCGAGCCTGGTGCCATTCCAAGTCACCTGCAGGATTCTTGATGCCTCATGGTTTTTCAAATGAAAAGCACAGAGTTGAGTTTTTAGACAGTTTCGCTTCAGTCAGTTATCCCTATAATATATAGCCATTAAATTCAAAGCCTCAGTCAGTTTTTTTCTCAATGGTCTCAAAGGTTGTGCACTGTGCGGCAATTGCCAGGTTGTTGGCGTAAAGAAAGCTCCTAGTGGCTTCTGGCAGTGGTTGATAATTAGTATATGTGTTAAACAGTGTGGAGGCTAGCATACTGTCCTGTGGGAGGCCATTTCTTTGAATTCTCCATCAGTTGCATTGTCCTTGGAAATTGACAAAAAAATCTACGGTTTTCCAATAAACAACCAATGAATTTGTGAATTTGAAATCCTTTGTGATGTGGGAAACTTTCTTCAGCAAGGCTGCATGGTTGACTGTGATAAGCTGCAGTGATATCTATAAACACTACCCTTGAGATTTCCTTCAGTTCAAAACCATCTTCTATGTACTGTGTAAGTTAATAATTCATGCTGTAAAATCTTTTCCAGATCTGAAACCAGGTTGCTGTGGTATAAGCCAGGGTTCTACTATTGAAGACTGTCAGTTCAGGATTAAAACTTCATATATCTTGTATAGGTGACTAAGGAGAGATATGGGCCTGTAGCTTTTGGGTCTTCTGGTGGCTTGCCTGGTATCTGGACTACATTCAATCAGTTATTATACAGGCTAAGTAACCATTTTTTTGTTATTGGTCCAAAATGTTTGATCAACTCAACCCAAATCTCATTGCAGGCGCACCCCCCAATAAAGGACTCAGACACTGGTGAAAGTGGATAACGGCATTGGGCCACATTTATTGATTCATGCCCTAGTCCGAATTATAAATTTCTATTGGTATTTGACCAATTTTAATTCTTAAGGCAAGCAGGCCGAAGTAACACTGGTAAGGTTCCACCCAAA
This sequence comes from Bradypodion ventrale, assembly GCA_035047345.1. NCBI lineage: Eukaryota > Metazoa > Chordata > Lepidosauria > Squamata > Chamaeleonidae > Bradypodion > Bradypodion ventrale. The sequence continues at coordinate 59,069,823 of JAWDJE010000005.1, read as the reverse complement.
ATTGCCAACGGCAATTGTTACAATGTATCTATTTGTATCAATTTGTTTGTTGACAACAAACAAATTGTTGACCGTAGTCAATATCTAACTAATGACCCCACCCTCTGACGCGTATCCGTAAAATCACGGGGTGATGCATGCTGTCTAGCTGTAGCCATCACCCCGTTGCCTGGTTCGTCGTTGACCGGACAACGTTTAACCAACTTATGCCTGTCTAATGTTGTCCAGTCAATTGCGAACCTGCCGGATACCTGTGGGTCATAAATGTTTACCTTACCAGTGCTACCCGCCACACGGGGAGGCTTCCCAAAAGGCTCACCGCCCCCCCCAAGACCGTCAGCTCGGTCAACAGGCCTGCTCGCCAGTCCACTAACAAGAGGTCCATACCTCCCTGCGACAGATGGGCCCCATCCCCTGAGTAAAGCTCATAATTTTGCAGACTGATGGTGGGGAGGCGAATGACGTGTCCCCCACCCTTGTCGAAAAGGAACCGGGCAATAGCCCTGTCCACGGAGCGTCGGCTCGGTCAAGAGCCTCGAGGCCGAACGCTCCCCTGTAAGCGTACCGCGGTATCGTGTCCGACCAATTGAGGGTTGTGGCAGGCCACACCTAATGTGAGTAGGCCAGGTCACTGCAAATCGCATGCTTCCGTGATAGGCCAGTGTCCTGTCCCAAGCCATTGCCCCCAAGGTACATAACCAGGACATCAGGCGAGTCAGCATCCCTGATGTAGAAAAGGAATGGCAACAGTTCCCACCATAACATGCCGCGCTTACCATACCACCTGAGACGTGCGGCTGCACCCAGTCCCAGTCGGGGTCCCCACTCTGTCGCCGCAGCGTAACGCGCTGCCCTGTGCAGCGTAACGCGCTGCCCTGTGCACGTGGCTATGGCCCACCAGCCATACTGTCACCGGTATAATACGGCACCCAGGGTCTGTCAAGGAAAAAGGGGGGGGAGAAACAGTGCAGTGACTAAACTGGTACTCACGGTTGAAGAGGGCGAACACAAAACTGAAAACATTGTGATCCCCATCCTCCCATGCGGCATATTTCAGCCCCGGAGTACCCAAAAACAGCTGCAGTAGAAGCCGCCCCTATCCAGAATGAATGGGTGCCGCAACGAGCCCCAGGGAGGCCAACACTGGGTAGTGCCTTCCCGGTCACCCTCCAAAATTGAAATTTAGTAAGGGGAGACCCACCTTGGTGACAGAAAAACGGGCCATGGTGCGTGCCACGCAGTGCAAGGAACTCCTGTAGGGCACCAACCGGACAGATGTCCGCCAAGGAACATCGTAGCAGTCTCACTCCACTGCCTACGCCATGCTGATCCGTTTTAGAGGAGCGTATCCTCAACTGAGCCCAATCATTGCAAACATAGGCATCGTCGAGTTCCAGTGCCCTACGACTTGCATCCGCCTTAGACAGCATCACAAGCTCGCTGATGCGGAGCGCTCCAAAAAAGGCCACCGTCGTAGCCGCATGAAACAGGGCTGCCTCATACCTATCAAAACATAGGTCCTGCCAGCCCCGTGCCAGTTGGGTAAGAACCCCTGGGGAAATGGGTGGCGGTCGTCCGGGCTACGCCCACGATCCCGCACCCACCCCTCCAAAATGTGTCTCACACGGAAGTCAGCGGTACTGTCCGCATGACCGCCTACTTTGGCCATAAAAGCCAGCGCTGACAGCCTGGATGCTATGGTGCGAGGTGCGAGGCCCTGGGCATGTAGGTAAACCATGAATCGAAGGATGTGGGCCACTGGGATCGGCCAGGTGTCTGGCAGCCGAAATTGGGCACAGAATGCTTGGTAAGAAATTAATGCGTGGTGATACGCCTTACGCGTGCGTGGCGCCAGCGACATGCCGATCGCCCGGTTCACCTCTCCTTGCCAAGGGTCCATATCTCGTCCGGGAGTGGCGAGGGAAATTCCTCCGCATCCGGGGCCAAGGCGCGGAACCGGGAGATCTGCAGGCGGGACAAAGCGCCAGCGATATCATTATTGACACCCGGGATATGCCTGGCCCTGAACAGCACATTGAGGCGCAGGCTGCGCAATACAAACTGGCGCACCAGGTCCATGACCCTGGGTGTTTCAGAAGTCTGTGAGTTGACAATGTGGACAACGGCCGCATTGTCACACCAGAAATGAACCACCGAGTTGGCCCACTCCGCACCCCATAGCATCAAAGCCCCCAGGATGGGGAAAAATTCCAGATACGTAAGATCTCGCAGGCGACCCGTGCCCGACCAGGCTGGCGGCCACCCACCATAGGCCCATAACCCAGGGATCCAGAGGCATCGGACTGTATCTGGAAACGAGGTGAAGCCAGAAGGTCGGACCTCCAAAATGACACCCCATTGAACTCCCTCAGGAACTGGAGCCAGATAAGCATATCTGCCCTGATACCCCGGGTCAGTCTCACCCTATGGTGGGGCCTGGATAAGCCTGTCATGGCGTCACACAAGCGCCGGGCAAATGCCCTGCCCGGTGCGACCACCCTGCAAGTGAAATTGAGGTGACCATGTAGCACTTGCAGTTCCCGCAGGGATGCCTTGTGTTTAGCAAGCAAGTCTGAGATGAGGGCCACTATCCTTGACACCTTATCCCCTGGTAACCTAGAAGCCTGCGCTACCGTGTCAATCTCCACCCCCAGGAAGACTAGCTGAGTAGATGGGCCCTCGGTCTTTTCGGGCGCTAAAGGGACACCAAGTTCCTCCATTAGCATCTGAAATGTGTTGAGGAGACGTGTGCACGTGTCCCAGCCCCGTTCACCCCCGAATAAAAATTCATCCAGGTAATGGGCTACAGACCGAGACCCTGACCTGCGGACAAAAGCCCACTGTAGGAAGGTGCGGAAACGCTCGAAGGCCGAGCATGATATGGAACAGCCAAAAGGCATGGCCTTATCGAAATAATATTCACCCAGGAACTCGAAACCCAGCAACTCAAAGTCACCCGGGTGGACCGGCAGGAGACGAAAGGCAGACTTAATGTCGCACTTAGCTAACAGCGCACCCGGGCCACATGAGCGCACCATGCGCAGCGCTCGGTCAAAGGATGCATACCTGACCGAGCAAAGGTCATCAGGGATAGCATCATCGACCGATCGGCCGGTTGGGTAGGACAAGTGATGAATCAGGCGGAACTCGCCCGGTGACTTCTTGGGCACTAAGCCCAAGGGGGACACTTTAGGGTTGGGAAACGGGGTGCAGGGAAAGGGCCAGCAACCCTGCCCGCATCAACCTCCTTAGTAATGCTGACAGCAGCCACCTCCTCCCTTCCCCTAAGGGACAAAAGTTTGGGGGCGTCTTGGGGGGACCTATCCCCCGTGAAAGGAATACTAAACCCCAGTCGAAACCCTGAAGCAGGTAAGCCGCGTCTGCCTTCCTCGGGTACAATGCAAGCCAACGCTCCAACATGTCCACAACAATTGGGGAGGGGGCCTTTCGGTGGACCAGCTCCCTCTGCGGCAGTCTTGCCAGCCCCTTGTCCACCCCTACCTCTGCCCCGCATCCCTCCCGGCCTGGGGCAGGCGGAGGCAGCATGGGGGCCAGCACAAGAGGGACACTCATGCCTGTACTGGCAATTCTTCCTATTGCAGGAACCATTGGATGAGAAGGTCCAGCACAGCAGGCGGGCTGGAACCCCCTGCCCCACCACCTGGCGGGGTGTCTGTGCTGGGGCCACACGCTGGACTGCATGTCTGCAATGGTATCTTTCCCCAGGCGCAGGGCGCGTGGGGGTCATGTACAGAAGCCACAGCTTCTGGCAGGGCTCGTCCCACCTCATCTCTGGGTGCAGGGGAATTCGCAGACGGAATTCTTCATCGTAAGCCAACCACGACGGGCCCGGGAAGTCAACCATCACCCGGTAGATGTTGTCCAAATACTGGACCATCGGGATTGCCAGATCCAGCCTGGCCCTGAGGTAAACCGCCATGTATATGAGGTATGGTGGCAACCAGTTGGCCCACGTGCGTGGCGGCTTACGACGACGTGCCTGTTCCTTATCCTTCTCATCCTGCCCCTCCCTCTCCCCCTTGGTGGGCTCTCTGTTAAGAAGGGAGAAGATATCCACATACTCCCCATGCCAGATCTTCTCTTTGGTAGACTGGGCCAGATGATCCCCAAGGGGCAAGGAATACACCGCTGTCGGCAATGCCGACACCGGCACGGTGGGAACTGTGGGCATTGTAAAAGGAGTCTGGACCAACCCCGTCACCCCAACACGTTCCTGACTGAGTCAGAGGCACCACCCCAAACAGGGCCCTGGGTTGGAGGTGAAGTCGCCGGGTGGGCCGGCGGCGACTGAACCGTCGCGCCACCCGTGCTAGGCCACGGCCACTGAAATGCTCCCCCCAATGTAGTTAGGTGTGTGGGTGCACTAGATTGAACCGCATACTCACATGCTGCACCCCCGTGGGCCGCCCCCAACGGGGGTTCCGGCCCACTGGGGGCGTCGGAGCTCATGATCGCGACTGAGCTCGTCGATGGGCCTGATCAGCACCAGCCTGTTGAGTGGGGAGCTGCGAGGCAGTGGCCGACGCAGGCCCACGCGCTTCGGGCAGCTCGACCCGTCCCGCCGCCTGCCGCTGCCTGGCAGATGAAGCATCAACCTGCGCTCCAAAAGGCGCCCCTGGGTGGTTGACCCTCGCGAGCGATGCCTCGAGGGCCGCAACGCGGGCCAGAAGGGCCTCAACATTGACATAGCCCCCGGTGCCAAGGGGGGGCAAAGGGCCGGCCAGCCCATAGGTTGCAGGCGCCGGTCCAGGTCCCTGGACCCCGGGGCCCGAATACGGCCATGAGCCCAGGCCCGGCCCCTGCGGGGCTGGGGGCATGCACTGCCAGGGGAGGGGACCTCACCACCCCCCATGGCTGAAACCCCCCGCAGGATGCTGCGTACCAAGAGGAGAAGGCCCCGAAGAATGGAGCATGCCAGGGGCAGTGGCCATTGCTTGCGGGCCGGGGGCCGCGGCCCCTGCCGGGCCGGTATGTGGACGCCCCACCTCAGGCCAGGGGGCAATCAACACCATCCCACTGGTCCCAGTGGGCTCTGGCAAGGGAGGCTGCTGGGGAGGCGCAGTCGTGGTCCTCCGACCCGGCTGGTGCCTCCGCGCAGAGCGAACCGCATTCGCAGTTGCCTTCTTCTTAGAGGGCATAGCTGCTATCTGCTGGGAAGCCGGATAAAGATGAAGAAAAACTGCGTCCAAAGAGGCTTCCCGGCGAAAGGCAAGAGCGACGGAGGTAAGAGGGAAAAACTTCTCCGCTCCGTTGCTTCGCAAAATGGCAGCTCGGCTGCCTCATGGCCACCCCTTTTATAAGGGTGCTGGCCACGCCCCCTAACTACCCGGATGCCTTCGTCCGGTGGGGGGGCCCGCAAAGAGCGTGGCGGCCATTTTGGCGCCGCGCTTGCATTCTTGCAAGCTGCTTTGCCATTCTTACGCCTGCCTATCGCCTCTTCCAGCTCTCCTATGGTAAAGGGGGTAGTCAGATCGCTTGTCTTCGATTCCTCATTACCTCTTATCTCTGTTTGTTTTTCAGTGGATTGTTTTTCTGTGGGTTGGAACCTGGTTTCCCATTAAGTAATAGCTGGTGGGCAATTTGATTAGCTAAGACATTGGCATATTCCGGTCGTTTGGTTACATCATTATCAAGACAATTAAGTAATCTCCATGCTTTTTGACTGCTGCAAATTGTGTCAATTTCTTCTATGAGCTTAATCCATTTTCCCCTTTTTTGCTTTGAGATAGCTGACACTACCTGTTGTCCAGCTTTAATGGTCTCTTCGCTGAGTGGATTTGCATCAAAAAGGGTAAAATATTCATTCAGTAAGTCAACAGTTTCATGCATTAGACCTTGAATGTAGGAAGACCTGATGTATAGATTCTCTAGAGCATTTCTGGACAGCATCAATAAACTTATAATATGATGTGGGGTCTGGATTAATATCTGCCAATCTTCCATCCAATGCTGCTGAAAACTTGGGCCAATCAGCCTTTTAAAAGTTGTACTTTCTTCGGTATGTCACAACTTGCAGTCAAACAGTGGCTGTAATCTCACATAGGATGGGGTGGTGTTGGGTATTTAGTATTGGCTCCCCTTCTGACTTTAAGCATTGATGTGCTACATTATCACTTATTAAAATTAGGTCTGGGTTATAACCTCCCCTCCATCTGCTACTGTTAAAAGATGCTAGTAATTTGCTGTCATGGATGAGTGATAGTTGATAGGATTCTGCCCATTTTACAACAGTTTCTCCTCTTTCATCATTGTCTTCACAGCTCCACAAGTTGTTGTGGCTATTATGAACCTTACTGGTTTATTCTGAAAGTTTGGTGGTTCAGCTAAGGAAATTTTTATAGATGGTGGTTTATAGACAGATGTCACTGTGCAGTCACTGAGCTCTGTTGTTATTATTTCAACATTATTCTCCTCTGTCAGATCTGGAGATCTATTCTGGCAAACACTGTGCTTCTGTATTTCTGATGGCATTGATGGGCAATTAATCACATTCCAGGATCCTTAGGACAATGTTGATTTTCATCCTTGTGTGTTTCTTGCACACATAGTAGGTCACATTTATGTTTATTGCAGAGTTCCTGAAGCAGGCTTTCTTTAACTGAGGATATTCCTTCAAAGTTGACCGATATTACTGTCCATTTCGGCCCTGAGAAAGTCCATTGGTTAAAATGTCTCTTTGTAATAATTTCTACTTCCGGTGCTTCTGGGTTGAAAGGATTAGTAAAGGTAAAGGTTTTCCTTGCTGGAAAGCCAGTTGTATCCGGCTGTAGGGTTCAGTGCTCATCTCTGTTTCAAAGCCGAAGAGCCAGCGTTGTCTGCTTCTGCAGACATTTCCTTGGTCATGTGGCAGGCATGACTAGACATGGAATGCTGTTACCTTTCCACCAAAGTGGTCCCTATTTATCTACTTGTAATTTCTTGCTTTTGAACTGCTAGCTTGGCAGGAGCTGGGACAAAGACGGGAGCTCATTCCGTACTGCAGTACTCAGGAATCGAACTGCTGACCTTCCACCTCTAAACCTCTGTTGCCCAGAGGATGCCTGATCGCTGAAGTAGCAATCTTTGGGAAGGCTCCTTTCATGTTCCCCATATGGCATCTGAAGAAGAAGAATATCATGTTGCTATCTAAAAGGAAGTACTCTGCACTAAGATTAAGCCTCTAGAAAAATATAGATTGGAGAGCAAGATCACAAAGGTATATCCAAACTCAATATATCCACATGCATCTAAAGAAATGAAATATAGCAACTAAAAACATATGCTAAATGAAACTGAAAAGGTGTGACAGAATGTGTGCGATTATTGTCTGCAAGCATGGAACATTAATGCAAGCGCGGCGCCAAAATGGCCGCCGCGCTCTTTGCGGGGCCCCCCCACTGGACTTGGACATCCGGGTAGTTAGGGGGCGTGGCCAGCACCCTTTAAAAGGGGTGGCCACGAGGCACCCGCGCTGCCATTTTGCGAAGCGACGGAGAGGAGAAGTTTTTCCCCTTTTGCTCCGTCGCTCTTCCCTTCAGCTGGGAAGCCTTTTCTGGGCAGCGGTTCCTTCGTAGCTTCTTTCTTCGGCTTCCCAACGACTGCAGCCATGCCTTCCAAAAAGAAGGCGATGGCGAACGCGGTTTGCTCTTCGCGGAGGCGCCAGCCGGGTCGGAGGACCGCGACTGTGCCCCCTCAGCAGGCCCCCTTTCCGGGGGTGCCCACCGGGACCGGCGGGATGGGGGCGATTGCTCCCTGGCCTGAGGCTGGGCAGCCTCAGGCAGGCCCTGCGGGGGATTCGGCCCCCGGCCCGCAATTAGAGGCCACCGGCCCGGGCCTGGCGCATAGCCAGGCTGGGCCTTCGGGCCTTGGCATCCAGCTTCCAGCGGTGGGCTACAATCAAGGGGGTTGGCTGGGTTCCCTTCCCTGGCAGGGCATGCTCCCCGCCCCGCAGGGGCCGGTGGTTGGGGCATGGCCATATTCGGGCCCTGGGGTCCAGAGACCTGGCCCGGCGCCGGCGACCGGTGGGCCGGCCGGCCCTTTGCCACCCATTAGTATTGATGCCCTACTGGCCCGCGTCGCGGCTCTGGAGGCATCCTTAGGGGTAGTTAATCCATCCGGGGCACCGTTTGGTTTACAGGTCAACTCAGCGCTTGCCGGTCCTCGGCAGGCGGCCGACAGGGTTGAGCTGCCTGAGGCGAATAGGTCGGCCTCGGCCGCGGCCTCGCAGCTCCCCACGCAGCGGATTCCGCCAGCAGGTAGTGGTCAGGTCCCATCTTCGAGCTCGGTTGCGGTCGCGAGCTCCGACGCCCGCAGTGGGCCGGAACCCCCGGTGGGGGCGGCCCACGGGGGTGCAACTTGTGAGTATACGGTCCAATCTAGTGCACCCACGACACAACCCACACTGGGGGGAGGCTTGCAGTGGCCGTGGCCTCGCCTGGCTGGGGCGGCGGGTCAGTCGCCGCCGGCCCATCTTGGAACGGCTCCCGCACTCCAGGGCCCCTCTTGGGGCGGGGTATCCTGTCCCGCGGGGAACTTACTGGGGGTGGCGGGGCTGGTCCAGGCTCCTTTCAGGGTGCCCAGTACTGTCAATATTCCGGTGTCGGCCTTGCCGACGGCAGGTTATTCCTTGCCCCTCGGGGACCACCTGGCCCAGGCCACCAAGGAAAAGATATGGCGGGGGGAGTACGTGGACATTTTCTCCCTCTTGAATAGAGAACCCACCAAGGAAGAGAGGGAGGGGCAGGACGAGAAGGACAAGGAGCAGGCTCGTCGACGTAAGCCGCCACGTACATGGGCCAACTGTTTACCCGCGTACCTTATATACATGGCGGTGTATCTCAGGGCCCGGCCTGACCTGGCAATTCCGATGGTCCAGTATTTGGACAACATATACCGGGCGATGGTTGATTTCCCTGGCCCGTCGTGGTTGGCTTACGACGAGGAATTCCGTATGAGAGTGCCCCTACACCCAGAGATGAGGTGGGATGAGCCCTGCCAGAAGCTGTGGCTTCTGTATATGACCCCCCACGCGCCCGGCGCCAGGGGAGAGGTACCATTGTGGACATGCGGTCCAGCGAGCTGCTCCAGCCCAGGCACCCCGCCAGGTGGCAGGGCAGGGGGTTCCAGCCCGCCTGCTGTGTTGGAGCTTCTCGGCCAATGATGCGTGTAACAGGAAGCAGTGCCGATACAGGCATGAGTGTCCCTCTTGTGCTGGCCCCCATGCCACCTCCGAATGTCCTAAGGCGGGCGGACTGCGGGGCAGAGGTAGAGGTGGACAGGGAGCGGGCAGAACTGCCGCAGAGGGAGCTGGTCAGGCAAAAGGCCCCCTCCCCAATTAATGTGGACATGTTGGAGCGTTAGCTCACGATGTACCCGAGGAGGGCAGACGCAGCTTACCTGCTTGAGGGTTTTCAGCAGGGGTTTCACATTCCTTTCACGGGGGTCAGGTCCCCTCAAGATGCACCCAACCTGTTATCACTCAGGGGAAGGGAGGAGGTGGCTGCCATGAGCATTGCTAAGGAGGTTGCTGCTGGCAGGGTTGCCGGCCCTTTCCCTCTCCCGCCATTCCCCAACCTCAAGGTTTCCCCTTTGGGGTTGGTGCCCAAGAAGTCGCCGGGGGAGTTCCGTTTGATACACCACTTGTCTTACCCGGCTGGCCGTTCGGTCAACGATGCTATCCCTGACGACCTTTGTTCGGTCCGGTATACATCTTTTGACCAGGCCCTGCGCATGGTGCGCTCATGTGGCCCGGGTGCACTACTCGCTAAGTGCGACATTAAGTCCGCGTTCCGTCTCCTGCCAGTGCACCCGGGCAACTTTGAGTTGCTGGGTTTCAGGTTCCGGGGTGAATTTTATTTCGACAAAGCCATGCCTTTTGGCTGCTCCATTTCATGCTCGGCATTTGAGCGATTCAGCACCTTCCTCCAATGGGCCTTTGTTCGCAGGTCAGGGTCCCGGTCTGTAGCCCACTACCTTGATGATTTCTTATTCGGGGGTGAACGGGCCTGGGACACGTGCACACGTCTCCTGAACACATTTCAGACGCTAATGGAGGAACTCGGTGTCCCTTTAGCGCCCGAAAAGACCGAGGGCCCTTCAACCAAGCTCACATTCCTGGGGGTTGAGATTGACACGGTTGTGCAAGCATCCAGGTTACCTGCTGATAAGGTTTCATGGATCGTTGCACTCATTTTGGACTTGCTGGCAAAACGCAAGGTGTCCCTTCGGGAGCTACAGGTGTTACATGGTCACCTTAATTTCGCTTGCAGGGTCATCGCACCTGGCAGAGCATTTGCTCGACGATTGTGCGATGCCATGACTGGCTTGGCCAGGCCCCACCACAGGGTTCGACTGAACAAGGGCATGAGGGAGGATATGCTCATTTGGCTCCAGTTCCTGAGGGAATTCAATGGGGTGTCCTTTTGGAGGTCCGACCTTTTAGTTTCCCCTCGTTTTCAGGTTCAGTCGGATGCATTGGGGTCCCTGGGTTATGGGATTTACTTCGCAGGGAAGTGGGCCTACGGCAGATGGCCGCCAGACTGGTGGGGCACGGATCGCTTGCGAGATCTCACATACCTGGAATTTTTCCCCATTCTGGGAGCTTTGATGCTATGCGGTGAGGAGTGGGCCAATTCGGTTGTCCATTTTTGGTGTGACAATGCGGCGGTGGTCCACATTGTCAACGCACAGATGTCTAAATCTCCAAGGGTTATGGAACTGGTTTGCCAGTTCGTGTTGCGCAGCCTACTCCTCAATGTGCTTTTTCGGGCTAGACATGTTCCAGGTATTAATAACGATATTGCTGATGCTTTGTCCCGCATGCAGATCCCCCGGTTCCGTGCCTTGGCCCCGGACGCCGTTCCCGGGCGAGATATGGACACTTGGCAAGGAGAGGTGAACCGGGCGATCGGCATGTCGCTCGCCCCTCGCACGCGTAAGGCGTATAACCATGCATTCAGTTCGTTCAGGGCCTTTTGTGCCCAATCCCAGCTGCTGGAAAGTTTGCCCATCCCAGTGGCTCATATCCTCCAATTCATGGTTTATTTACATGCCCAGGGCTTAGCCCCCCGCACCATAGCATCCAGGCTGTCAGCGCTGGCATTCATGGCCAAGGTGGGTGGTTTTGCTGACAGCACAAGTGATTTTCGCATACGACATGTTTTGGAAGGGTGGGTGCGGGAACGTGGGCGCAGCCCGGATGACCGCCACCCTATTTCCCCAGGGGTACTTACCCAACTTGCACGGGGTTGGCATGACCTGTGTTTCGACAGGTATGAGGCAACCCTGTTTCACGCGGCCACTACGGTGGCCTTTTTTGGAGCGCTCCGCATCAGTGAGCTGGTGCTACTGTCTAAGGCGGATGCGAGTCGTAGGGCACTGGAACTCGAAGATGTCTATGTTTCCAATGATTGGGCTCAGCTGGTTGATCAGCACGGTGTAGGCAGTGGTGTAAGACTGCTATGATGTTCCATGGCTGACATCTGTCTGGTTGGTGCCCTACAGGAGTCCCTTGCACTACGTGGTATGCACCATGGCCCGTTTTTCTGTCACCAAGATGGGTCTTCCTTACTAACTTTCAATTTTGGAAGGTGACCGGTAAGGCACTAGCCAGTTTTGGCCCACCTGGGGCTCGCTCCCGCACCCATTCATTCAGGATAGGGGCGGCTTCCGCCGCAACTGCGTTTGGGTACTCTGGGGCTGAGATATGCACCATGGGAAGGTGGGGATCACGATGTTTTTGATCGTATGTTCGCCCTCTTCAACAGTGAGTACCAGTTAAGTCACTGCCCTGTTTCCTTTTTTCCTTGACAGACCCTGGGTGTCGTTTTACACCGGTGACAGTATGGCTAGTGGGCCACAGCTATGTGCACAGGGCAGCGCAGTTTGCTGCGGCGACAGAGTGGGGACCCCTGCTGGGACTGGGTGCATCCACAAGTCCTAGGTGGTACGGTAAGCGCGGAATGTTATGGCGGGAACTGTTGCCATTCCTTTTCTCCATCAGGAATGCTGACCTGCCTGATGTCCTGATTATACACCTTGGGGGTAATGATTTGGGACAGGTCACGGGCCTATCGCTGAAGCATGCGATTTGCGGTGACCTGGCCTACTTGCATTATGTGTGGCCTGCCACAGCCCTGCTTTGGTCGGACATGATACCACGGCACGCTTACAGGGGAGGGTTGACCCTCCAGGCCCTTGATCGGGCTTGGCGCTCGGTGAACAGGGCTATTGCCCGGTTCTTTCTAGACAAGGGTTGGGGGCACGTCATACGACACCCCACTATCAGTCTACAAAATTATGCTCTTTACTCAGGGGATGGGGCCCATCTGTCGCAGGGAGGTATGGACCTCTTGTTAGGAGATTGGCGAGCAGGCCTGTTGACCGAGCTGACAGTCTGGGGGGGGGGGCGGTGAGCCTTTATTGAAGCCTCCCCGTGTGGCGGGTAGCACTGGTAAGGTAAACATTTATGACCCACAGGTATCCGGCAGGTTCACAATTGACTGGACAACACTAGACAGGCACAAGTTGGTTAACGTTGTCCGGTCAACGATGAACCAGGCAATGGGGTGATGGCATGAGCTGGGCAGCAGGCATCACCCCGTTATTTTACGGATACGCGTCAGAGGGTGGGGTCACTAGTTAGATTATTGACTACGGTCAACAATTTGTTTGTTGTCAACAAACAAATTGATACAAATGGATACATTGTAACCAATTGCCGTTGGCAATTTTGGGTGGAACCTTACCAGTGTTACTTCGGCCTGCTTGCCTTAAGAATTATAATTGGTTGAATACCAATAGAAATTTATAATTCGGACTAGGGCATGAATCAATAAATGTGGCCCAATGCCGTTATCCACTTTTACCAGTGTCTGAGTCCTTTATTGGGGGGTGCGCCTGCAATGCAAGCACGGCACCAAAATGGCCGCCGCGCTCTTTGCGGGCCCCCCCCCCACCGGACTTGGACATCCGGGTAGTTAGGGGGCGTGGCCAGCACCCTTTAAAAGGGGTGGCCACGAGGCAGCCGCGCTGCCATTTTGCGAAGCGACGGAGAGGAGAAGTTTTTCCCCTCCACCCCCTCCCTAGTTAACAGTGTGATATTTTGGTCGCTTCGGGGCCGGGTGGGAATTTTTGGCTGGGACCTACAATTGGCTTTCAGGTCCTGGCTTTTTTGCCCATCCCACACTGTTGCTATGGTTTGACATAGGGGTTTTTCTGGTTCTGTTATTGACTTTGGTCACATGGGCGGGTAGCACTGGTAAGGTAAACATTTATGACCCACAGGTATCCGGCAGGTTCACAATTGACTGGACAACACTAGACAGGCACAAGTTGGTTAACGTTGTCCGGTCAACGATGAACCAGGCAATGGGGTGATGGCATGAGCTGGGCAGCAGGCATCACCCCGTTATTTTACGGATACGCGTCAGAGGGTGGGGTCACTAGTTAGATTATTGACTACGGTCAACAATTTGTTTGTTGTCAACAAACAAATGGATACAAATGGATACATTGTAACCAATTGCCGTTGGCAATTTTGGGTGGAACCTTACCAGTGTTACTTCGGCCTGCTTGCCTTAAGAATTATAATTGGTTGAATACCAATAGAAATTTATAATTCGGACTAGGGCATGAATCAATAAATGTGGCCCAATGCCGTTATCCACTTTTACCAGTGTCTGAGTCCTTTATTGGGGGGTGCGCCTGCAAATGCTTGTGATAAGCAATACTTAGATGTGGGCTACAAATGCAGAAATTTCCCTAGCTATGGAGAGTGAAGATTAGATAATTTTAGAGTAAAGAACTCTCATATGAAGCTGCTTCCCTCTGGTAACTATATTCAACAATCTGTTTAATACTACTGATAAAATGAGTCTGTTCTGGTTTGTTATTATTATTATTTTTTGAAATACCCTTTCCCCAGGTTTCAGCTGAGAGGACTTCCTTTCCAAGTCTTACTCTCCAAAATTGTTATTCAAAGCAGAGTTTATTTTGCTGCCATATTTTTATCCCCAATGATTTGTTCCATCTCTTTTTCCCATAAAGGAGGATCTTTCACCTTCTGAACTGATGGATTCAAGCAGGGAAGGATTTGGTTTAGATGATGAGCCTTCTGAAACCTGCAATAGTAGAAATAGGGATAGCAGCCCCTGGTAGCTTTCTTTCAAGAGTTCATTGGTTGTGTGTGTGTGTGTGAGAGAGAGAGAGAGTTTGTTTCTCTCTGATATATGCTTTGCAAAAGGATGGAAGCAGTTAAGCCACTAAAGCAACATCACAGAAGCCAGAGGATAAATACAAGATTGTAAACTAGACTGAACAATGAGTTCACATGAGATGGGGGGAAATTGAGAGTGAAGAAGAACATTTTGGCCATGGTACTGAGATACTTGAAATACATTGCTATCAAATATATTTCCACAAAGGACATAAACTCACAATTGTGACAGAAGCAATTGTGTCAATATGGAGTACTTATGTGATTTTGTGTGTGTGCAGCTAATATTATTATGCATGTTGCATAATAAAAACACGATAAAGAGCACTGCAGTAGACAACAAAACAACAAAATGAGTGTGTAGAAGTATGTTAGAGGCATCAAGAAGAAGAAAGTGCAGTTATTTCTATTTAAATTTGCTAAACCAAGTACTCCAGAGAAAAGGTGGGTCTAGGAGGGAGGGAAGGGACAGAGAAGCATAAAGGGCAGCAAGATGAAGGAGGAAGCAGCATAGCTGAAGGGGAAAAAGCTTCCACAAATTTGAGTTCCTCATTACATAGATAATAGGTATGAGTCTATGCAAGATATGTACAACAGTCTGTGAACTCAAACGCACATCTGCAAAATCTGCATCATATGGGGCAGTAATAGTGAACCTTTATGAGACTGAGTGACCAAATTGAACAGACTTCTGTCTGCGCCTCAGAGGGGTGGGGCGAACTCTGTGCTGAGACAATGGCGCATGTGCCATAGGTTTGTCACCATAGGGTATGAACATACCTTTGAAACAATTGTAGGAAAAGATTAACTCTCTCTAGCACCATATATGTCATGGCCTCTTTATGTCATACCTGTCAACCATCACGATTTGGCCGGGATTACTACGGAATTTGATGCCGATTGACGTCATAACCTGCCCGCACTGCCAAAACCCCGTAATTTGGCAGCGGGGGGGGGGAACGCTTTCCTCGCATGCGTGGAAGGGTTCTACACAAATGTAAAACCCTTCCACGCATGCATGAAAAGCGACCTGCGCACAAGCGATCTGCGCAGGTCCCATTTTTTCCAGAGT
Source organism: Bradypodion ventrale (assembly GCA_035047345.1). Classification (NCBI taxonomy): domain Eukaryota; kingdom Metazoa; phylum Chordata; class Lepidosauria; order Squamata; family Chamaeleonidae; genus Bradypodion; species Bradypodion ventrale. The sequence goes on along the minus strand of JAWDJE010000005.1, from coordinate 59,054,536 downwards.
CGTGGGTTGACAGGTATGGTTTATGTATTAGTATCTCACACACTTAACATAGATCAAACATTCCCTGATCACATTGCCTCTCCTATCTGGGGAGAAATTTTTGTAGTGTGCATGTGTGTGAGAAAGTCTGGGTGTTGAATATGCAGGTGGACATACAAAGCCACCCAATATAAATGGTAAATTGCTATCCTGCTTTTGGCTAGCTAATGACATTTCCTTTTATATCTCCATCTGTCTACTCTCTATTTACAGGAAAACTCTGACTTATGTAGGCCTCAAGTTATGTAAAATTTAACTTATGTAATGATTTTGTTCTAAAACCATGTCCTGATTTACGTAAATGTCCCGATTTACGTAATGCAATTTCCTATGGGTTTGCTTCTAGTTATGTACAATGTTCATTTTTCCTATGGGTTTGCTTTGATTTATGTAAAAATTCATTTCCCTATGGGTTTGCTTCAATTTATGTAAAAAAATAATTTTTCCTATGGGTTTGCTTCAAGTTACGTAAAAACTCATTTTTCTTATGGGTTTGATTCGAGTTGCATAAAAACTGATTTATGTAAAAGCCTATGGAATGGACTTTTTATGTAAGTCAGGGTTTTACTATACAAATAAAATATAGTCACCTTTCACCTAATAGCTCTGTCTCCCTTCTCATGAATCAAACTTGTCAAGAAAGGTAGCTGGACCTGTTTAATGAGAAGGAAGATTGCTGGGTTCTTAGACCTTCAGTGTCACAGAGTGCAGATTTTGTAATCAACCTCCTTGAAGCCATGTCACAGCAGGGTTGAAGCTGTTGGAGGTTGGGGCATTTTGTTTATTCTGCTCCCCGTTATCTTTATCTTTCAGCCCTTTCCTTCTCTCTAATTTTCCCCCTTTCCCTTTTGCGCCAATAAAAATCTCATCCTCCTTCCCAAGCAATTAGACTTCAAACAAAAGGTCCATTCATATGAATAGAAAGTTTTAATTTCTAAAACTAATTGCTAATGTAGTATATTGGTGCTTCCATCATGGCTATTATGCTTTTGGGTTAACTATTTCCCTAACCAGCTTCTTCCATCATCTCAGTGTAGAAAGACTTAAAAAAAAAAAACCTTCTTGCATGAATAGAAATGACCTTGTGGGATCCGCACACACAATTGGCATACTGTCCCTGACAAAACCACAGTTTTGGGGGAACACTCCTTTGAGCTTCTGGTTCCGAAGGGACAGAAATTGGGGAGCGGATTAATAGCTATAGTTTAATTCACCAATCGCTGACCTGACAGGCAGTCCGGACAGGAAAAGGCAAAACATCACCAGGTGGTGATCTTGATAAACATGTAATGAGTAATCTTGTATCCGCAGAGGCTCTGAGTCTAAGAAGTCAACCTAGGCACATGTTTACTCCCGATAGCAGTAGACAATAGACTGCCATCCCCAAGTTAATTAACTGATAAGCATGTTTCCTGGAACATCCTGGTTACTCATTTCCCTTGTGCTAGATCATCATGCACGCAATGGTTTGGGGCAAAGAATAAAATGGCAATCGACCAAATGGTCTTGACTGGACTTTCACCTCAGCTCTGCCTCGTGTGCCTTTCTTCATCCAGTCACTCTGCACCCAGTGGGCCATATCTGGCCCACCATTACAACCCCCCCCCCTCATCTCAAATGTGTTTGTGGGATGTGTACTCCTTCACTGCAGATATTTAAAATTGTTCTTGACATTAACCTTATTCTAATAGCATAAGAAGGTGCGAGATTTTTTTAAAAAAGGAAAACAGTGTCTATTACATGTATCACTGCTATTTCTGCTTCTACCATTGGTATTAATCTGGGATGGAGGAAGAGTCAAGGTAAGAATGCAATGGACCAGATCCTGATATGCTGTAGGCCACATTTGGCTCATAGGTTGAAGATTTCATACCTTTCTTTCACAGTAAAAGCATTTTTATGTCATAATTAAATATTCACCCAGCGTGGTGTTATTTGCTTTTGTTTGATACATTATTGATTGTGTTGAAGAGGTACAAACCAGGTACAGGCTTTTAACTTCCAAGACAAATTTAAAAATACTTCACTGCCTCCTACATTCACCAACACCAGCAGGCTGAAGGCACATTACACACTTTTAAGGAGATATTTTTTGGTACTGACCTCAAGTGATCTAGGTAAGGTTGTTAACCACCTTAGTCTCAAAAAAGGCACCTGTGACCCTTGAGATGTTGTTGGACTGCAATTCCCATTGACCTTGTTGGGCATGAGGACTGGGTCTGATTGGAAGTGGAGTCCAGAAACAGCAGAAGAACTACAGGTTCTCCATCACTATCTTAAATCTTTTCTAGTTTTGAAACAAATCTTCCCACTGTGTAGTGGTGATCATATTTTTTTGGGGGAAATCTTGAACAGAAGCAATTTGAGATGAAGCAGATAAAGTGCCCATCTATCCTTTAAGATCATATAGACACTATCAAGGGCAATGGTCTCCTTTCTAATGCACCATTCTTCCATTCATTTTTCTATGGGTAGTCATCCAAATACAGTAAACTTTGTGAGAGTGAGTAGACCTTGTTACATTTCCACAAGCCCCCTCTTCATTATTTGGGAGTGGGAAATCTGTTAGCATTGATGCTGGCTTGGCCAAGATTCTACTGAATGCTCAAAAATTCTTGGTGTCACATTAATGCAGAATTATCTTTTTTGCCATTGCATCCACAATGATTGCCAATTTAAAAAATGGCAGTGGAATCCCATGTGCCTCAGTGTGAGAGCAGCAAAATGTTGGGATACTCGTGTAATGGTTTGCTGTACATGCAGATTGACTCAGTAGGATCTTAGCCAACACTTGCAGTATGAGATTTCAATAGTATTGTGAATTGCCCTCTCAAATAAATGTATATATTTTTCATTGCTCTTCACCAGTCAGTTACACATGTTAAACACCATGCCTAAGCAATCTCTTTTCATTTCAGTGGTTCTTTTAAGAAAGTTTGTTACAGTGTATGAAATCAGTTGAATGAAATGTGTCATAATGCAGGGCCAAAGGCTATATCTAGTTTACTGTTTATTGTTTTGTCCTTATTCTGTTTGGTTTATTGTTTATTGGTTTGTGTATTATGTTATGTTTAATTTAAGTTCACTTGCGGGGCATGGAGAATAAAGCCATCTTCTTTCTGAGAGAATCAAATCTGGATTGCTGCTTTTGGTTTAATGATTAAGAGACAGCCTGGAGGTTACAGAGTTGCATGAATCATGGTGTACATCCAAACACAGTCAAGTCAAGCACAACCCTATTGTGACTGTAATCCAAAAGCAGGATCAAGAAGCTTTCACAAGGTCATAAAACAATGGGGGAGACACAGAATAGTAAGCAGTTTAGGGAGAGGTTTCTCAAAGCTAGAAATAGATCACCAGGCAGCTGAGGTCCATAGAGATAGGGCCTCTTCCCCTTTGAAAATTAGATTTCTGGGCCTCGGTCAGACATAACAAGAAGGGGATTTGGAAGCGTGAATTTTCAGGGCCATGAGAAATGCATAGTGTGATTGGCAGGATTTTTTTTATTATAGCAGCTAAAGTTCTTGTACTTTTCAGCTATGGAACTCTGCCAGCAATTCACTCATGAGTTCAAACTCAAGGCATTTCTAGCATACTTCCCTACAAAGTTAGTTCATTTCACTTCCTTTCTTATACATCCACTTTGCCCTTTGAAACAATTCATTATATTGCAGTATGTGTTTTATTTTAAGTAATGGCTATTTACAAAAGTTTTATCTTCAGAGATACATTTGACAGGAGAGGCTAAATATATTTGTGTTTTATGGCTCTTTGGCTGTCTTCCAGGCTGCTCTCAATATTTTTCTTGTGATTAAGCTTCAGAATATGGCAATTTTGTTCTCCTCATTAGCATTAGGTTTAAATATTAGACATCTGTATAACTTTTTAGAAACTTGAATCTAAAATTAGTATCTCTTTGGGGGGTGGAGAGCATGCTACTTCCAATTTCCTGTAATTTCATCACAGCAGCTGAGCAATAAAATACCTTTGCTTCCAAGGTTGATCAGTACCATGGAGAGCATCTCAATGACTGTCTTTGCGCTGCAAGGTCATTTTTCTAAAATAAAGTATTAGAACTGGGAACTGGATACTTGTTAAAAATCCCACTAGTCACCAAACTAAGGTTCATAACATTCCAACAGTACTTTACATGCAAAGTCAAGAATAATTACTGATTAGGAGCAAGTCAACCTACAGTGCATGTTGTGGCATCAACCAGCTAAACAATCTTTTGGAAGTAAACATGGATTTTTAAAATATATCTTACAATTTTCATTTCCTTCCTGCAAATCAGGATTATGTTTTTTTGTGAAGTAGGTCTGTGCTATCAATTTAAGGAATAAGAATTCTTTGTTTGGTACTGTATATAGTTATGTAAATGATGATACCGGCTCAAGTGGTTAGGACACTGACTGGGAGGCAGAAGGTCAGCAGTTCAAAAACCGAGTACTGCATGATGGAATGAGCACCTGTCTCTGTCCCAGCTCCTGCCAACCTAGCATTTAGAAAGTAAGACATTGCAAGTAGATAAATAGGTATCATGTTGGTAGGAAGGCAAACAGCATTCTGTGCACTTTGGTGCCTAGGCATGCTTGCCACATGTCCACAGAAACATCTGCAAAATGCAGACAGTGCTGGCTTTTTTGCTGTAAACAGAGATGAGCACTGAACCCTCGAGTCAGATATGACTGGCTTTTGAGCAAGGGTGACCTTTTGTGTGTGTGTGCATGCGTGCGTGTGTGCATGTGAATGTGTGTGCATACACGCATACCATGGGTGTGGACTACTAGTTATTGAAATAGCAATCTATACCTATAAGAAAGGGATGTGGCTGTACGTGTGTGGAATGTGTACCTACACCCCTGGAGCCTGTCCCATAATGCTCCGCACAACCTACCTTTTGTCCCCGAGATCAGCGCCATGAGGGTCAGGGGCCTAGTGTGGGGCCTAAGCCCCACAAAATGGGGAAAAGAATGGAAACTACAACTCCCATGGTGCCATGGGAGAAAAATGACAGTTTAACAGCCTGGAAACAGAATGTTAGAGAGAGCTGATTTGCATGTTGGACTGTGATTGGTTGAGAGTGAATGACTGATGAAGAAAGGTTGTGATGCGGATGGAACAAACCCATTCCATTTCAGCCTCTACAGCCCTGGAATGAGACACTTTCAATAATATCAATATTGTGTGAGAGACAGAGAGAGACAGACAGGGAGTGTGTGCAAGACAATGCACAAGACAGTGGGTTCTGGATCAGTCACTTGTGGGCATGGGTGTGTGGGTATGCCTGAATATGAGAGAGAGAGTAGAGAGAGAGAGAGAGTCTCTGTGTTGGGGTGTATCAGGGTCTGAAAAACCTAAACATGCAACAAACACCACCACCCCGGCCAAGGCCAGGTAATTAGCTCTCATCCTTCCTTCCCTACCTCCAGCCATTCTTCTCCCCTTCCTTTTTTCCTCCCATTCCTCATTCTTACCCTCCTGTCTTCCTTTCCTCCTAAATTTCCCCTCAATACCTACCATCCCTCCGTCATCATCACGCCGGGGTGAGTCTGCCCAGGTTCCTTTACTGAGCCAGGGGGCATCACAAATGGTGTGGGGGGAGGCAAAAAGGAAAAAAAACCTCTCCAAGCCACCCCCAACCCATGGGTTGCCCCTCCCCCCCAAAAAAAACTGCCGAAGATGGGCACCTATGCTAGTAAAATATATGACAGAGCCAGGAATGAATAATAAGAGATGGAAAGAATGCCAGGGATAGAATACTGATGTGAACTAAACAAACCTAGAAGTCTGTTCCCACGTTCATTTTTAGGTTGATGGCCAATATATATATGAGAATAGTATGGTGGGAAGTTAAAGAAAAACAATACCTATTTGAAGCAAAGATAATTCAGAAGCCTTAGAAAAGGCAGTGATGCCCATGCTGGCCCAAAATAAATACCAAACAGTTTTGGCATATTTGTCTTTATGTGGTTCATGGTATCCATCAACTTTCCTCCAACAACCATGTTTTGAATGTCTTTCTCCTGTCACTTTTCTTCAAGGCCCAACTTTCTCTTTCAACAGTGACTACAAATACCATATTATGGCCTTGATCTTCAGACTTTTTCCACTTAAAGATCTGTTTCCAGTTCTATCATAGTTGTCCCCTGCCACCTCAGTCTTCTGATTTATTGCCCGTTGTCTCTGTTTGGACTGATGACTGAACCAAGATATAGGAAGTCTGCAACTATTTTGACTTTTTTCACTGTTGGCATTAAAGTTATGTAATTATTTTGTGGACATTATTTTTCTCTTTTATGTTCAACAGTAATCATGTTTTTGCACTTTATTATTTAACCTTCATCTACAGTCATTTTATATCATTGATATTTTCCTCCAGCAGCATGATGTCATCTGGATTTCTTAAATTGTCAATTTCATCAACCATTTCCCAATCTTATTTCAAAAACAAAATAATGTGCTCCAGTATAGAGTACTCCCAAAATAGCATATAAAATGGATAAAAATGTTGGAAGTACCTTTCACTGTGGTTGCTGTTAAAAATGGATGGGACATGGTTCCTATAATCTGCTACATATTTTTCCATTGAATGTTGATGGCCATCATATCAATAATGTGCTTGGTTAGACTTAGCATTGAATCCATGCTTCTCCACATTGTTTTCAAACTAAAGTGAAATGCAGAAGTGAAACATGTTAGCTTTGTTACTATAGAAGTTTCATATAAAGACAAAGAAGATGGCACAGCTTAGAACACAGAAGATGGAATGACAACATATGCTTCTGGTAATCTATTTCATCCCTTTCCAAATACCTTACAGACATCACTGAAAAATCACTGAAAATTGGCATAATTCACTTTGTCCTGGCTGAAACCCCAAGTGGTTAAGTTAATATGTCTGGGTTTTTTTAAAAAAGCCAATATATCATTACAGTAAAACAGTAGTTGTTTGTATAAATTGAAAGCGAACTGTGACTGAAAAGAAGTTTTCAGAAACAAAAGTATGTGACAAAAGAAGGCGGTGAAAGATGTAGTTGCTGTATATGATTTCTTATTCTTAGGTTCAAAAAGGCAATTCCAACTCCATTGCAGGAGCTGTTGTTTATGCCATGCATGGCAACGTGCAGCTGTCATGACAACTACTGTAGTCCATCCACTGGATTATACTAACAATAAAAACTGTATAAACAAAGGAACCCAAGGAAACTTTGCAAGGATTTCTCTTTATAAGTATGTTTTGTTCTCTCCCAGTGCTACAGCTTTGCACCACAAAAGATGTGGGCAGACATCAGTGGCGAGTTATATAAGCTTTGTGACCTGGAAAGGTACCAAGCAAGGCAGGATTCAGCCAAGTGTATAAAATCAAAATCCTGTGAGTGCTCACCCCTCAGTGCAGTTCAGGTTAGTATTCTGCTTCCCCTTCCTGCTCTTTGGTGAGGAACAAGCCAGGGGCTTTTAGGGCAAGTAGGAATATGTTTATTTTAAACTCTCATGGGAGTGAGGAATTTGTGATTGGTGTCTACGGTAGTAGCAGTGGTATTATTTCTGCCTCCTTTGCACTGTGTGTTAGGTAAAGGTAAAAGTCACCCTTGCTTGAAAGCCAGTCGTATCTGACTCTAGGGTTTAATGCTCATCTCTGTTTCATAGCCGAAGAGCCAGCGCTGTCTGCTTCTGCAGACGTTTGCATGGTCATGTGGTAGGCATGACTAGACACCAGAGCACACGGAATGCTGTTTACCTTCCCACCAAAGTGGTCCCTATTTATCTACTTGCAATTTCTTGCTTTCGAACTGCTAGGTTGGCAGGAAATGGGATAAAGACGGGAGCTCATTCTGTCACAAACGGTGTGGGGGAAGAATGTACATAGTTTTTAATGCTGAGATCAGGAATATTTATATGCTGATGTATCACAATTTGCTTTAAGAAGAAGCATACCTTGCCTTGAGCATTCACACATTGAACCAAAATGATTTATATTGACTCATTATTTGACAACTAATTCAACAGATTTACTCCAATCACAAATTCCTCAATCCCATGAGAGTTTAAAATAAACATATTCCTACTTGCCCTAAAAGCCCCTGGCTTGTTTCTCACCAAAGAGCAGGAAGGGGAAGCAGGCAAGCAACAGGAAGCATGGAAAGAAGTCTCTTTGAGAGAAACTCACCTTTGGCCGGACTGCTGTCTCCTCTGAAACTCTCTGGCTGTTTTATTTATATTCAGAATAACTTATAAACTGGCCACCTTTTATAAGGGTTTTTCAGGTGACGATGTGAAACCTGCTGATGTGACCTTGTCTGGCCAGAAATCCCATTACGGTAATGGAGTAGACCGTACAGCCAGTGACTCAATGTTGAGTGTCAGGTGGCAGTTAACTAACCTGACTCCCTAAAGGGGTCAATGGCTATAGGCAGAGGAGCCCCTTCAGGTGGGGCGATGGTCCCCTCAGTGGAGGAAATGCCACTGGAAACCATTAGATTCGGCCCAATGGCAAAATGAGCAGAGAAGGAACTCAGATTCCCAACAGTCATGGAGGTGGAAGAGGCCATACCAGACTGGCTGTGAAAGCACACCTTATGCATATCCTCAAGGCTGTGGCAGTCCATTGCAGTCCCGGTGTTGAATCCTGCATGTTTCATTTCATGTGTGCCACAAGGGATAGCTCCGTGATCATAGTGTGTGGGTCATTTTATGGCAAGCTGGATCCATCTTAAACAAATTCATGCCAGTGACATTTTCCCTACTTCAGGGGAAAAATGCATTCTCAGATACAAGTTGTAGTCAACAATGATGAGAATTTAGGCCAAGGTCTGAAAGAAAATGTAGGTGGGATGCAATCAAATGCAATGCAAACCAGATCAAATGATTTTTACATCTGTACCTGCTGAGTAAAAGGTTTCCCTTGCTCGAAAGCTAGTCATATCCAACTCTAGGCATACAAATTATTTATTATGCAAGACAATTAAAAATACTTTCTTCCATTACCTTTGATTGTTTTGTAAAAGAATGAGATATTGGGGGAAAAAGATAGAATCTGATACCTTGTCATTACTGCAGTTAACCAACATTTTATATCTGCATTTCACATTTTAGCCTATTATTATTTATTTCCAGCATTATAGTAGTTTTCTCCTTAATTGTAATGTTATATCACCCTTCTTATATTTTTCATCAGTCCCATTATCTCTTCCTTCCTTTCCTTTCCTTTCATCTACTGTCGACAGCCATGGGGTTGAAAATTATGTTGACAATTTGGATTTTTTATTTACTCAGGTTAGGGTTAAGTAGCTGAATCTTCCAATGCCTTATGAATAATACTTAATTTATCAATGTGATGGGAAATTGTATTAATTGATTTTTGTGTTCGTTAAATAATTCTGCTTATCTGCACTTGGATGTATTTGCTACACTAGTGATCTTTTTATGACTATTAATTATCACTATCTGGAGCTGTACATGTCACTGTCCAGAGACTGTTAAGGGACATTTAAGTTACCAGTGTTAAGACCTAGTGCCAACCATTTGCATTTCTATTGTGTTTCATATTCTTCTTTCTCCAGTTGTTCAGAAATGTCTGTCTATTGAAGTCACAGTACATCCATTTGAAGAAATAAACTAAACTCCAGAATCATTTATACCAATTTATACTTGTCAGCTTGTACAATGGTCTTTGTATTTTTGATGTTGCAGAGTAGCAATAAACATGTTTAGAACATCAGTGACTACCATGGACCACTTGTTCTGCTCATGGAGACTCTGAAAACAACTTAGAACACTGTTTTTTATAGTTCTAGATAATTTGGAGAATCTTTACAAAAAGAAGAAGGTATCCATTACAGATGGTTGCCTGCAGGACACTAAAGGGTAACTGAAGGTGAGGGCTAAAGTTTACATTCTTCTCCAACTCTGCCTTTTCATGGGTAAACTCTACAAAATTAAATAATATCCAAAGGTGGATGAAAACAGTTTGTCTTTCAGTGACCACATTCCTCCAAGTGGGGAATTATGAACCCGACAACATTTGTGTTGGATTTTTGTTAATCTAAGACATGTTAGATTCTAAATATATCCTAAAAATATATATTTGTTCTTTAATCAATTAATGTAGTAGGAAGTAAATAAGTGGTGGGCATCAGCAGGTTCGCACCAGTTTGCCAGAACTGGTAGCATAAATTCTGGCTGACCCCACCCATCCAAGTTTTGAAATAAAGTAGTCCTAATTTGGGTGCAACATAGGGCTTCCCCCCTGGCTACACCCACCATACTGTGCCCACAGTGTGGTAGCAAAAATTTTTTTAGCCCACCACCATAGCTGTCAAGTATCCCTTATTGGCCAGGAAAACCCCTTATTTTACTCTCTTTCCCGCCATCATCCCTTATTAATTAGATTGCAAAGCCCTATTGCCACCATTGGAGGGCAGCACAGGATAAGCATAGCTGTCAAGTATCCCTTATTTGCCAGGAAATTTCCCTTATTTCCAAATCCAAAACTTGTCAGGTATGCCCATCACTGGTTCAAGTAATGAATCCAAAGTTCTTTACATTGTGGATTATTATATTCCCCTTCGGGCGCTCTTTTACTTGGAAAGCATAGGCTTTGGGTGAAATCATTCATAAATGTCACATATAACTGGATAGATAAAACAATATATCAAACAAGAGAAACTGATATTTAAAAAATCTCTGAACACAGATTTTAATGACATATATTACTGTCAGAGGAAAGTGCGAGGAGGAGGATGTGTTGCCAACTTGATGCCAATTTATAGGTAGCCTTTCTTAAGCAGAGATTATAGAGAAATGGTTTACTGAGGACATCTCTTCTCCCAAGATGCACAGTGAATTCCCAATCACTGGTTCTGCAACCAAATACCTAAACCAGTGAGCTAGCCAGCTAGTTAAAAATGTAATTTAGTAGTGCTTAAAACGATTGGGAGTATATCCTTAAATCTTGTCTCATATTCCTTCTGACTTCTTCACTGAAGTTTTCTCTGAGGGCACAACTAGACTGGAACCTGTATTTTGATTCAAAACCTGTATTAGAATTTATGTTATAAACAGTGTTCGCATAGAGTGATAGAAGGTGCCTCGACATTTCCACAGTTAAATGTCAGAGCCAGAGCCAGAATTTGGCACGTGACTTGGGCTTCCTTCCTTGCAAGTCATCCAAGGAATGAATGCTTCTATGTGTATATAATCCAAGCACACCCTTCCTATCCATGATCATCACAAGGAAGAGGGACTGACATTTCAGAAAGGTCCTCTTTCTTTAAATTGCTTCTTCCTCTTCTTTCGGGTCCAGATCAAACTTTTAACTACCAAAATGAAATCCTCATCAGTAAAAGTTTCTGATAGTAACTGGCAGACCAGCAAATTATCCAGTTTCTGTATCATTCCACATTCACACAGCATCCTTCCATAGGTCAGAAGCTGAAACCAAAGGACCCTTTAATTGCTCAAAAGCCAGAAAAGGGAGTGGAATAAATTCTGAGACAGGATTGAGGTTTGACATTTTCTCTCCTAATGCGCTGTTCATTGGGTGGGAAAGGAGGTAAATGGGTTGGGGTGAGAGTCTTGGAGATTTGTTAATAGAACCTTGAGAGTGGAAATGAGGTGCTGATTGCCTAATTCTCTCTTCAAAGGGATATTGGGAGTGTTTTCTTTTAAAAATCTAGAAAAGGTGGAAAGCTTATTGACACAGAAAGGGGACAAAAGAAGATGTCCTATTCCCCACCCCACTCCCCCACCCCATGTGAGATTATAAAGGAAATGATTTTAATAGAACTAATTTTAAACTATACACAAAGATAGCAAATAAAGTGGTTTGCCCATTTGGAGATAATGTCTTGGAATTCCATACCATGCAAGGCATGTGTTAAGAGAGAAGAAAGACAAAGAGCATAAGGCCAGACCCAGAAGAAAGTAGAGAGATAACATCAAAAACCATTTCACAACAACACTGAATAACACCAGTTGAGGCTGCTAGAAGTGCCAGAACAAGAACCTTGTATCTCTCTTAACACCCAAAATTGTGGAAGAAGAGGAAGAAGAAGAAGCCAATCAAAAAGCTCATACTTATAGCCTCACACCCCAACTGCCTATATCACAGAAACATGTCCTGCAGACATCCCCACCACCACCAACTGAACAAGGGAAAATGTTGTGTGAAACATTTCAGAATACAATAGTAGAAGCTCTCCAGCAGCACACTGAAAGCCAGATTGGAAGCTGAAACTGCTGGAAGGTTTTGGTTAAGCCTTTGAGTCATGAGATCAGTAAAATTACTTTGAATTTGCCTTTTTTAGTGTATCAAATCACATGGTATTTGAAGATGTATTACTGTGTCCTTCAGGCCACACTCATACCTCACATTGAGATGATCTATGTATCAATATATGTCTTAAAATGTTTTGTATAGTAGCCAGATGTTTGGGTAAAGGAGTGTGTGGCCTCTGAGAACGTCCCTGGTCCCTTTTATGACTCATGAGGCTTCTCCATGTGTTTGAGGCATCTTCCAATCCTCTTGAAATCTGGTCGTCTATCATAGTATGATGGGTTAATGTAAAAATTGGCAATTCTGGAATCTAGCAAGTCTTTCAAGTTTTGACCCTAACATGGGCAGGGCAGTGGCGGTACCCATTTTGACTTGTCTGAAAGCAACAGATTAACAATGCCCATCACACTAAAGCCACAGCTCTCATTTTAAGTGTGAGTTTTTCTAGTTATTGTATAAGACAAGTAAGTAAACAAAAACTGTTATAAGAACATAGTTTTAGACTGCAGGAGAAAGAGGAAACTAGCTATGTAGGGCATTTTTGTTTAAAGAACATAATAAAATATTATTATCCTTTCTTAACAAATATGTCAAAAACAGGAACACAAGGACCTTTGAATAAAAACAGCAATAAAGCATAATCATAAATAATAGATTACACTTATGCCAATACAATGCAATTTTTTCTCTCAAACTTCAGCAGAAAATATTATCTGGACTTGGGATGAAAATTGGTTTGGGAAAATCAGCTCTAAAAAGTAGTTATAAGTGGGGCTGTCTCTTTACGGCATTATGTGTGCTAAGAACTTACAGATATTGAATTAATGAATTTTGATAAGGTGAAATATAAAATAAAGGAAACATCAGTGCTCATCTCTATTTAGAGCCAAAGAGCCAGTGCTGATTGCATCTGCAGACATTTCCTTGGACATGTGGTAAGCATGCCTTGACACCAAAATACTCAGAACGCTCTTTACCTTCCCATTGAAGTGGTCCCTATTTAGGTAAAGGTAGAGGTTTCCCTTGCTCAAAAGCTAGTCATATCCAACTCTAGGGTTCAGTGCTCATCTCTGTTTCAAAGCCAAAGAGCCAGCATTGTCTGCTTCTGCAGACGTTTCCATGGTCATGTGGCAGACATGACTAGACACCGGAGTGCACAGAATGCTTTTTACCTTCCCACCGAAGTGGTCCCTATTTATCTACTTGTAATTTTTTTGCTTTTGAACTGCTAGGTTGGCATGAGCTGGGACAGCAATGGGAGCTCATTCTGCCATGCAGTACTCAGGTCTCGAACTGCTGACCTGCTGTCCTTCCAGTCATTAAGTTAAGCCTGTAGAAATAGGCAAATTGTAGTCACCTGGAACCATTCCAACAGTGAAGCGACTTATACCTTAATTCAGATGAACTGTTATTATTGGAAAGGTTATCTGATTTCATGCTGGAAGTAACCCTTTAAGGGACAAATGTCAGGTGTGACAGACCACCACAGATTCAACCTACCGAGAATGTTAGGAAGTTTTATTGTTCCAATGTCATATCTTTAGTCCTGGTGCATGTCTCCTTTCCTTTCTCACATCATGGTTGCAATGGTCACAGGTAAGCAGGTGCATCAGTTGACTCACAGCAGTATGCCAAGGAGAAAGAAGGGGGCTTTCTTTCTCACCATCACCAGTTGCTTTACATAGGGGTTTCTCTTCAAGTAGTGAGTTAGATCTCAAGCAGGTCAGTGAAGCACAGAGACGTTGTGACAGAAGCTCTAGCAAAGGAGGTGAATCCACAACTTATCCCGGCCTTTTATATATTCAAAATTCCCACACACACCTGATATGTTCTGATGGGCAGCAGCCTTTCTAATGCTATTGGACAAACACTTATGAGGTAATTTGACAGGCATAAGTTAGACAAACAAAAGAGGCAAAATATCATGTACTCCTTGTCAGGGAAGGATTTGTCCCCTGATTCAGCCTCGTTCCAAGATGGAGATTTCCATGCATGGGAGGACCTATAGCACCTACCTTAGAGGGGTTGGAATTTAAAAACATGCTAGCCTCATGGGTTGGAAGAAATGAAACCTAATTGTGATGTACATGTTATACTGTGTGGTCATTGGCTGGATTCCTTTAGGAGAATGGCAAGGGGGTGGACTGTGTGTGAGGAGATAAAACCCTGAAGAATGAGCCAAGACATTCTCTTGATCAGATGCTTCTCTCTGAGGGTGAGCTGTGAAATTACACAACATGTAGGTGCTTAAGCCAGAAAGGGGGGGGGGGCACTGGGCTTCCCCAGTTAGGGAAGCTTTCTTTATTTTTATGTGCTTTCTGAACTTTTGATAAACTTTCTTCTGTAACTTACTCTGATTACAATATACTTTTAAAATACCAGAATATGACTGGAGTGTTTACTTGAACATGCACTACCTTATCTACACTAATCTAATATCTTGGGTTGCTTAGCTAGGAGGGTGGCAGCTCAGAAGCAGGAACCAACCTTTTTTGGGCAGGTCCTACTCATGAGTAAACTGGTTTCCTGACACTCCTCCTTGGTATAAATGAACTATCTGTTTCTAAGAGCTATCAGAAACTGCCAAAAACCTCCAGAAAGGACCATGCCTCCACTTTAGCTTGATCATGAAAAGAATTGACCAAATTTGGACATCTTTCCTATAAGGTCCATCTCACAGATTTTGTTTTAAAGCCCTGGAGGCACAGTGGTTAAACTGCTGTACTGCAGCCAAAACTGCTGATGTTGTGAGTTCGGTCCTGATCAGAGCTCAAAGTTGACTCAGCCTTCCATCCTTCTGAGGTTGGTAAAATGAGTACCCAGCATATTGGGGGGGAAATGCTAATTAACTTGTGAACAACCCAGACAGTGAACTAAGCGCTATGGGGTGGTATATAAGTGTAATTGCTAGGTGTACAACTCAGTAATTTGGACACTTGAACTGAGAAGGAATAAAGCCAAACTATTTGCCTCCAGCAAGATCAAATTAAAAAGAAAAACACCCAGATAGTGTGGTGAAGTTGGCCTTAAATGTAAGATGCAATGTGAGGTGAAAAGTTCACCACCATTCTCCAATCACAGAGGTTGATGAGAAAGATTTTGTGAACACAAAATAGTGGTGTGATTAGGAGAAGAAAGAGAAGGAAGATTTAACAAATGCGGGCCCCACCTCTATTGATAAAGATTTCCTTCTTACTAATGTAACTTTCAATTGAATTTATGAAGGACCATATTCTTACATATTTTCAGTTTTTACATAACTTGATGCATAACTCCTACTTTTTATAAGTATCTTGAAAGACAGGCTGTATGTTTCCCTCTATGGATGTGATGAAAAATAAGCAACCTAAAAAGCCTTCTATGGAAAAGCTGCTGCTTTCATCTTGACAGTTTGCACCTTGTAGCATTAGAAGTCCCCCAAATGTCAACTTAATCACTACAGATGTAGAACCTTTCCACTGTATTATGGCAGCTAGGCTGGAGGTTATTTCCTTTCCACTCCCAAATTTTCATGTCAAGCAGAGAAATATACTGTAGAAGGCAAATCTTGGAACCATTTACATTACCATGATCATTACTTCTCATGATACATTCAATCTAATTAAGTCTGTTATGTATTTATAACTACATTCACTAATATATGCTACAGTGTATACCAGACTGTGTATAATGAATAATAATAAAGAAACATTCACTGCAATGCAGCATCTGGTGATATGAATGTTGAGTCACATTAGCATCAATAGGATGCACACCTTACTACAGGGCTGTAGCCATGCTAGCATTCTCTCCCCACCCCTACCCCCCAATTAAAGTTAAAGTACAGGAAAGGGAGTGAAATCCACCAAATAAAAGTGTTATTATTAATCTGTTGTAACAGAGAAAAGAAATCAGTAATAAGGAACATTATTACCACAAATTTGGATACAATGTTTATACATATTTATTTATTTAGATTTGTACCCCGCCCTTTTGCCCTAGGGCAACTCAGGGCGGCGAACTATCACATAAATATTATAAAAATCCCCTTAAAAGATTCAATAAAAAACTATTTAAAACCAACCCGAATTTTTAAAAAACCCTCCCTTCCCACCCAACAACAAAAGGGACATATAGTTATAACATATAGTTCTAACAGAGCCAATGAGCGGGAGTCAGCACCCTGTCGCCCCCCACCCCCAATACTTGCCCTGACAGCCAGGTTTTTCAATCCTTTCCTAAAGGGCAGCAATTCTGTCTGTAGCCGTAGATCTGCTGGCAGGAGGTTCCACAGGGTTGGGGTGGACACAGAGAAGGCCCTTCCTTCTTCTTGTGCTGAGGCGAGCTGCTCTAGCCAATGGAACACTGAGAGAGCCCCTCTGGTCCGCCCTGGTGGGGTAGTCAGACTCCCTTGGGGCGATGCAGTCTCTTAGGTAACCTGGCCCACTACCATGAAGGGCTTTAAAGGTCATTACCAGCACCTTGAATTGCATATTTACACAAACAAGATGGATCTCTGCACTTTACAGAGTCTTTATATGCCAGAGTAGATTTCCTCTGTCTCTATCAGTTTTAATGATGTAACTGCATGCCTTCTGAAAGTTTAGAACAGGGCTTCCCAGCCTTTTTATGGTATGGGCCTGACCCCGCCCCCCTGGACAGCTGAGAGGGCCAGAGCATGCCTCCCAGAAGTGGAAGTAAATGTGTTCGCTTCCGTGTTTAGGACAGCCACGGACACATTTACAGCTGATGTAATCGTGTTTACACATGCGCGGGTGCATTTTACATAAATGTGCCTGCTTCCACTTCTGGGTGCAGAGGCAGCGGTGGTGGGCCACATGAAATGGTGCCGTGAGCTGATTCTGGCCCACAGTTTGTATGGAACCGCTGGTGCAGAAGATGTTGCATGTTATTTGTTAAAGATGATCAGCACTGAAGACTTCTTTCTCCAATTTCTTTCAACTAATTTCTTTGCCTCCCCCCTCCCTGCACACATGGGGTCATTTTTAATAGAGGACTATTTACCACCACAAACACTAAATAATACTGATTGTAGTAAACTTAAAATGCTCTTAAAACTATACTACACAGATAACTTGTTATAAATCTGTTCTATTGTAATTGAACAAATCAGTCTGGAGTGTCAAGTTGTCTGTCTCAGTCTCTTCAAAAAGCATGGAAATTGATGCCTTTAGAGATCACAGAAAATGCTTATCAATTATATACAAATGTGCTGTGTTTATAAATAAGGTTTCAAATGAATTTGCATTTGCTTCATTCTGTCTTTAAATAAAAAATTCCCCATATACCACTGAACATCAAGTCAAACCCAATTCTTAATGATATCAAATTCCAATTCCTAGTCCAACATCTGATTGGGTATAGTTGGTTCTGTCATTTTCTCCTTTGTTCAGTTGTTTAAAATCTTGATTTTCTAATGAAAAAAAATGCAAAATGTGGTGAATTTTTCCTTAAAAGGGAACTAAATGAAAATGTTAATAATCTACACTGGGCAAGTTCAACAAGTAGAGAGGCTTCCAGTATATACAGTATCTTATTGTACCTTCCTGCCATGTAACTGTTAAAAACGAGAGGCTTGACAGGAAAAATGATGTGAAAATAACCCTAATTCAGCAAAAACATGGCTGAATATATAAGGATTAAAAAAAACACTAGAGTTTTCACAGCTAAATCTGTACGGCTGAATCTGTTATTTTCAATGTCCTATGTCTGAAAGTTTTACATTTGAAGTTTGTGAAGTTCAGAAATTCTTGGTAACAAGGGACCAAATTAATTTCTCATGATTTATGGAAAATCATTGGGAAGGATGATGACTTTTAATTTTAGATGGTAGAAATATAGGAAAGCAAAGTTATGGTTTTTAAAGAATACTTTAATTACATTTGTGTAGTACATTCCTCCAGCCTAGTATATCCCAGATATTGTTGGACTATATCTTAATCCATATGCAAACGGAAGCTGTTAGACATTATTGCCCAAGATCTGGAGGTCACCACTGCACCACCATTGCACCACCTACATTTCCCCCAAACTGGTTCCCTAGAGATGTTTTGAACTACAATTTCTAGCACATTTATTTCCCAAAACCTGATTTGAGAAATTATTTGAAATAATAAAGAGACATTTCAAACAGTCTTAAAAGCACAAAAATAAGCCAGAAAAGTAACCAGAGCTGTGACTCAAAGTGTCAAGTTAAGAAGAGAAATTGTATACAGCTATAGGGGAAATGAACATCTCTTGTTGTAGAGGGAGACGTTTAGCCTAAGGTTCTGAAAAGAAAAGAAAAAAACCTCTGCAAATTATTCATTCTCAATAGGACAAGCTGTCTTGACATGTCAAGACAGCCTGTCAAGAGTTCAATAACCTGCAGAACTCTTGACTACAGAAGGGCAATGAAATAACAAGCACCTTTTTGCATTGAGGTTTCTGTAATTTTCACAAAATCGTTCTCTGTATAAGTAGAGTACTTCCCTATTGTGAAACAAAATATAGAAACACAGAAAGCACAGGTGTCAAAGTTTGGAATTTTGTGTGTATAGAGTGTTGAAATAATAAAGTGGGCTTTAAGAAAAAATAGGCCAGAAAATGAATGTTCTTTGAAATTGAAGCTTGAACAATAGTTTATTATAGTAATTGGAAAGTAGTTATCCAGCTCTCTAGCTGAGCAAAGGCACTGTGCCATATCATTTTTGACAGTCGAATGTGTTTATGTTGCAATGTGTAAATAGGGAAGCAGAGTTTGCTGGTCTCATAGCTACAAATTTCTGGAGTTCCAAGACCTTGGTTAAGAATGCACTGATGTTACAGTATCCTTGTACATTAAAGTTTTATGCTACACAGCCTTATTATTCCAGGCTTTGGGAAATATTAGTCATAATTTAAAATTTAGTTATAATTCAACATTATGAGCTGCCTTGAATCTCCCCTTTAGATCAAATGCAGCTTATAAATTATACTAACAAACAAGGAAAACATAGTGGCAGCCTGCCAGAGTTTGACTTCCAAACCCTTGTACTTACAGGAGATTCAAACGTAATAAAAAAATCCCTGTTTAAGAACCCCTTGATGTACCAGATGGCTGGATCTGCGGTCCTGAGCAGAGAAAAATATGAATATAGGGAGTTGGAGATATGAACATATGTTCACAACAAAACTTTGCCCCCCACACACCAAAGACATATAGTAGGAACAACAGCAACTTGGATTTTCTTCGGTACAATCCAAGTTAGTTTGGCTGTGTTAGCAATTAGGCTACACTCTAATATATTTCAGTCATATATTCCTTCTTTTAAGAACTTTGGATTTTAGAGATGGATTCCCTTCTTTTTTATTGTGATTTTTTAGGCTATGGGTTCCTATATTTTTAGAATTTATTAGATTTGTATCCCGGACATCCTACTACGGTAATAGAGTACACTGTACAGCCAGCAACTCACTGCTAAATGTTGGGCGGTGATAAATAACCTGATTCCCTAAAGGGGTCAATGGCTACAGGTGGATGAGCCCCTTTAGGTGGGATGATGGTCCCCTCAGTGGGGGAAATGCCACTGGAAACCATCAGATTGGGCCCAATGGCAAATTGATTCACAACAGTCATGGAGATGGAAGGTGCACTTTGTCCATATCCTCAAGGCTGTAGAAGCCCATTGCAGTCACAGTGTTAAATCATGCACATCTCATTTCATATGTGCCACAGAAGATGGCTCGATCATAGTGCATGTGTCACTTCATGGCAAGCTGGGACCTACCTTAAACAAATTCAGAACAATGGCATTTTTCCTGCTTCAGAAAAAAATGCATTCTTTGATACGAGTTGCACCCAACGACAATCCCACCCAAATTAGTGCATGCGCTACAATTTTTATATATATTTATTTTACTTTATGTTACTGTTTCTGTGTTTTAAGCATTTGTGCCTACATGTTTTCATAACTGTTAGACTTTGGTGGGGATGTTTTCACAATTTTGAAGTATTTTTGTGTTTCTGCACAATGCAGATTAAAAAAAACTTATTGAAAGAGACAAGCTGATATTGCCTAAAATTATTACAACAGAGGAAAGATTAATACCTTGATACCTAGGTATCTTATAAAATGAAACCTTCCCATCTTTTTAATGTGGGCAGTTTTAATGTGGTTAGTTTTTAATAGGTGGGTGGGTATGTTGGGGTTTTAATTGTTTTTAATATGTATGTTTTAATCCTGTTGTGAGCCGCCCTGAGTCGGGTTCGCCTGATTGGGCAGCATAGAAATTTGAATTATAAATAAAAATAGACATAAATATAAAATAAATAGATGACTTTTGATATAATTGAGAATGACTTAGTGATCCCCCCCCCCCGGATTTTATCATATTTTGGGACAAGTGCCAGATACCAGGCTTCTGACTTTTCCCTAGGGATCTATGAAGTTCTGTCATTGGACTGGCAAATAATAATGTTCGGGTGTCAGACTTTTCTAACTTAACACAGGACTTTTTGTGATCAAATTGTACAAAATGCCTATTTGATTTTTTAAAAATCTGTGCAACAAGTAACTTAGTTATGCAATATGTTTAATTTGCACAACACAATTGATGCAGTTTTCAGAACAATTTCAAACAAATGAAAAAGCCTAGTCAAGACCATCAATATTTGCCATAACCTGTGAGACAAAGCAGAATCTCTACTATGACAGCTTTGGAAAAACTTCCCAAATGAGCGCACTCAACTATGTGCTATGGCTGTCTACAATCAACTTGTGGAAACTGCTACAACTAGAATTTTTCTGGGAACCAATTCTTGTACCTGAGTTCTAACCTGTTTTGTCCTTTGCAGGCGCACCCCCCCAATAACGGACACAGACAACATTGAAAGTGGATAACAGCATAGGGCCACATTTATTGATTCAATGCCCTAGTCCGAATTATAAATTTGTATTGGTAAAAAGACCAATCATAATTCCTAAGGCAAGCAGGCCGAAGTAACACTGGTAAGGTACCACCCCAAAATTGCCAACGGCAATTGGTTACAATGTATCAATTTGTATCAATTTGTTTGTTGACAACAAACAAATTGTTGACCGTAGTCAATAACTAACTCATGACCCCACCCTCTGACGCGTATCCGTGAAATCACAGGGGTGATGCATGCTGGTTAGCAATCGTCATCACCCCATCGCCTGGTTCGTCGTTGACCGGACAACGTTTAACTAATTTATTCCTGTCTAGTGTTGTCCAGTCAATTGCGAACCTGCCGGATACTTGTGGGTCATACTGTTTACCTTACCAGTGCTACCCGCCAATGTGACCAAAGTCAACATCAGGAACACAGAAAGACCCCTATATCAAACCATAGCAACAGTGTGGGATGGGCAAAAAAGCCAGGACCCGGAAGCCAATATGGGTCCCAGCCAAAAATTCCCACCCGGCCCCGAAGCGACCAAAATATCACACTGTTAACTAGGGAGGGGGTGGAGGGGAAAAGACTTCTCCGCTCCGTCGCTGAGGTAAAATGGCAGCTCGGCTGCCTCGTGGCCACCCCTTTTATAAGGGAGCTGGCCACGCCCCTAACTACCCGGATTCTCTGTCCTGTGGGGGGGGCCCGCAAAGGGCGCGGCGGCCATTTTGGCGCCGCGCTTGCATTGCAGGCGCACCCCCCCAATAACGGACACAGACAACATTGAAAGTGGATAACAGCATAGGGCTACATTTATTGATTCAATGCCCTAGTCCGAATTATAAATTTGTATTGGTAAAAAGACCAATCATAATTCCTAAGGCAAGCAGGCCGAAGTAACACTGGTAAGGTACCACCCCAAAATTGCCAACGGCAATTGGTTACAATGTATCAATTTGTATGTTGACAACAAACAAATTGTTGACCGTAGTCAATAACTAACTCATGACCCCACCCTCTGACGCGTATCCGTGAAATCACAGGGGTGATGCATGCTGGTTAGCAATCGTCATCACCCCATCGCCTGGTTCGTCGTTGACCGGACAACGTTTAACTAATTTATTCCTGTCTAGTGTTGTCCAGTCAATTGCGAACCTGCCGGATACTTGTGGGTCATACTGTTTACCTTACCAGTGCTACCCGCCACACGGAGGGGCTTCAAAGAAGACCTGACGCCCCCCCCCAGACCGTCAGCTCGGTCAACAGGCCTGCTCGCCAATCACCCAACAGGAGGTCCATACCTCCTCGCGACAGATGGACCCCATCCCCTGCGTACAAGTCATAATTTTGTAGGCTAATATCGGGGTGATGACTGACCCGTCCCCAAGCCCTGTCGGCAAGAAACCGCGCCACCGCCCTATTGACCGCGCGCCTAGCGCGGTCAAGGGCCAGGAGGTTAACGCCCCCTCTATAAGAATGGCGCGGGACAATGTCCGACCAAATCAGGGTTGTGGCAGGCCAGACATAATGCAAGTAGGCGAGGTCCTCGCAAATCGCATGCTTGAGCGATAAGCCGGTGACCTGGCCCAAATCATTGCCCCCCAGGTGGATGATGAGAATGTCAGGCGGGTCAGCACCCAGGCCAGAAAAAAGTTAAGGCCGCAGCTCCCGCCATAACATCCCAGGCTTACCATGCCATGTGAGACTGGCGTGTTCACCCAGTCCCAGTCGGGGTCCCCACTCTGTCGCCGCAGCGTAATGCGCTGCCCTGTGCACATAGCTGTGGCCCACCAGCCATACTGTCACCGGTGTAATACGACACCCAGGGTCTGTAAGAAAATTGAGAAAAAAGGCGGTAAGGTGACTGGATTGGTACTCATGGCGGGAGTGGGCGCACATAAAACTGAAAACATTGCGAGCCCCACCTCCCCATGCTGCGTATGTCAGCCCCAGAGTACCCAAAAGCAGCTGCTGTAGAGGCTGCACCAATACGGAATGAATGTGTGCCATAACGGGCACCCGGTAGGCCCACCCTGGTGAGGGCTCTGGCTGTCACCTTCCAAAACTAAAATTTAGTAAGGGGAGACCCATCTTGGTGACAGAAAAACGGGCCGTGGTGCATGCCACGCAGTGCCAGGAATTCCTGTAGGGCACCAACCGGACAGATGTCTGCCAAAGAACACCGTAGCAGTCTTACACCACTGCCTACGCCATGCTGATCTGTTTTAGAGGAACGTATCCTCAACTGGGCCCAGTCTTTGGCAACATAGACATCTTCGAGTTCCAGTGCCCTACCACTTGCATCCGCCTTAGACAGCATCACGAGTTCGCTGACGCGGAGCGCTCCAAAAAATGCCACCGTTGTGGCTGCATGAAAAAGGGCTGCCTCATAATGATCAAAACAGAGGCCTGGCCAGCCCCGGGCCAACTGGGTAAGAACCCCTGGGGAAATAGGGTGCCGGTCGTCCGGGCAACGCCCGCGCTCGCGCACCCACCCCTCCAAAACATGTCTCACACGGAAGTCAGAGGTGGTATCCACATGACCTCCCACTTTGGCCCTAAAAGCCAACGCCGAGAGCTTGGATGCTATGGTGCGAGGTGCGAGGCCCTGTGCATGCAGGTGAACCATGAACCGCAGAACATGGTCCACCGGGATAGGCCAGGTTTCTGGCAGGTGACATTGAGCAGAAAATGCCCTGTAAGAATTGAATGCTTGTTGGTACGCCTTACGCGTGCGTGGCGCTAGTGACAGGCCAATCGCCCGGTTAACCTCTCCTTGCCAATAGTCCACATCTCGTCCGGGAGTGGCGAGGGAAATTCCTCCGCATCCGGGGCCAAGGCGCGGAACCGGGAGATCTGCAGGCGGGACAAAGCGTCAGCAATATCATTATTAATCCCTGGGACATGCCTGGCCCTGAACAAGACGTTGAGGCGCAGGCAGCGCAGCACAAAATGGCGCACTAGTTCCATAACCCTGGACGATTTGGAAGTCTGTGCATTGACAATGTGGACAACAGCAGCATTGTCACACCAGAAATGCACCACCGAATTAGCCCACTGTTCGCCCCATAGCATCAAAGCCCCCAGAATAGGGAAAAATTCCAGGTATGTGAGATCCCGCAGGCGACCTGTGCCTGCCCATGCCGGTGGCCACCCACCATAGGCCCACTTCCCATTGAAGTACATCCCATAACCCAGGGATCCTGAGGCATCAGACTGGATCTGGAAATTGGGGGATGCCAGGAGGTCAGACCTCCAAAATGAGACCCCATTGAACTCCCTCAGGAATTGCAACCAGACAAACATGTCTGCCCTGATACCCCGGGTAAGCCTGACTCTGTGGTGGGGCCTAGATAACCCTGCCATGGCGTCGCATAAGCGCCGGGCAAAAGCCCTGCCCGGTACGACCACCCTGCAAGCAAAATTGAGGTGACCATGTAGCACCTGCAGTTCCCTCAGGGATGCCTTACGCTTGGCCAGCAATTCCGAGATAAGGGCCACTATCCTGGACACCTTATCGCCCGGCAACCTAGAAGCCTGCGCTACTGTGTCAATCTCCACCCCCAGGAATACTAGCTTGGTAGATGGGCCCTCGGTCTTTTCGGGCGCTAAAGGGACACCAAGTTCCTCCATTAGCGTCTGAAATGTGTTGAGGAGACGTGTGCACGTGTCCCAGCCCCGTTCACCCCCGAATAAAAAATCATCCAGGTAATGGGCTACAGACCGGGACCCTGACCTGCGGACGAAAGCCCACTCAAGGAAGGTACTAAAACGCTCGAAGGCCGAGCATGATATGGAGCAGCCAAAAGGCATGGCCTTATCAAAATAATATTCACCCTTAAATTTGAAACCCAACAACTCAAAGTCGCCCGGATGCACTGGCAAGAGGCGAAAAGCCGACTTAATGTCACACTTGGCCAGCAGGGCACCCGGGCCACACGAGCGTACCATGCGCAGTGCATGGTCAAACGATGTATACCTGACTGAACAAAGGTCATCAGGAATAGCATCACTGACCGATCGGCCGGCTGGGTAGGACAAATGATGAATAAGGCGAAACTCACCTAGGGACTTTTTGGGGACCAAACCCAATGGCGACACCTTAAGATTGGGAAACGGGGGTGCAGGGAAAGGTCCAGCTACCCTGCCCGCATCTAACTCCTTTCTAATGCTGGCCGCAGCCACCTCCTCCCTTCCTCTGAGGGATAAAAGGTTGGGAGCATCCTGAGGGGACCTATCCCCCATAAAAGGGATACGGAATCCCTGCTTAAAACCCTGAAGGAGATACTCCCCGTCCTCCCCCTTCGGGTACGATGCGAGCCAACGCTCCAGCATGTCCACATTAATTGGGGAGGGGGCCTTTTGGAGAACCGGCTCCATCCGTGGCAGTCTTGCCGGCCCACTGTCCACCCCTCCCTCTGCCTCGTGCCCCCCCAGGCCTGGGACAGGCAGAGGCTGCGTGGGGGCCCGAACATGTGGGACACTCATGCTTATACTTGCAATTCTTTCTATTGCAGGAACCATTGGACGAGAAAGTCCAGCACAGCAGGCGGGCTGGAACCCCCTGCCCCGCCGCCTGGCGGGTAACCTGCGCTGGAGCCGCTCGCTGGACCGCATGTCCGCAATGGTATCTATCTCCTGGGGCAGGGCGTGTGGGCGTCATATACAGAAGCCAAAGCCTCTGGCACGGCTCATCCCATCTCATCTCGGGGTGGAGGGGAATCCTCATACGGAATTCCTCATCATAGGCTAGCCATGAGGGGCCCGGGAAATCAACCATCGCCCTGTATATGTTGTCCAAATATTGGACCATGGGAATAGCTAAATCCGGCCGCGCCCTCAAATACACCGCCATGTATATTAAATAAGCGGGGAGCCAGGTGGCCCAGGTACGCGGCGGCTTACGGCGGCGTGCCTGCTCCTTGTCCTTCTCATCCTGTCCCTCCCTTTCCTCCTTGGTGGGCTCTCTGTTCAGGAGTGAGAAGATATCTACGTATTCCCCCCGCCATATCTTTTCTCTGGTAGTCTGTGCCAAGTGATCACCCAATGGCAAGGAATACCCCGCCGTCGGCAAAGCCGAAAAAGGCACAGCCGGCCTAGGAAAAGGGGCTTGAGCTAACCCAGCCACCCCCAGAACATTCCCCGCAGTGTAAGAACAAGTACCCACCCCAGTGCCCAAGGTGGCAGTCGTCGTCGCCGGGTGGGTTGCCGACAGCGTGGCCCCCGCACCACCCGCGCGAGGCCAAGGCCATTGAAAGGCCCCCCCCTATATTGGGAATGTGTGTTGATGTACTCGCTTGCACCGTATACTCACATGCTGCACCCCCGCGGGCCGCCCCCACCGGGGGTTCCGGCCCACTGGGGGCGTCGGAGCTCACGACCGACGTAGAGCTCATCACCGGGGCTTGACCCGCACCTGGCTGCTGGCTGGGGAGCTGCGAGGCAGTGGCCGAAACCGCGCCACGCGCCTGCAGCAGCTCGACCCTCCCTGCCGGCTGTTGTCCTCCTGCCGACAGCGCCTCAAAAGGGACCCCGAAGGGGGCGCCCGCCTGACTGGCCCGAGCCAACGACGCTTCCAGGGCCGCGATGCGGGCCAGTAAGGCGTCCACGTTGACCAGGGGCAAAGGGCCGGCCGGCCCGCCTGGTCCAGGCGTGGGTACAGGTCCCTGTACCCCAGGACGCGAATATGGCCATTGGCCAGCACCGAAGCCCGGCAGGGTCGGTGGAGAAACCTGCCAAGGCAGGGGGCCGCACCACCCCCCAAGGCTAGAGGGCCCCGGGAGAGGCTGCGACCCAAGAGGAGTAGGCCCAACAGGGTGGGCAGGTGCAGGAGCGGTGTCCACCGCTCGCGGGCCGCGGGCCGAAACCCCTTCCGCGCCCGCATTCTGGTTGCCCACTCCGGGCCAAGGGGCAATAGCCCCCATTCCGCCGGCCCCGGCAGGGGCCGGCAAAGGCGGCTGCTGAGGAGGCGGCACCGCGGTCCTCCGACCTGGGTTGCGCCTCCTAACCGCGCGAGCTGCACTCGGAGCTGCCTTCTTCTTCGAAGGCATCTCCACCGAAGCAAAGGGAAGCCAGCAAGGCAGAATCGCTACCAAAAAGGCTTCCCGGTAGGCTCAAGAGCGACGGAGACACAGGGGAAAAGACTTCTCCGCTCCGTCGCTGAGGTAAAATGGCAGCTCGGCTACCTCGTGGCCACCCCTTTTATAAGGGAGCTGGCCACGCCCCTAACTACCCGGATTCTCTGTCCTGTGGGGGGGCCCGCAAAGGGCGCGGTGGCCATTTTGGCGCCGCGCTTGCATTGTGGCTGGCATTCCCCTGTTGCCTTATTTTAGTATTGCAATATATCATTAAAAGCAGGTGAAGCCCTTCTGTCTTTGACTTCACAATAAAGGTCAATCTTGCCATCTTCATATTATGGTATCTCATCACTCTGTTCCTGCGTCTTAAGGTGCATTGATATTAGGAAGTTAGTTGCTCTGTCCATTGACTCAAAAGTGCTTCTTTAATTTACAGTAGAACCCCGCATAACAAAAAAAAGTTGGTTGCATGAGGTCTTTCATTATACAAATTTTTTCGTATGCCACGTATAACAAAAATTCCTATGGGATGCATTGTACAATGAAAATTTCTACGAGAAAAATCGTACAATGAGATTTTTGTTGTATGATTTTTCCCATAGAAATGCACTGCTTTGTATAATGGAAAAATTTGTTATACGGGATATAGTGGTTAGCACAAATCCTCTTCGTTATATGAATTTTTTGTTATACGAGGTGTTTGTTACATGGGATTCAACTGTACCTCTATTTTATCTTTTCAATTTTATCTTTAAAAAATCCTTCACAAATTTTGTGTGCAATGGTATGGAATGTACTGGCATTAAATCAGTTGCCTGCTACTATATAGTTTTTGCATGTGACTCTGAAAAAGCAGAAGTTGAAGGCTTTGGGGTCCTTGCTTTTCTAGCAGTCACCTGGTAAGACCTAAATTCCTTAACTTGGGTTGTTGAACAAGAAAAGAGCTAGTGACAGCAAACGTTTAGTGTTGCTGTTGGCTCTGGGAAGCTCATTAATAAATAAAGAGGTGCAATAGGTTTGCCACAACTGCTCTATGGCAAAGACAGGTGGAAAGTATCTTTCCATTACCAGGCAAAGAGACATTTTGGTTTTTCCCCATCTCCTTGCACAAAAGAATGAACAGAATGTATATCTAGTTTATTTCCTTATTGTTTCCTGCCAAATGCACACACTGCACGGGAGGTATGGCTACTGGGAGTAGTAAGAGCATTCATGCCAAAAGGTGATAAGGTTTGCCGGACCTAGCCCTTCTGCATGTTTCTCATATAAACTTGTTATGTAGCATCAGATCACTTATGGTGACCCTACTAGGATTTTTTTTTAAGTATATGAGATGTATGTGGAGTGGTTTACTGTT
Source organism: Bradypodion ventrale (assembly GCA_035047345.1). Lineage (NCBI taxonomy): Eukaryota > Metazoa > Chordata > Lepidosauria > Squamata > Chamaeleonidae > Bradypodion > Bradypodion ventrale. Next base: position 59,025,911 of record JAWDJE010000005.1, on the reverse strand, counting down.
GCCATCTCCCAGCTAATTTCTGTGACCAACTGGGAAGATGAACCCAGATTCTTAGTCTGACACGTGACCTCACTGGTTCTTTTATTTTAACCCCCCTCAAAGCCTTTGGGGGGAAAAACTGAGTGGCTTGCGTATTTTTCTTTTCCCCCCTCTGAAATGAGGCATAATATGATTCAACATCAAGAAAAACAGGAAGCAAAATTCTTTATGCAAAGCCAAGGCACAGATGTTAATTGAACTGCAGTGGCTTATATGAGCAACAAACACATCACATTATGCATGGTTTGTAAAACACATAAAAATTTCTCTCCACGAGTATGAGTGGGAGATGCCCTCTGTTGTCAGTGATTTTAAATATCTCAAAGCTATGAAGAAATCAAGGCCTACAATGATAAGAAAATCAAGTCCATTTGTTGCAATTTCTGTTGTTGTTGTTGTTCAGCCGCACAGTCAATTCCGACCCTTTGCGACCCCATGGACCATTTTCCTCCAGGCACCTCTATCCTACACCATTCTCCTCAGCCCACCAAGCTCTGTGCCCATTGTGTCCACAATACCATCTATCCATCTCATCTTTGGATGCCCCCTTCTTCTCTTGCCCTCCACCTTTCCCAGAATCAAGGCCTTCTCAAGTGAGTCCTCCCTTCTCATTTGATGTCCAAAGTACTTTAGCTTCATCTTCACTATTTGTCCCTCCAATGAACAGTCAGGGTTGATTTCTTCTAGGATCGACCTGTCTGTTCTCCTTGCTGTCCAGGGAACTCTCAAAACTCTCCTCCAACACCACATCTCAAAGGCATCTATTCTTCTGCGCTCAGCCTTCCTAATGGTCCAGCTCTCACACCCATACATTACCACTGGGAATACCATTGCTTTGACTATGCAATTTCTGACTTTGCCATTTATCAGAAGGAACAAATGACGGGACACATTATCTGCAAAGCTGTAAAAAAAATGCAGGAAAGCAAACCATGCTGGATGAGTTTCAACATTTACATTAGAAAAATAGAAGGTTGAACTGTTTTGTTGCTAGAGAAATGCCATACACAGTAAAGGCAGGGACCAAATGATCACATTTGATAACTTACTTGAAAAGTTCCTATGTTTATTCCATTAGATTTAAGATCCCTCTGAAAGATGTTGAGGTGTATTCTCTGTGAATCTGTACGCAGTATTTCTCAAGTAGGTGCAGATAAAAAGAAGGGCAAATAGTAACCAGAATGTAGCATGATCCACTAATCAAAGTAGAATGTGCTCTCCTGTAAGAATTAGAATTTGGGAGACTCACAGCCCTCTTCATTCAGATGCTCAGTTATAAGTGCAATGAAGACTCACTGCAGCTACCTACAAGACAAAGCAAGACCATTCTAGAACTGGTCATTCTAAGAAATGATGTACCACCTTCCATTTGCCATGTTTGTATGTGTAAATATTGCTCAATGGGGTGGAAGAGGGATAAAAAGGGTTCTTTGAACTAATCCCTCCTTTGAGCTCAGTTTTTGGAGTTTCCATGAGAGGTTGTGACTTCCATTGGGGTTTAAGATGCCAATCTCCTGCTTCGACATTTCCTTCATTTGCTGCGGCAACGGACACCAAGGTGTTTTTTTTATTTAATATCTCAATATTTCTAATCCTCATTGCATCAGAACAAGGTCCAATAATTTGCAGGGCATGCTAACCCACATAGACATAACTAGGCATAAATGTAAAGGTCTCCCTTGCTTGAAAACCAGTCATATCTGAATTTAGGGTTTGGTGCTCATCTCTATTTCTAGCCAAAGAGCTACAGATTTTTCTGTGCTCATGTGGCAGGCATGACTAGATGCCAGAGTGCACAGAACCTTGTTACCTTTCCCACTGAAGCAGTACCTGTCAATTGCTATTCACTAAAGAAAGAAGAAAAAATGTCCATTGTCAAAAAGAGCTACTAAAATGACTGTTGAAGTTGTTATTAATCTTGATGTACTTTCCTACAACAACAGGTTAAAATTCATGCCAATGTCATTAGCCCAAATCCTATAGTTAGTCCCAAATAGATTAGAGCTATCAAATGAGTTCCATTTACATAAATTTCAATTTATCATTCAGAACCCGATTGAGTAAGCCTACTCCTACTCAAGGTGTTGTTGTTCTGTACTGGAAGGTCAGCTCTGATTTATGGTAACTCCACTCTTCAGGCAATCAAGGAGTGGCTTTACATTATCAATGTCCAATGAGTTTCCACTGCCAACTGGGTATTTAAAGCCAGATCTCCTGAGTTCTAATCCAGCATGCCACTGCAATGCTATATTCACTCTCCACTGTAGTAGCGACTAGCAATTCAATATTGGCCTCTATTACAAAACCAGTTTATTAACTTCTGTTTCTCATTTTTGCAGTTTTAATATTGCTGCATCCTCAACTTTTGAGATTTTTTAAATGTTTGCAAGAAAATTTATACACATCCAAGCACATTTTTCATTATAATTTGCAAACATTTTTCCAAACAGAAATAATTTAATTATTTGCTTTAATATATGCTCTTTGGTGGATTTCCATATGCATATACATTAATATATTTACAACTTTATAGAGTGCTGCATTGCAGACTATGAAATAAACATGTACTTTGAAGAATAGTAATTATTTTATTGAGTTAGGTAATTAGCAGCCTCTTAGGAGAAGAGCCAGTAGTATGGCATTGGACAAGCTGCACAGTCCCAGGATGCCTACAGAAGAGGGTAATAGAAAAACCATTTTTTGAGTATTTTCTACTTGGAAAATCCTGAAAAGAGTCACCACAAGTCAGAATTGACTTAATACCACACAATTTTACTAACCATTTGGTTCACATATTGGTTTGAAATTTATGTTTTCATTGAAACAGAAACCATGCAATACCCTCTCCATCATATATAGTGGGAAATAACAATTTCACAACATTTTCCTATGGCTTGTATCATTTAAAACATTAATACCAAGAGAGCAAGCTCACTCATTAATTCAGATAACAATTCCTACATAACCTAATCTTTATGTATGAGATTCAACAAAACAGGGCAAGTATCATATTGTTAGTCCCATCTGTGAGTACTGTACATCTCTGTAATAAATTGCTGAATGAGGAATCAACATTAATGTCAATTCCATTGAGTCAGTGGGTTATGGTAACTTTAGTTGAAACTAGCAGTAGAATAGTAACCCTGGTGAGCATGATATATGTTCTGAGCACAATTTGCTCAAAATATAAAACCAGTGCAATTTTTGAAACAAAAGGATACTGAATCTGCACATTCTTTTGATGCTGTTTGAATTTATATCCTTGAATATAGTCCATGGGAGTGGAGTGCTATCTGTATCATGTATTTTCTTCCCATACATAGTACTAACAGCTATCAGGTTAATGTTCTTAACAAAAGTAAATAATCACCTAATAAACACAGATATACCATCAATTTTATAAGCTGTTTGTACAGTGTTTCTTCTTTTAAAAAAGAACAAGAAGATCTAACATAGGAGGAGTCAAGATTCCATGCACTGAGAAGTCTTAACCAAACACTATGGCAGATTTTGATGAGAAAGTTGAGGAATCTCCACTTTCTTAACTATTAGTACAAGTAGCATTGTTTTAGAAATATGTATGGATCAATAAAATAATATATTCCTATTTATTCAGTCAAAACTAGAGACATACTTCTTACAACAGAACAGTTTATTTTTAGCACTACTTATTCCCTCAAGTACCTACTTCAACTATTTGTCTTTGAGAATCACACCATTTGATTTGACTTAATTTGAGTTTCACGACATTAAATGTAGATCCTCTCACAATTATGTAGTGGAAGGAGTTTCTGATTTGGATTGTTCTTTTGTGTGCCTTGTAGTTTCTCTCATGGCATTATTCCAGCAATAAATCTAAAATCCAAAATGAGTCTTGTGTTAAAAAAATGTTCCTTTAAGGAAAAAGAAGGCAGTGGGACAGTGTTACTCACTGTTTCTGGCATTCTGCCTAATGGATTGGACTGAGATTCTGTCCTCTACAGATGGAGGGGCTGAATTCAAAAATGGTATTTGTACTAGATCAATGATGGCAAACCTTAGCACTCCAGCAGTTCTTGAACTTCAATTCCCAGAAGCCCTGATCAGTAGGAGTGCTGACTTGGGCTTCTGGCAATTGAAGTCCAAAAACACCTGGAGTTCCAATATTCACCATCATTGTACTAGATTATCAGTGATTGCACTCAATACCTCTGTTCACTCTTATCACCTAACTTCTGTGTAGAAACTCAGGAAGGAGCATAATTATTCTAACCATTCCATCTGGCCCACCTCCACTGCCGCCGCCACCGCACCATGAATTGGAAATAGACACATATACAACAGCTGTAAAATGTGCCCTCACATGTGTAAACATGGTTACATCATCCACAAATGCACCTGTGGCTGTCATAAACATGGAAGTGGGCATATTTACTTCTGTTTCCAGGGGTTGTGGTCCGGCTCACTCAGCTGTATGGGGGACATGGTCAGGCCCATGGCGTAAAAAGGTTGGGAACTCCTGTTTTAGTACAACTGCATCAATTTAACTGAAAGGGGACCAATAAAACTGTTTACAGCAAAGGTGAACCTTTGGTTCTTACATAACCTCTTCATGCCTGAAAGGGTCAGTTTAGTATGCTGACATCCTAGATGTGTTGTTTAAACAAAATGCCATCATACCTTCTAGGGGATGTGATGGCAATTTGGGTACATTTGGATCCCCTAGCCTATTTTAGATCTAGGGCAAAGCTTTAAAAAAAAACAGAAGTGATTGGACCGAGTGTTGTGAAGTAGATAGAGTGATGAACTATGTCTCCACAAATATCTCACATACCTTGAAAACTCTGTCAAGATATCATAAGTAAATGCAATTTGACAGCCCATATCACAAACTGTTTAAGTAACTGGAAGTCATTTTTAGATGTACAAGACGTTTCCTTCACAAAATACAGCAAAATTGCAATACTGGCCCAAGAGAGAACCCAGGAAACCTTGTAATAATCTTTAAAAATGAGGATGTAGGAAACTCTATTCTTGGCTGAGAAGATCTTCCCCACTCTCCTCTGCCTTCTCTAGTTACTTTCCAAGTTATCTATTCTGCTTTTGTCAAGGCTCATTCAGACAACAGACTGGCAGATAGTCAGAAATGCCAATCTTAGTTACTGATTCATGTTGAAAGGGTAAGATGCCAGTTGACATATCATGAGCATTACATATGGGAAAATATTCTTGATTTTGAAACTGGCAAGCCCATATTATGTTGCAATAATGGATGCACTGCAAGGGCATACCGTGGGGATGCGATTTGCCGCTCCCTCCCCCAGGGAAAGGCAGTACCATCATAGGGGCTACCGGTGCTGTGGGGAGGAGCCAGGCACCCTATGTAGGGGTGGCTCCTTCCTGTCCTGCCCTCTCTCTTCTTCTGCAACTGCAATGTCCCTCCCTCCCTCCCTGTCATATAAGTATGGTTTTATTGGTTGCTTTGGGACCGGGTGGGATTTTTTTCAATACCACTGATTGGCACCAGTGGTAGTGTTTTTCACCTGCCCCATACTTACATGTAGGAGATTGAGGATTGTCATTGTAAACCAATCACTGTGGCGGTAGTGTGGTAAACGGCAATGTAAATTAATCTGAATTTGATCATTATGGGTGTTATACAGTTAATGTTTTGGAATAAAGTGGCCCAATTGTTTCACCAAGGAAGTTGACACCTGTATCATTCATAGGGGGATGGAGTGGTAGAATCTTATAAAGTTTCCTATATATTAAACCACAAGGATTGTCAGAGATTAGAATTCTTTATATATCCTATCATACACTATAATGCCATAGTGGGCACACAGAAAGAGCCTCCTTTAAGAAGTTTGGTATTTTGGAACCACAATTGGGTATACTCTGGTAACGGCAACCTTGTGTTGTAGGCTAATCTTTCTCACACTAGGTCAGGCAAAAGACACTGCAGAATTAACTCACCAAAAGCTGCTTTAATTTTTGCAGTTTCACATCTGGCCTAGACATGGAAGAATGCCATCTTACATGGTATAATATTTTTTTAAATGGCTATAAAAATTGAGGTCCTCTTAAAATCCCACAAATGTAACATGTATCATATTTAACTTACAGGCAAAGGAGTAGATTTGTCAAAATGTAATTTCAGACTAAAGCCTTATTTTAGCATTTTGAAAATGGATTAATCTGAATGCATGAGGAAGATGTTCTAATCCCACTTCCTGCTTGTCACTGCCTGCAGACAAAGAAGGAGAGTCTCAGAGGAAACAGTTCTGTAACACATAGATGCTCTCCCCATCATCCGGAACCCTAATTTTTCAATGTTCCAATAGTGTGAAAAAGCCGCCATGTGTAACAAACAGCTCCTCTCACCATAAAGACAGCAACAGAAAGGGACAGTGCTGGAATTCCATTTTGGCTCACCTATTCAAATAAAACATTTTTTCGCTGCAGAATGGTGCTTAGATTGGTATGATCTGAATTAAAATTGCCACTTGCTGGATAACTTTGGGCCAGTCATTCTGCTTCAGCTTAACTTATCTTGCAGCATTGCTTTGAATGTAAAATGCACCCTGCCCCCCATAAGACACAAATGTAATAAACAATATGGACGGATGGATGGACAGATGGAAGGATTGTAAAATCAGTCTAATAACTATTGTGGTGATACAGTCAGACTCTCTTGTTCAAACTGGAATTATGCTTTTGGCAGGATAGTATAAGACAGGAACACTATCATATTTCTTTATTTGGCAGACATATCAATAAAATGCCTACAAAACGATGGGTTTGCCTGATGTAGTCATATAGAAGGATTGTTTTAGCCCAATGACTAAATTTCATTACTAATGCTTTCCTCAGGGAAAGCATTAGTAAGACCACGGATTGTCTGGATGACGGATGAAATACTCTTTCCTTCTTTAAAAAATTCAACCTGTTCGACAAGAATCTAGACTAGAGGATCTTATGATGGTTAACCATCATTATAAGCACAGTCAACTCTGTTTCAGTGCTGCAAAACTGAGTGCTGCAAAACAGAGGACTCCTGGAAAACATGTCATGAAGAGACTGCCTATGCAGCAGAAGGAGCCCCATCATCTCTACCTGGCATTCACCACCACTCAAAGCAACAATGTAGGGGCAAGATAAGTGTATCCCTCTACCTAGGCCCACAATTGCTGACTAATGTAACTCCTCAATAGGGCTCAAGTTAGATGTGCAGGGAAGACTAACTTAAGGTTATAGCATAGGGCAAACTTGAGGGTGGGGAGCTGCTGATATCCACTCCAAAAACTATTCACCCATTCCCTGGTGACATAGATTATTCACTTTATGAGCTCTTTTAAAAGAAAAATAGGAGAAAGCATTCAAACAATGCAATCTTACACCTATAGTCTAAAGCTGAACAAGCCTGTGCTTCGAATTAACACATTGCATGTAACATAGCCTTGAAGATTTATGCATTTGATCCCATTCTCAATCTAAATCACAGCTCCAAGACTCAGAAACAGCCACACTAAACCAATGGGATTCACTTCTGACAAGATTCAACTCCCCCTCCCAGCAATTTTTTTTCATTTGAGGATTAGTGTTACAGTAACTTTGATCATACAAAGTGGTGTTACTTTTTCCTACAGGCAGAAAACAGAATTTTGGATGAAGGGGAGGGGAGTCATAGAGCAAATTAAGCAGATACTATGTGGGAGACTAATGGTTTTTTTAATGAAGAAGAGCAGGAATGACAGTGACATCACTAATATAACCCATTTGAATAAAGGATAACTTAACAGGAATACAGCTATAGGGCAGAAATTTATCAGGAAAAAATGGTTCTGTCAGCATGCTCTACCATCTTACTTTCTCCTTTCAAATATTTCATAGATTGGTAAAGGCTGAATTGCATCAGGAGGCGTTTAACACATTTTCCTTGTTCTGACTTGCATAGCTGTTTCTTCTTTAGTAGTATGTATTTTATACTGCCCATTGGAGTAATCTGTTGATATATTGTTGACGAGTCCTGGCGGTTAAACTGCTATACTGTAATTGCTATTGCTATTGTATGTTTAGATTATTTCATGATTTTTAGTTTTTTTTAAATCTGTCTTTTATTATTTATTTATTTATTTATTAGTCAAATTTGTATATGCCGCCCGCTCAGGTAGACCCGACTCAGGGCGGCATCACAACAATGCACAAGATACATAAAAACATTATAAAAAACCCCCAACCCACCCCCTTTAAAAACCCCTATATCCCACCCACCTTTAATTATGTTTGTGAACAGCTCAGAATGGCTTCAGCCAGAGGGGCAATATATAAGTGCAAATATAAATAAATAATGTTGAAAAATTCACTATGTAACTGATATTGTCAAAATGACAACTGCTTGATCTCATGACTTGCACCACCAGCACATAAAATGCTAAGGAATGAATTGCAGGAATCCTAGTGGTCCACCATCACAAGATGTAACACAATTGAATTGTTGTTTTGGTATTTCATATAGGGCACATATTCATGATACAATATTATATGCACTAATGAGAAAGTACGTCCAATTGAACTCTGTGGAATTAACTTCTGAGCAGAGAAGTATAGGATTGCAATGTAACCCAGTATTAGTGGCAAGCATTTCAGCAACAACTGACAAATGTAAACATGTATGAGCTTGACCACATATGAAAGGCTGAAACTGAGAAATGACTTTGACAAAAAACAGTTCTGAAGCATTGTTCAGCGCTTCATTGATACAGTAGTCAAAAAGTAGAGCTCTGCTGCTGAATCAGCTGGACTAATTTTCTAGTGTGGCAGTTCCCAACCTTTCGATGACCGGGAGGGGAGGATCAGATGTTATTGGACTAAAACTCCCAGAAGCCTTCACTATAGGCTGTGCTACCCAAAATTTCCGAGAGCTGTAGTCCAATAACCCAACATTGGGAACCAGTGCTCTAGGGTAAGACTGCAGCCCAAAAACACTTAGTGAACTGAACTTTTTATTCCTATGGGTGAGGAAGTAGACAATACTGCCAGTGACTCAGCATTGATCATCAGCTGGTGGTTAACTAACCTGATAACCCTGAGGACTATTGGCCTTGAGTGGCGAAGTCCACAGAAAGGGTGATAGCGCCCCAAGTGGATTAAATCCCATTTGAATCCATATTGAAGGAGGACAGCAGCTTCATCAATGGTTGTCTGGGGCTGATGAGGATTGTGTGTGCCAAAAGGGCTCAAACCAAAAAGTGACTCATGGAACTGGATCAATAGTATGGGTGGCATGCTGTGATATGAAAGGCAAATGGAAGGCCACTGCATTATATTCCCAGGACAAACTTCATGGCTGGTCGCCATGATGATAGCCAATATTCAAAATTGGATACAGCACTTGAAGAAGGAGGAGGAGGTAGTTTTCTTGATCCTGCATTAACTTTTCTTGAGCTCCAGTTCTCTCTTGCTGGGACTGTGGAGTAACTAAGGCTTAGAAAATGGACCAAGATAAAATTGAGGTGGTGCATAAGAATTTCTGATATACAGTGCCCCATGAAATGAGTTCTTTGAGTAAGAACCAAATAAAAATACTAAACAAATCACTTTATAATTATTTTCCTCTTTTAAAAAAGGACAATTTTTTTATGTATGATTGAAGTTTTTACAACACTTCAGAAAAGCTGTCATGTTTTAGATTTAAAAATAAAATCAGAAGCATTTTTTTATATAAGTACATATGAAAAATCTGGAAATGATCCTGGCTTTTAAAAGCCTTTAAAAGTGTACGACCAGCTTTGTACTGATACCCACTTAACAAAGCAGAAATAAAATACCACACTGTGTAAACAAAAGGGTACAGTAAAGGACATTTTGAAATTTACACAAGAATTTGATCATAAACATTTTGCTTTTCCATAACAGTTTTCTATAAAATGAATTTTAAAAACCCTTAAACAGCTGTTATCATTCTTCACTATTTTGTTCCACTTAAATGCACACAGAATACTTTATATAGCAATATACTCGTGTATTGTAACATGGATATTAAAATATGATCAGCATGTTTTAAAAATGAGATATGTACCACCTGATCAACATTATTGGTAGTTTAAATATTGAAATACCCATACATTAAGTATTCTCATCATGTTGACAAGTATAAAAACATGAAAATATAATTTTACATTATTTCTTTTATACATATGAGTTCAGGCTTGACAAAGTAGATTGTACACTACACTTTTAAGAGGAGGGCCAGAGGTACAATCGAAGAAATTTTCACGGTAAGCAAGAGTGAAATGATCTTTTTTATCCAATGTTAATTAGTTGGAAGTACCATACAAGTACTACAGCTGATCTCTGAAGGAGTGACTATTAATACTCAAAATAATCAATTGCACCAGTTTGCTGGTTAGATGAAAACAGGGCAACTGTAGGTTAGATCATCATACTCCTGAGAAATGGGAGGTTTGCAATCAGAAAGTACAATGCCTTTAAGAAGTTAGCATAAAACATTTTCACAACCATTGATTTATGTGCGCATGAGTATTGAAGATGAACACTACATCAGCCTGTACCAAAAAGGAAGGGATTTTAAATCTGCAACAGATTTACAGTGTAGTGTTTCTCTTAATGTCATAAATACACAGACATCAAAGGCAAAGAAAAGAAAGGTTCTTCTAGACATGTCTGCACCATTTAGTCTCTAACACAAGGTTGAAGTAATATAAATAATTAAAATAGGTAAAGGTTGCACTTGCTCAAAAGCCAATCATATCCGACTCTAGGGTTCAGTGCTCATCTCCATTAATAGCCAATGTCTGTGTCTGCAGACATTTCCATGGACATGTAGCAGGCATGACTAGAACAGGAATGCATGGAACACTGTTACCTTCCCACTGAAGTGGTACCTATTTATCTACCTGCAATTTCTTGCTTTTGAACTGCTAGGTTGGGACAGAGATGTAAGTTCACTCCATCATGCAGTACTTGGGTCTCAAACTGCTGACCTGCCGACCTTCCAGCCATCAAGTTCAGCGATTTAATCACTAAGCCACCACAGTCAAATCGTTAAAATAGACAGGCCTTTTTTGCATTTTCAGGAATGTAGCAGCACCATTCTTACAGAATAATACTTTGCCAGGAGGACTGTGAAACTGAAATAGTTCTAATGAAAAAGTGGAATTGCTCACTTAAAATATTAGAAAAAGCACTCACTGTAAATATGACTCATTTAAATCCATTTATTGTTACAAATACAGTTGATAGTTATCTCAAAATTTAGGATTATTATGAAAAGTAACATAACGGAACATTGTCAAGGTATTTTTCCCTTCCAGAAGGAAATGAGGATTTCACATCTGCATCTGGAAACTTTTAAATAGCTGTCATAATAGATATTTTTTAAAATATAAAACCCAAAAGCTAGCATCGGAAATTCTTCAAAATCTCATTGCTGTATGTAGGTATTTCGGTGACACTGAAAATTGTCAGATCTGACACACTATTCCCCTAATTGCCACTTTTTAAATGTTCAGTGCAAATTCTTTAAAGCCCATCTCACGTCATACAAGAATGGAATACTTGGCAGGTCTATAAAAAATTACACATTCAAAGTATTTTAAAACAGGGTGGAAATAATTTTTCTAAGATGAAAATCAGGGCAGGAGGGCACAATTGATCATTGCATCAAAAGAAGTGAAGAAGCTTAAATTAAAGAGTTAATTAAAGATCTATATATCATCTAGAGAATGCATTCTGAATGGAAAATAATAAAACAAAGGTTTATTATTGATTCTAAGAGTTAAGGAAGGTTTTCTAACCACCTTGACAATGTCTGCTTACATTTTAAATTCTGTAAAACCAATTTGTAGCTAGCAAAATTAATTGGACCACTTGCAAATAAAACCATAGAAAAAAGTTTATTTCAAATATCAAGCATTGCCAAATAATTTGATAATAACACCAAATGTTAAAGAATAGGATATTAAGTGATTTTTAAAAATAACAATATTAAATTACAAGATTTTTGAACTTGTATTTCTTTACTTTCTTCCCCCAGCATTTACACATATTTGGCTTTGAAAAACATGAAACTAATGTCTGAATCTTGTTGCTGTTGTTGTTAAATCTCCATTTTCCTAGCAGTTTAAATTCCTGTTTCACTGATCATCATGGAAGCAAACTTATTTAAAAGCCAGTTTGTTTGTGAAAATACCTAAAAATATTTTTTTTCTGTTTTAAACGTTTTGTTTCTTATAAAACATGTCACATCTTGATGCAATTTATGTCAAGTGTGCTTAAGTCAATATGAACCAGAGAACTGACAACGGTGACTGCAGAAACTGGTGTGTTGTCTGTACAACGACTTCGGTTAGAATACAGTACTTCCATGTTAGCTGTGCATGTCAGTCGACCCTTATCTTGAACTGATGTAGAAAACGATGTTTGTGTTTGTAGAGAGGTTGTACTAAACATTCGTCGACTATTCAAGATGAACTCCACAAATATAAGAATTCTTGGCTGACAGAAAAGTCTTCAAGATACTGGATGCCTCTCACCACTTTTGACAACGCACAAGAAAATCATTGTGTAAGGCACTCAAAAGGTTCTTATCAATCACAAGAGATCAGTCACACTGACATTCATTCTCATGCCAGGACTCACATAAGGTACTGCATGCACTGCTTTTGGAAATTCTGGAGTCAAAACACGTCCATTTTCTCCAGCACTTCCTGTAATTGACAGCCTCGCCTTGTTCCTCATGGCATCATTCAAGATCATCTTAAGGAAGGAAGACAAAGAAAATTATACATTATCTCAATTCAGTACCTGAGACAGGTCCCAATTCTCATCTTACAGGTATTAGTAATAACAAGAAAAGACCCAAACTCAAGCCCTTTTATGCTATTTTGTGAAACTCTTTAGCAAGTGCAAACTAAAGTTTAAAAAAGGAAAAACACATTTATAACAGGTATATCAGAGAGTAAACTAAACAAAACAAAAAAGACAAAAAACTCTGTGGCTCCTTAAAGACTAACTCCTGTATTTTAATGTTAGCTTTTGTAGACCAAGTCCACTTCTTCAAGAGTGGATTATCATGCTATACATTTATACATTTAATTTAGAGGCCCAGAGTAGCTGTGCAAATTTGGTTGGTTCAGGAGACGGACATATAAATCAAAGAGTTATTTACAACTGGTAATAAAATGCAATCAGTTTGTCAGGCGAATCTCTGATGGAAAACAGTTATAACAGGTAGATCTGCATTCATCCAAAAGGGGTTACCTTGCATCAAAGAAGGATCTGCTTAATGTTAGTCACAGAGAACAAGGGTGGGATGGATATAGAAAAGCAGCAATCATAAGGACAATATTCATTTTTGGTCAAGTTCTTC